>CM068376.1:199902297-200502297 GCA_034769895.1 Magicicada septendecula | reverse complement strand
ATATAATTTAAAGTGAAGAGAATACCCCAAAATTCTAAAAAACTGTAAGGACAACTTACCCAACAATTTATTCAGAAATAATACGATTTAAGATATTTTGAAACCATTTGATTTAACAAAAAATAATAACAGATTAGTAAATAAGAGTTACAAAGAATTGATTTAAAATGAAGTAATAGGAAAAAGTAATATTTTTAATGGTAACAAACAGAAGAAAAATTAAAGGAACAAAAACAATTGATGGTAATGTGCTCAGATAAGAAGAATAATTTAATGACTCCAATGAAACTGAAGGAGGATGATAATTAATGCAATAATTAGAATTTCTCGGAATTGAAGATTATATAAGAAGAAATGATACGGAAAATATGTCACAAGAAGTAAAGTCAAAAGAATTTTAACATAAGGCCTATCAATAATGTTATATGCTATTAGTTAATGGAAAAGAAGAAGGAATCAAGGAGAAGAAGAAATATACAAATAAATGCAAACAGCTACAGTATGAAGAATCCCAAAAGTGTTTAGTACTAGTCGCTAATTGACTACTACTAATAATTTTTTATTTTTATGTATTGACCGTAGAAATGTTCCGGCAATAATTTTTATGAACAGGGATGATATTCCCCTGGTCTCAGAAGGTGTAAGGATGGACAGCGGAGTATGGACCCAGAGTGGCCACCCGACTGGTACCACCGCACAGGATAGGGAAAAATGTTAGGGAAATTGAATATTTAAGGGATAATAATTATAAAATAGCTGAAAAGAGTGATATTAGATTCCAGAAGTATATAAATGAAGAAAATAGAAGGAAGATAGCAGACTGAAGCTTAATTGATAAAGATAATTTATAGTAATAAATAGAAACGAGTGTTAAAACAAGTTTAATATGATTAGTGTGACCAGTCCTTATCAAATAAAATGTGGAAGTACCACTACCCAGAAATAAATAATTGATGAATTTGCCTCCAAGAGAGAGAGAGTAGAGTAAGAGAACAGCAATTACCACCAGTCTGAATTACCAGTCAGTGTACAACCAGTCGGAAATGAAACACTATTACGAAGAAAAAAACCAAGAATATTAGGAGAATTGAAACAATCAACAACAATTTATTTTAATAAACGAGTAAAACCAAAATAAATTTGTTCTAGTGGGGGGGGGGGGCTTTATGTAACGGTACATAACCCGGTCCCAATAAATGATAACTCTGATAATACCATAAAGGTCAGAAATGGGTAAACTATAACGAGCTCAAAATTAAGTTGTATCACTAAACATTATAAACAATTAAAGTGATATACAGTGACAAGTGAGTTATAGTGTACCCAATGAGGTAATAAGTGAATGTGAAGGGAACTTCTTACAGAATTGTACTGTAAATGTGAGAATTATAAACTATAATAGTAGACCATGATGCTACTAACTAATTATGTATTGTGTTTAGTTATTGTAGGATTTATATTGTGTAGTACCTATGTTAATTTTATATTTTTATAAAATAATGGTTTTATTGTATAAGATAACCCAGGTTTGTGTTAAAAACTTAAAAGATTTAAATATCAGATGATAATGAAAATTAAAATAATACTGTATGAGGGAAATGGCAGAAGAAAATAGTCCAGTGTAAGAATACTATAAGAGATTAATAAATAATATATAAATTCATTTAAAGTTAATAAAAATATTAAATACTTATATCCAAAGTTATAAGAAAATAAACAGAAAATTATTATGTAAATCAAATTGGGAAAGAAACCAAAATTTAAAAGAATTATTTTTCTGTAAATCAAAAATAAATTTATAATAATTACAAACTGCCTATATACTAAAAAGTAAATAGCAGAACCAATAAAAAGATATATAAAAATTATGGGTTACTAAGAGTAACGAAAATAACAAGTATTGTTTAATCGAATTTGAAATTTAAACCTGTCCAGTTGACAAAATGATGAGATAAAAATTTATTAAAATATCCTTTTGGAACCTTTTGAAAAGCACAAAATTGTTACAAAATTAAAGAACAGTATAAACATGTAGTATTACTACCTTAGTTATCAAAGTTAACTTGCTATACTCCATAATAACAGTGAACAAAAAACCATTTTGGACGAGTAGGCATAGCCTAGCAGAGTTCGAGTTTTAACGAGATAATATTTGCCAGACGGTTGTGAAATTACCACCAAATACGAACACCACCTGAGAAGCGGCTTCACCCAAGTAAGAACTTCAAGAAGAGAGGTAATATAAACATTTCTTTTAATATTTAACGAAGAAACCTCCAACGGAATGGTCGTGTAGTCCATAACGATTAAAACGTAACCATATGTTTTAATAAAAACAAACGCCATCTGCTCTCTTACGGACATTTCCGGAACTACGTACTAAGCGAAATAAACAAATTTTTGAATATTTTTTCTATATTTGTAAAGCGTAGTATAATTATCCATTTCTGACCATCTCATAACAAAAAGAACTTACCCTTAACCCTGGGGAAAATAACTCAAAGAATTATATGTTGATTGATGTTTAAACAAAAGATAAAATTGTAAAAAAATCGCTCAAAACTCTATATTTTTTATGACAATTCCTCGTTACTCAATGAAGTCGACATCATGTACTAATTAATGAAAATATCGATTTTAAAATTTGTATTTTCGCTGAAGGGAGAAAACCAATAATATAAACAATAAATATTATTGAAAAAAATGATATTGAATAATAAAAATATGTTGCCTTTCTTGTAGTGGGTAGTTGTAGTAAGTTGCAGAACAAATAAGAAGAAGACGATCCACCGGGTCATATTCTGCCACAGTGTCGTCTGGTTAACCTATGTTTGGAGACTCGTGTCAAAATCAGCTGATTCGGTTCACGGCGAATATTTGAAAACATTTATAAATCGTCTAAACCGAGGGTAAACAAATGGTACTTGCTCTCTCGTCAAAATAAGGCTAAACAACTTCCCTACTTGACCCAAATCACACACACTCGATTTCTGCTTTGTTTGAGTAACATTACCAACAACTTTATTTAAACTTCGGTCTTTATAATTCATAAGTGGCGACTGCGGAGAGGTGTTCTGACCGATCTGAGGCTGTAAAAAAGACAGACGTTTTACGGGTACCTCAAAAGCAGAGTTACGTTACAAAATGGCGCTCAACGTAAAAGGGCTGTAATTAGGAAAGAAATTTGATATATTATAAAATTAATATACGAAAAAACCTAATTATCGTCGGCAGTTATGAGAAAACAAGAAATGCATAATACCAGAGGCAGATCGAAGAAGAGGGCAGAAGAAAAGGAGAAGGAAGAAGGTGGACAGGAACGAGAGATAGAAATATTTACGGACAGTGAAATGGAACAACCGGTGGGTGATAAAGAAGAAACTGAAGCAATTATGAGCACGGAAAAGGAAATAGTCGAAGAGGATGCCCAAGGGCACCAACCAGACAAAGCGGAAGCCAGGAGAGAACCAAATTGGCAAGACATGATGAGATTTATAGCCGAGAAGTTTGATAAAATAGATGAGAACTCAAGGAAACAAAATGAAACCTTGAGCGAAAAATTTGACAAAATAGATGAGAATTTTAAGAAACAGGAAAAGAACGCAAGGAAGCAAAATGAAACTTTGAGGGATAGTTTAAAACAAATTGAGAAAATAAACGAAGAAAGTTTAAAGCGGATTGAGGGTAAGATGGAGAATTTCAATAAGGAGTTAAGAGAAAATCTTGAGAGTAAAATTGAACTGGTCAGTAATACGCTTAACCAAAGAGTAGATGAGTATAAGGAAGAGGCAGAGAAGAAATTAATAGAAACTAATCAAAGATTAGATAAAACTGAAGAGAAGATGGAACAAATTAAAACAGGAGTCGAGGCACGAATGGAAAAGGAGGAACAAAATAATCAAGTTCGTGTAATGGCCATACGCCAAGAAAACAATGACCAATTAGATAGTGTCAAAAGCAGTCTAAACTGTAAATTTTCAGAGTTTCATAAAACAGTAGAGAATGTAAAAAATCAGTGTAATAGCCAAGCAGAGAAATTAGATAATTTGCAACAAATACAAACCAATTTTCAATGTGATGTAGATAGAATAAGTTCTAGATCTGCATGCAACAGTCATCATGTTTTTCAAGATAGTAAGGAAAGTGTAATCTTTCGGGATTATCGCAGGAACCCTCTCGAATTTTTAGGGAGAGTAGACGAAATTTTGAATAGATCAAAGGAGAATCGATGGAATATGATCAAAGGTATATTAGACGAATCTTTTAAAAACATCAATGATAATTGGTGGACGGTAATCAGGAACGAGGTGTGTGATTATGGGGGTTTCAAAACAATGTTCAAACTTAAGTACTGGTCGGAGTCAGTACAAAACATTATTAGGGACGATATTTGTTATGGTAGGTATGACCGTACAATGGGACAAACACCTACTGCTTACTTTTTGGGGAAGGTGTGTATAGCAAAGTATTTAGACCCAAAGATCCCGGAAGAGTGTCTAGTGACCAAAATTGCGTATCATTTCGAAGAGAAGATCATCAGTGCACGATTAAGTGGACAAATAAAAACTATTGGAGGCATGGAAGCGCTACTAGAAAATTATGAGCAGGAATCTTATTATAGGAGAAGTAGATGGAGGTCAGGGAATACTGAGGAGCGGAAGAATGAACCACCAAGAGAGAATCGACCTAGACTAAATTATGTACATGCTAATAACAATTATTTTAATAATAGATATCAAGGAAGATGACCAAATTATAACAGTCGAAATTACAGACACGATTCTTATCACCGAGAAGAAGGTCAACAAAGGAGTAGGAGTGAAGAGCAACCTAGATTCAGAAATAATGATGAAGAAAGGAGACCAATAAGCAATATTCAACATAATGAAAATGTTGAATCGAATAATGATAATGATGGAAATAGGGGAAACGGGTACCAGCAGTGAGAAGATGTGATTGCCCGTCACTGCTAGAAACAACAGGGCACAGAATTTACCACAAACCCAATTATAATAATAAATTAAACAAACCAATAACCATTATCAGAAATAATTTTTTTTTAAATATACAGTCAGAATTAATGGAAGAAAGCGCAATTAAAGAGTCATCACCAAACAATGACATAGTCTATATACAAATAAAATTAAATGGAGCGTCAGCAGAGGCCATGATTGATACAGGAGCCAATATTTCAATTATTGATCAATTAGAACTAGATCGTATTACTGAGCTAACTACTGAGAGAATACCCCAAAATTCCAAAAGACGTAAGGACAACTTATTTAATTTATTTCAGAACAATATAATTTAAAATAAAGAGAATAAATACCCCAAAATTCTAAAAGCATGTAAGGACATCTTACTCAAGTTATTTTGAAACCATATAATTTAAAGTGAAGAGAATACCCCAAAATTCTAAAAAACTGTAAGGACAACTTACCCAACAATTTATTCAGAAATAATACGATTTAAGATATTTTGAAACCATTTGATTTAACAAAAAATAATAACAGATTAGTAAATAAGAGTTACAAAGAATTGATTTAAAATGAAGTAATAGGAAAAAGTAATATTTTTAATGGTAACAAACAGAAGAAAAATTAAAGGAACAAAAACAATTGATGGTAATGTGCTCAGATAAGAAGAATAATTTAATGACTCCAATGAAACTGAAGGAGGATGATAATTAATGCAATAATTAGAATTTCTCGGAATTGAAGATTATATAAGAAGAAATGATACGGAGAAATATGTCACAAGAAGTAAAGTCAAAAGAATTTTAACATAAGGCCTATCAATAATGTTATATGCTATTAGTTAATGGAAAAGAAGAAGGAATCAAGGAGAAGAAGAAATATACAAATAAATGCAAACAGCTACAGTATGAAGAATCCCAAAAGTGTTTAGTACTAGTCGCTAATTGACTACTACTAATAATTTTTTATTTTTATGTATTGACCGTAGAAATGTTCCGGCAATAATTTTTATGAACAGGGATGATATTCCCCTGGTCTCAGAAGGTGTAAGGATGGACAGCGGAGTATGGACCCAGAGTGGCCACCCGACTGGTACCACCGCACAGGATAGGGAAAAATGTTAGGGAAATTGAATATTTAAGGGATAATAATTATAAAATAGCTGAAAAGAGTGATATTAGATTCCAGAAGTATATAAATGAAGAAAATAGAAGGAAGATAGCAGACTGAAGCTTAATTGATAAAGATAATTTATAGTAATAAATAGAAACGAGTGTTAAAACAAGTTTAATATGATTAGTGTGACCAGTCCTTATCAAATAAAATGTGGAAGTACCACTACCCAGAAATAAATAATTGATGAATTTGCCTCCAAGAGAGAGAGAGTAGAGTAAGAGAACAGCAATTACCACCAGTCTGAATTACCAGTCAGTGTACAACCAGTCGGAAATGAAACACTATTACGAAGAAAAAAACCAAGAATATTAGGAGAATTGAAACAATCAACAACAATTTATTTTAATAAACGAGTAAAACCAAAATAAATTTGTTCTAGTGGGGGGGCTTTATGTAACGGTACATAACCCGGTCCCAATAAATGATAACTCTGATAATACCATAAAGGTCAGAAATGGGTAAACTATAACGAGCTCAAAATTAAGTTGTATCACTAAACATTATAAACAATTAAAGTGATATACAGTGACAAGTGAGTTATAGTGTACCCAATGAGGTAATAAGTGAAGGTGAAGGGAACTTCTTACAGAATTGTACTGTAAATGTGAGAATTATAAACTATAATAGTAGACCATGATGCTACTAACTAATTATGTATTGTGTTTAGTTATTGTAGGATTTATATTGTGTAGTACCTATGTTAATTTTATATTTTTATAAAATAATGGTTTTATTGTATAAGATAACCCAGGTTTGTGTTAAAAACTTAAAAGATTTAAATATCAGATGATAATGAAAATTAAAATAATACTGTATGAGGGAAATGGCAGAAGAAAATAGTCCAGTGTAAGAATACTATAAGAGATTAATAAATAATATATAAATTCATTTAAAGTTAATAAAAATATTAAATACTTATATCCAAAGTTATAAGAAAATAAACAGAAAATTATTATGTAAATCAAATTGGGAAAGAAACCAAAATTTAAAAGAATTATTTTTCTGTAAATCAAAAATAAATTTATAATAATTACAAACTGCCTATATACTAAAAAGTAAATAGCAGAACCAATAAAAAGATATATAAAAATTATGGGTTACTAAGAGTAACGAAAATAACAAGTATTGTTTAATCGAATTTGAAATTTAAACCTGTCCAGTTGACAAAATGATGAGATAAAAATTTATTAAAATATCCTTTTGGAACCTTTTGAAAAGCACAAAATTGTTACAAAATTAAAGAACAGTATAAACATGTAGTATTACTACCTTAGTTATCAAAGTTAACTTGCTATACTCCATAATAACAGTGAACAAAAAACCATTTTGGACGAGTAGGCATAGCCTAGCAGAGTTCGAGTTTTAACGAGATAATATTTGCCAGACGGTTGTGAAATTACCACCAAATACGAACACCACCTGAGAAGCGGCTTCACCCAAGTAAGAACTTCAAGAAGAGAGGTAATATAAACATTTCTTTTAATATTTAACGAAGAAACCTCCAACGGAATGGTCGTGTAGTCCATAACGATTAAAACGTAACCATATGTTTTAATAAAAACAAACGCCATCTGCTCTCTTACGGACATTTCCGGAACTACGTACTAAGCGAAATAAACAAAT
Organism: Magicicada septendecula; assembly: GCA_034769895.1. Lineage (NCBI taxonomy): Eukaryota > Metazoa > Arthropoda > Insecta > Hemiptera > Cicadidae > Magicicada > Magicicada septendecula. The sequence continues at coordinate 200,494,522 of CM068376.1, read as the reverse complement.
TTTTGAATATTTTTTCTATATTTGTAAAGCGTAGTATAATTATCCATTTCTGACCATCTCATAACAAAAAGAACTTACCCTTAACCCTGGGGAAAATAACTCAAAGAATTATATGTTGATTGATGTTTAAACAAAAGATAAAATTGTAAAAAAATCGCTCAAAACTGTATATTTTTTATGACAATTCCTCGTTACTCAATGAAGTCGACATCATGTACTAATTAATGAAAATATCGATTTTAAAATTTGTATTTTCGCTGAAGGGAGAAAACCAATAATATAAACAATAAATATTATTGAAAAAAATGATATTGAATAATAAAAATATGTTGCCTTTCTTGTAGTGGGTAGTTGTAGTAAGTTGCAGAACAAATAAGAAGAAGACGATCCACCGGGTCATATTCTGCCACAGTGTCGTCTGGTTAACCTATGTTTGGAGACTCGTGTCAAAATCAGCTGATTCGGTTCACGGCGAATATTTGAAAACATTTATAAATCGTCTAAACCGAGGGTAAACAAATGGTACTTGCTCTCTCGTCAAAATAAGGCTAAACAACTTCCCTACTTGACCCAAATCACACACACTCGATTTCTGCTTTGTTTGAGTAACATTACCAACAACTTTATTTAAACTTCGGTCTTTATAATTCATAAGTGGCGACTGCGGAGAGGTGTTCTGACCGATCTGAGGCTGTAAAAAAGACAGACGTTTTACGGGTACCTCAAAAGCAGAGTTACGTTACAAAATGGCGCTCAACGTAAAAGGGCTGTAATTAGGAAAGAAATTTGATATATTATAAAATTAATATACGAAAAAACCTAATTATCGTCGGCAGTTATGAGAAAACAAGAAATGCATAATACCAGAGGCAGATCGAAGAAGAGGGCAGAAGAAAAGGAGAAGGAAGAAGGTGGACAGGAACGAGAGATAGAAATATTTACGGACAGTGAAATGGAACAACCGGTGGGTGATAAAGAAGAAACTGAAGCAATTATGAGCACGGAAAAGGAAATAGTCGAAGAGGATGCCCAAGGGCACCAACCAGACAAAGCGGAAGCCAGGAGAGAACCAAATTGGCAAGACATGATGAGATTTATAGCCGAGAAGTTTGATAAAATAGATGAGAACTCAAGGAAACAAAATGAAACCTTGAGCGAAAAATTTGACAAAATAGATGAGAATTTTAAGAAACAGGAAAAGAACGCAAGGAAGCAAAATGAAACTTTGAGGGATAGTTTAAAACAAATTGAGAAAATAAACGAAGAAAGTTTAAAGCGGATTGAGGGTAAGATGGAGAATTTCAATAAGGAGTTAAGAGAAAATCTTGAGAGTAAAATTGAACTGGTCAGTAATACGCTTAACCAAAGAGTAGATGAGTATAAGGAAGAGGCAGAGAAGAAATTAATAGAAACTAATCAAAGATTAGATAAAACTGAAGAGAAGATGGAACAAATTAAAACAGGAGTCGAGGCACGAATGGAAAAGGAGGAACAAAATAATCAAGTTCGTGTAATGGCCATACGCCAAGAAAACAATGACCAATTAGATAGTGTCAAAAGCAGTCTAAACTGTAAATTTTCAGAGTTTCATAAAACAGTAGAGAATGTAAAAAATCAGTGTAATAGCCAAGCAGAGAAATTAGATAATTTGCAACAAATACAAACCAATTTTCAATGTGATGTAGATAGAATAAGTTCTAGATCTGCATGCAACAGTCATCATGTTTTTCAAGATAGTAAGGAAAGTGTAATCTTTCGGGATTATCGCAGGAACCCTCTCGAATTTTTAGGGAGAGTAGACGAAATTTTGAATAGATCAAAGGAGAATCGATGGAATATGATCAAAGGTATATTAGACGAATCTTTTAAAAACATCAATGATAATTGGTGGACGGTAATCAGGAACGAGGTGTGTGATTATGGGGGTTTCAAAACAATGTTCAAACTTAAGTACTGGTCGGAGTCAGTACAAAACATTATTAGGGACGATATTTGTTATGGTAGGTATGACCGTACAATGGGACAAACACCTACTGCTTACTTTTTGGGGAAGGTGTGTATAGCAAAGTATTTAGACCCAAAGATCCCGGAAGAGTGTCTAGTGACCAAAATTGCGTATCATTTCGAAGAGAAGATCATCAGTGCACGATTAAGTGGACAAATAAAAACTATTGGAGGCATGGAAGCGCTACTAGAAAATTATGAGCAGGAATCTTATTATAGGAGAAGTAGATGGAGGTCAGGGAATACTGAGGAGCGGAAGAATGAACCACCAAGAGAGAATCGACCTAGAGTAAATTATGTACATGCTAATAACAATTATTTTAATAATAGATATCAAGGAAGATGACCAAATTATAACAGTCGAAATTACAGACACGATTCTTATCACCGAGAAGAAGGTCAACAAAGGAGTAGGAGTGAAGAGCAACCTAGATTCAGAAATAATGATGAAGAAAGGAGACCAATAAGCAATATTCAACATAATGAAAATGTTGAATCGAATAATGATAATGATGGAAATAGGGGAAACGGGTACCAGCAGTGAGAAGATGTGATTGCCCGTCACTGCTAGAAACAACAGGGCACAGAATTTACCACAAACCCAATTATAATAATAAATTAAACAAACCAATAACCATTATCAGAAATAATTTTTTTTTAAATATACAGTCAGAATTAATGGAAGAAAGCGCAATTAAAGAGTCATCACCAAACAATGACATAGTCTATATACAAATAAAATTAAATGGAGCGTCAGCAGAGGCCATGATTGATACAGGAGCCAATATTTCAATTATTGATCAATTAGAACTAGATCGTATTACTGAGCTAACTACTGAGAGAATACCCCAAAATTCCAAAAGACGTAAGGACAACTTATTTAATTTATTTCAGAACAATATAATTTAAAATAAAGAGAATAAATACCCCAAAATTCTAAAAGCATGTAAGGACATCTTACTCAAGTTATTTTGAAACCATATAATTTAAAGTGAAGAGAATACCCCAAAATTCTAAAAAACTGTAAGGACAACTTACCCAACAATTTATTCAGAAATAATACGATTTAAGATATTTTGAAACCATTTGATTTAACAAAAAATAATAACAGATTAGTAAATAAGAGTTACAAAGAATTGATTTAAAATGAAGTAATAGGAAAAAGTAATATTTTTAATGGTAACAAACAGAAGAAAAATTAAAGGAACAAAAACAATTGATGGTAATGTGCTCAGATAAGAAGAATAATTTAATGACTCCAATGAAACTGAAGGAGGATGATAATTAATGCAATAATTAGAATTTCTCGGAATTGAAGATTATATAAGAAGAAATGATACGGAGAAATATGTCACAAGAAGTAAAGTCAAAAGAATTTTAACATAAGGCCTATCAATAATGTTATATGCTATTAGTTAATGGAAAAGAAGAAGGAATCAAGGAGAAGAAGAAATATACAAATAAATGCAAACAGCTACAGTATGAAGAATCCCAAAAGTGTTTAGTACTAGTCGCTAATTGACTACTACTAATAATTTTTTATTTTTATGTATTGACCGTAGAAATGTTCCGGCAATAATTTTTATGAACAGGGATGATATTCCCCTGGTCTCAGAAGGTGTAAGGATGGACAGCGGAGTATGGACCCAGAGTGGCCACCCGACTGGTACCACCGCACAGGATAGGGAAAAATGTTAGGGAAATTGAATATTTAAGGGATAATAATTATAAAATAGCTGAAAAGAGTGATATTAGATTCCAGAAGTATATAAATGAAGAAAATAGAAGGAAGATAGCAGACTGAAGCTTAATTGATAAAGATAATTTATAGTAATAAATAGAAACGAGTGTTAAAACAAGTTTAATATGATTAGTGTGACCAGTCCTTATCAAATAAAATGTGGAAGTACCACTACCCAGAAATAAATAATTGATGAATTTGCCTCCAAGAGAGAGAGAGTAGAGTAAGAGAACAGCAATTACCACCAGTCTGAATTACCAGTCAGTGTACAACCAGTCGGAAATGAAACACTATTACGAAGAAAAAAACCAAGAATATTAGGAGAATTGAAACAATCAACAACAATTTATTTTAATAAACGAGTAAAACCAAAATAAATTTGTTCTAGTGGGGGGGCTTTATGTAACGGTACATAACCCGGTCCCAATAAATGATAACTCTGATAATACCATAAAGGTCAGAAATGGGTAAACTATAACGAGCTCAAAATTAAGTTGTATCACTAAACATTATAAACAATTAAAGTGATATACAGTGACAAGTGAGTTATAGTGTACCCAATGAGGTGATAAGTGAAGGTGAAGGGAACTTCTTACAGAATTGTACTGTAAATGTGAGAATTATAAACTATAATAGTAGACCATGATGCTACTAACTAATTATGTATTGTGTTTAGTTATTGTAGGATTTATATTGTGTAGTACCTATGTTAATTTTATATTTTTATAAAATAATGGTTTTATTGTATAAGATAACCCAGGTTTGTGTTAAAAACTTAAAAGATTTAAATATCAGATGATAATGAAAATTAAAATAATACTGTATGAGGGAAATGGCAGAAGAAAATAGTCCAGTGTAAGAATACTATAAGAGATTAATAAATAATATATAAATTCATTTAAAGTTAATAAAAATATTAAATACTTATATCCAAAGTTATAAGAAAATAAACAGAAAACTATTATGTAAATCAAATTGGGAAAGAAACCAAAATTTAAAAGAATTATTTTTCTGTAAATCAAAAATAAATTTATAATAATTACAAACTGCCTATATACTAAAAAGTAAATAGCAGAACCAATAAAAAGATATATAAAAATTATGGGTTACTAAGAGTAGCGAAAATAACAAGTATTGTTTAATCGAATTTGAAATTTAAACCTGTCCAGTTGACAAAATGATGAGATAAAAATTTATTAAAATATCCTTTTGGAACCTTTTGAAAAGCACAAAATTGTTACAAAATTAAAGAACAGTATAAACATGATGTATTAGTACCTTAGTTATCAAAGTTAACTTGCTATACTCCATAATAACAGTGAACAAAAAACCATTTTGGACGAGTAGGCATAGCCTAGCAGAGTTTGAGTTTTAACGAGATAATATTTGCCAGACGGTTGTGAAATTACCACCAAATACGAACACCACCTGAGAAGCGGCTTCACCCAAGTAAGAACTTCAAGAAGAGAGGTAATATAAACATTTCTTTTAATATTTAACGAAGAAACCTCCAACGGAATGGTCGTGTAGTCCATAACGATTAAAACGTAACCATATGTTTTAATAAAAACAAACGCCATCTGCTCTCTTACGGACATTTCCGGAACTACGTACTAAGCGAAATAAACAAATTTTTGAATATTTTTTCTATATTTGTAAAGCGTAGTATAATTATCCATTTCTGACCATCTCATAACAAAAAGAACTTACCCTTAACCCTGGGGAAAATAACTCAAAGAATTATATGTTGATTGATGTTTAAACAAAAGATAAAATTGTAAAAAAATCGCTCAAAACTGTATATTTTTTATGACAATTCCTCGTTACTCAATGAAGTCGACATCATGTACTAATTAATGAAAATATCGATTGTAAAATTTGTATTTTTGCTGAAGGGAGAAAACCAATAATATAAACAATAAATATTATTGAAAAAAATGATATTGAATAATAAAAATATGTTGCCTTTCTTGTAGTGGGTAGTTGTAGTAAGTTGCAGAACAAATAAGAAGAAGACGATCCACCGGGTCATATTCTGCCACAGTGTCGTCTGGTTAACCTATGTTTGGAGACTCGTGTCAAAATCAGCTGATTCGGTTCACGGCGAATATTTGAAAACATTTATAAATCGTCTAAACCGAGGGTAAACAAATGGTACTTGCTCTCTCGTCAAAATAAGGCTAAACAACTTCCCTACTTGACCCAAATCACACACACTCGATTTCTGCTTTGTTTGAGTAACATTACCAACAACTTTATTTAAACTTCGGTCTTTATAATTCATAAGTGGCGACTGCGGAGAGGTGTTCTGACCGATCTGAGGCTGTAAAAAAGACAGACGTTTTACGGGTACCTCAAAAGCAGAGTTACGTTACAAAATGGCGCTCAACGTAAAAGGGCTGTAATTAGGAAAGAAATTTGATATATTATAAAATTAATATACGAAAAAACCTAATTATCGTCGGCAGTTATGAGAAAACAAGAAATGCATAATACCAGAGGCAGATCGAAGAAGAGGGCAGAAGAAAAGGAGAAGGAAGAAGGTGGACAGGAACGAGAGATAGAAATATTTACGGACAGTGAAATGGAACAACCGGTGGGTGATAAAGAAGAAACTGAAGCAATTATGAGCACGGAAAAGGAAATAGTCGAAGAGGATGCCCAAGGGCACCAACCAGACAAAGCGGAAGCCAGGAGAGAACCAAATTGGCAAGACATGATGAGATTTATAGCCGAGAAGTTTGATAAAATAGATGAGAACTCAAGGAAACAAAATGAAACCTTGAGCGAAAAATTTGACAAAATAGATGAGAATTTTAAGAAACAGGAAAAGAACGCAAGGAAGCAAAATGAAACTTTGAGGGATAGTTTAAAACAAATTGAGAAAATAAACGAAGAAAGTTTAAAGCGGATTGAGGGTAAGATGGAGAATTTCAATAAGGAGTTAAGAGAAAATCTTGAGAGTAAAATTGAACTGGTCAGTAATACGCTTAACCAAAGAGTAGATGAGTATAAGGAAGAGGCAGAGAAGAAATTAATAGAAACTAATCAAAGATTAGATAAAACTGAAGAGAAGATGGAACAAATTAAAACAGGAGTCGAGGCACGAATGGAAAAGGAGGAACAAAATAATCAAGTTCGTGTAATGGCCATACGCCAAGAAAACAATGACCAATTAGATAGTGTCAAAAGCAGTCTAAACTGTAAATTTTCAGAGTTTCATAAAACAGTAGAGAATGTAAAAAATCAGTGTAATAGCCAAGCAGAGAAATTAGATAATTTGCAACAAATACAAACCAATTTTCAATGTGATGTAGATAGAATAAGTTCTAGATCTGCATGCAACAGTCATCATGTTTTTCAAGATAGTAAGGAAAGTGTAATCTTTCGGGATTATCGCAGGAACCCTCTCGAATTTTTAGGGAGAGTAGACGAAATTTTGAATAGATCAAAGGAGAATCGATGGAATATGATCAAAGGTATATTAGACGAATCTTTTAAAAACATCAATGATAATTGGTGGACGGTAATCAGGAACGAGGTGTGTGATTATGGGGGTTTCAAAACAATGTTCAAACTTAAGTACTGGTCGGAGTCAGTACAAAACATTATTAGGGACGATATTTGTTATGGTAGGTATGACCGTACAATGGGACAAACACCTACTGCTTACTTTTTGGGGAAGGTGTGTATAGCAAAGTATTTAGACCCAAAGATCCCGGAAGAGTGTCTAGTGACCAAAATTGCGTATCATTTCGAAGAGAAGATCATCAGTGCACGATTAAGTGGACAAATAAAAACTATTGGAGGCATGGAAGCGCTACTAGAAAATTATGAGCAGGAATCTTATTATAGGAGAAGTAGATGGAGGTCAGGGAATACTGAGGAGCGGAAGAATGAACCACCAAGAGAGAATCGACCTAGACTAAATTATGTACATGCTAATAACAATTATTTTAATAATAGATATCAAGGAAGATGACCAAATTATAACAGTCGAAATTACAGACACGATTCTTATCACCGAGAAGAAGGTCAACAAAGGAGTAGGAGTGAAGAGCAACCTAGATTCAGAAATAATGATGAAGAAAGGAGACCAATAAGCAATATTCAACATAATGAAAATGTTGAATCGAATAATGATAATGATGGAAATAGGGGAAACGGGTACCAGCAGTGAGAAGATGTGATTGCCCGTCACTGCTAGAAACAACAGGGCACAGAATTTACCACAAACCCAATTATAATAATAAATTAAACAAACCAATAACCATTATCAGAAATAATTTTTTTTTAAATATACAGTCAGAATTAATGGAAGAAAGCGCAATTAAAGAGTCATCACCAAACAATGACATAGTCTATATACAAATAAAATTAAATGGAGCGTCAGCAGAGGCCATGATTGATACAGGAGCCAATATTTCAATTATTGATCAATTAGAACTAGATCGTATTACTGAGCTAACTACTGAGAGAATACCCCAAAATTCCAAAAGACGTAAGGACAACTTATTTAATTTATTTCAGAACAATATAATTTAAAATAAAGAGAATAAATACCCCAAAATTCTAAAAGCATGTAAGGACATCTTACTCAAGTTATTTTGAAACCATATAATTTAAAGTGAAGAGAATACCCCAAAATTCTAAAAAACTGTAAGGACAACTTACCCAACAATTTATTCAGAAATAATACGATTTAAGATATTTTGAAACCATTTGATTTAACAAAAAATAATAACAGATTAGTAAATAAGAGTTACAAAGAATTGATTTAAAATGAAGTAATAGGAAAAAGTAATATTTTTAATGGTAACAAACAGAAGAAAAATTAAAGGAACAAAAACAATTGATGGTAATGTGCTCAGATAAGAAGAATAATTTAATGACTCCAATGAAACTGAAGGAGGATGATAATTAATGCAATAATTAGAATTTCTCGGAATTGAAGATTATATAAGAAGAAATGATACGGAGAAATATGTCACAAGAAGTAAAGTCAAAAGAATTTTAACATAAGGCCTATCAATAATGTTATATGCTATTAGTTAATGGAAAAGAAGAAGGAATCAAGGAGAAGAAGAAATATACAAATAAATGCAAACAGCTACAGTATGAAGAATCCCAAAAGTGTTTAGTACTAGTCGCTAATTGACTACTACTAATAATTTTTTATTTTTATGTATTGACCGTAGAAATGTTCCGGCAATAATTTTTATGAACAGGGATGATATTCCCCTGGTCTCAGAAGGTGTAAGGATGGACAGCGGAGTATGGACCCAGAGTGGCCACCCGACTGGTACCACCGCACAGGATAGGGAAAAATGTTAGGGAAATTGAATATTTAAGGGATAATAATTATAAAATAGCTGAAAAGAGTGATATTAGATTCCAGAAGTATATAAATGAAGAAAATAGAAGGAAGATAGCAGACTGAAGCTTAATTGATAAAGATAATTTATAGTAATAAATAGAAACGAGTGTTAAAACAAGTTTAATATGATTAGTGTGACCAGTCCTTATCAAATAAAATGTGGAAGTACCACTACCCAGAAATAAATAATTGATGAATTTGCCTCCAAGAGAGAGAGAGTAGAGTAAGAGAACAGCAATTACCACCAGTCTGAATTACCAGTCAGTGTACAACCAGTCGGAAATGAAACACTATTACGAAGAAAAAAACCAAGAATATTAGGAGAATTGAAACAATCAACAACAATTTATTTTAATAAACGAGTAAAACCAAAATAAATTTGTTCTAGTGGGGGGGCTTTATGTAACGGTACATAACCCGGTCCCAATAAATGATAACTCTGATAATACCATAAAGGTCAGAAATGGGTAAACTATAACGAGCTCAAAATTAAGTTGTATCACTAAACATTATAAACAATTAAAGTGATATACAGTGACAAGTGAGTTATAGTGTACCCAATGAGGTAATAAGTGAAGGTGAAGGGAACTTCTTACAGAATTGTACTGTAAATGTGAGAATTATAAACTATAATAGTAGACCATGATGCTACTAACTAATTATGTATTGTGTTTAGTTATTGTAGGATTTATATTGTGTAGTACCTATGTTAATTTTATATTTTTATAAAATAATGGTTTTATTGTATAAGATAACCCAGGTTTGTGTTAAAAACTTAAAAGATTTAAATATCAGATGATAATGAAAATTAAAATAATACTGTATGAGGGAAATGGCAGAAGAAAATAGTCCAGTGTAAGAATACTATAAGAGATTAATAAATAATATATAAATTCATTTAAAGTTAATAAAAATATTAAATACTTATATCCAAAGTTATAAGAAAATAAACAGAAAATTATTATGTAAATCAAATTGGGAAAGAAACCAAAATTTAAAAGAATTATTTTTCTGTAAATCAAAAATAAATTTATAATAATTACAAACTGCCTATATACTAAAAAGTAAATAGCAGAACCAATAAAAAGATATATAAAAATTATGGGTTACTAAGAGTAACGAAAATAACAAGTATTGTTTAATCGAATTTGAAATTTAAACCTGTCCAGTTGACAAAATGATGAGATAAAAATTTATTAAAATATCCTTTTGGAACCTTTTGAAAAGCACAAAATTGTTACAAAATTAAAGAACAGTATAAACATGTAGTATTACTACCTTAGTTATCAAAGTTAACTTGCTATACTCCATAATAACAGTGAACAAAAAACCATTTTGGACGAGTAGGCATAGCCTAGCAGAGTTCGAGTTTTAACGAGATAATATTTGCCAGACGGTTGTGAAATTACCACCAAATACGAACACCACCTGAGAAGCGGCTTCACCCAAGTAAGAACTTCAAGAAGAGAGGTAATATAAACATTTCTTTTAATATTTAACGAAGAAACCTCCAACGGAATGGTCGTGTAGTCCATAACGATTAAAACGTAACCATATGTTTTAATAAAAACAAACGCCATCTGCTCTCTTACGGACATTTCCGGAACTACGTACTAAGCGAAATAAACAAATTTTTGAATATTTTTTCTATATTTGTAAAGCGTAGTATAATTATCCATTTCTGACCATCTCATAACAAAAAGAACTTACCCTTAACCCTGGGGAAAATAACTCAAAGAATTATATGTTGATTGATGTTTAAACAAAAGATAAAATTGTAAAAAAATCGCTCAAAACTGTATATTTTTTATGACAATTCCTCGTTACTCAATGAAGTCGACATCATGTACTAATTAATGAAAATATCGATTTTAAAATTTGTATTTTCGCTGAAGGGAGAAAACCAATAATATAAACAATAAATATTATTGAAAAAAATGATATTGAATAATAAAAATATGTTGCCTTTCTTGTAGTGGGTAGTTGTAGTAAGTTGCAGAACAAATAAGAAGAAGACGATCCACCGGGTCATATTCTGCCACAGTGTCGTCTGGTTAACCTATGTTTGGAGACTCGTGTCAAAATCAGCTGATTCGGTTCACGGCGAATATTTGAAAACATTTATAAATCGTCTAAACCGAGGGTAAACAAATGGTACTTGCTCTCTCGTCAAAATAAGGCTAAACAACTTCCCTACTTGACCCAAATCACACACACTCGATTTCTGCTTTGTTTGAGTAACATTACCAACAACTTTATTTAAACTTCGGTCTTTATAATTCATAAGTGGCGACTGCGGAGAGGTGTTCTGACCGATCTGAGGCTGTAAAAAAGACAGACGTTTTACGGGTACCTCAAAAGCAGAGTTACGTTACAAAATGGCGCTCAACGTAAAAGGGCTGTAATTAGGAAAGAAATTTGATATATTATAAAATTAATATACGAAAAAACCTAATTATCGTCGGCAGTTATGAGAAAACAAGAAATGCATAATACCAGAGGCAGATCGAAGAAGAGGGCAGAAGAAAAGGAGAAGGAAGAAGGTGGACAGGAACGAGAGATAGAAATATTTACGGACAGTGAAATGGAACAACCGGTGGGTGATAAAGAAGAAACTGAAGCAATTATGAGCACGGAAAAGGAAATAGTCGAAGAGGATGCCCAAGGGCACCAACCAGACAAAGCGGAAGCCAGGAGAGAACCAAATTGGCAAGACATGATGAGATTTATAGCCGAGAAGTTTGATAAAATAGATGAGAACTCAAGGAAACAAAATGAAACCTTGAGCGAAAAATTTGACAAAATAGATGAGAATTTTAAGAAACAGGAAAAGAACGCAAGGAAGCAAAATGAAACTTTGAGGGATAGTTTAAAACAAATTGAGAAAATAAACGAAGAAAGTTTAAAGCGGATTGAGGGTAAGATGGAGAATTTCAATAAGGAGTTAAGAGAAAATCTTGAGAGTAAAATTGAACTGGTCAGTAATACGCTTAACCAAAGAGTAGATGAGTATAAGGAAGAGGCAGAGAAGAAATTAATAGAAACTAATCAAAGATTAGATAAAACTGAAGAGAAGATGGAACAAATTAAAACAGGAGTCGAGGCACGAATGGAAAAGGAGGAACAAAATAATCAAGTTCGTGTAATGGCCATACGCCAAGAAAACAATGACCAATTAGATAGTGTCAAAAGCAGTCTAAACTGTAAATTTTCAGAGTTTCATAAAACAGTAGAGAATGTAAAAAATCAGTGTAATAGCCAAGCAGAGAAATTAGATAATTTGCAACAAATACAAACCAATTTTCAATGTGATGTAGATAGAATAAGTTCTAGATCTGCATGCAACAGTCATCATGTTTTTCAAGATAGTAAGGAAAGTGTAATCTTTCGGGATTATCGCAGGAACCCTCTCGAATTTTTAGGGAGAGTAGACGAAATTTTGAATAGATCAAAGGAGAATCGATGGAATATGATCAAAGGTATATTAGACGAATCTTTTAAAAACATCAATGATAATTGGTGGACGGTAATCAGGAACGAGGTGTGTGATTATGGGGGTTTCAAAACAATGTTCAAACTTAAGTACTGGTCGGAGTCAGTACAAAACATTATTAGGGACGATATTTGTTATGGTAGGTATGACCGTACAATGGGACAAACACCTACTGCTTACTTTTTGGGGAAGGTGTGTATAGCAAAGTATTTAGACCCAAAGATCCCGGAAGAGTGTCTAGTGACCAAAATTGCGTATCATTTCGAAGAGAAGATCATCAGTGCACGATTAAGTGGACAAATAAAAACTATTGGAGGCATGGAAGCGCTACTAGAAAATTATGAGCAGGAATCTTATTATAGGAGAAGTAGATGGAGGTCAGGGAATACTGAGGAGCGGAAGAATGAACCACCAAGAGAGAATCGACCTAGAGTAAATTATGTACATGCTAATAACAATTATTTTAATAATAGATATCAAGGAAGATGACCAAATTATAACAGTCGAAATTACAGACACGATTCTTATCACCGAGAAGAAGGTCAACAAAGGAGTAGGAGTGAAGAGCAACCTAGATTCAGAAATAATGATGAAGAAAGGAGACCAATAAGCAATATTCAACATAATGAAAATGTTGAATCGAATAATGATAATGATGGAAATAGGGGAAACGGGTACCAGCAGTGAGAAGATGTGATTGCCCGTCACTGCTAGAAACAACAGGGCACAGAATTTACCACAAACCCAATTATAATAATAAATTAAACAAACCAATAACCATTATCAGAAATAATTTTTTTTTAAATATACAGTCAGAATTAATGGAAGAAAGCGCAATTAAAGAGTCATCACCAAACAATGACATAGTCTATATACAAATAAAATTAAATGGAGCGTCAGCAGAGGCCATGATTGATACAGGAGCCAATATTTCAATTATTGATCAATTAGAACTAGATCGTATTACTGAGCTAACTACTGAGAGAATACCCCAAAATTCCAAAAGACGTAAGGACAACTTATTTAATTTATTTCAGAACAATATAATTTAAAATAAAGAGAATAAATACCCCAAAATTCTAAAAGCATGTAAGGACATCTTACTCAAGTTATTTTGAAACCATATAATTTAAAGTGAAGAGAATACCCCAAAATTCTAAAAAACTGTAAGGACAACTTACCCAACAATTTATTCAGAAATAATACGATTTAAGATATTTTGAAACCATTTGATTTAACAAAAAATAATAACAGATTAGTAAATAAGAGTTACAAAGAATTGATTTAAAATGAAGTAATAGGAAAAAGTAATATTTTTAATGGTAACAAACAGAAGAAAAATTAAAGGAACAAAAACAATTGATGGTAATGTGCTCAGATAAGAAGAATAATTTAATGACTCCAATGAAACTGAAGGAGGATGATAATTAATGCAATAATTAGAATTTCTCGGAATTGAAGATTATATAAGAAGAAATGATACGGAGAAATATGTCACAAGAAGTAAAGTCAAAAGAATTTTAACATAAGGCCTATCAATAATGTTATATGCTATTAGTTAATGGAAAAGAAGAAGGAATCAAGGAGAAGAAGAAATATACAAATAAATGCAAACAGCTACAGTATGAAGAATCCCAAAAGTGTTTAGTACTAGTCGCTAATTGACTACTACTAATAATTTTTTATTTTTATGTATTGACCGTAGAAATGTTCCGGCAATAATTTTTATGAACAGGGATGATATTCCCCTGGTCTCAGAAGGTGTAAGGATGGACAGCGGAGTATGGACCCAGAGTGGCCACCCGACTGGTACCACCGCACAGGATAGGGAAAAATGTTAGGGAAATTGAATATTTAAGGGATAATAATTATAAAATAGCTGAAAAGAGTGATATTAGATTCCAGAAGTATATAAATGAAGAAAATAGAAGGAAGATAGCAGACTGAAGCTTAATTGATAAAGATAATTTATAGTAATAAATAGAAACGAGTGTTAAAACAAGTTTAATATGATTAGTGTGACCAGTCCTTATCAAATAAAATGTGGAAGTACCACTACCCAGAAATAAATAATTGATGAATTTGCCTCCAAGAGAGAGAGAGTAGAGTAAGAGAACAGCAATTACCACCAGTCTGAATTACCAGTCAGTGTACAACCAGTCGGAAATGAAACACTATTACGAAGAAAAAAACCAAGAATATTAGGAGAATTGAAACAATCAACAACAATTTATTTTAATAAACGAGTAAAACCAAAATAAATTTGTTCTAGTGGGGGGGCTTTATGTAACGGTACATAACCCGGTCCCAATAAATGATAACTCTGATAATACCATAAAGGTCAGAAATGGGTAAACTATAACGAGCTCAAAATTAAGTTGTATCACTAAACATTATAAACAATTAAAGTGATATACAGTGACAAGTGAGTTATAGTGTACCCAATGAGGTGATAAGTGAAGGTGAAGGGAACTTCTTACAGAATTGTACTGTAAATGTGAGAATTATAAACTATAATAGTAGACCATGATGCTACTAACTAATTATGTATTGTGTTTAGTTATTGTAGGATTTATATTGTGTAGTACCTATGTTAATTTTATATTTTTATAAAATAATGGTTTTATTGTATAAGATAACCCAGGTTTGTGTTAAAAACTTAAAAGATTTAAATATCAGATGATAATGAAAATTAAAATAATACTGTATGAGGGAAATGGCAGAAGAAAATAGTCCAGTGTAAGAATACTATAAGAGATTAATAAATAATATATAAATTCATTTAAAGTTAATAAAAATATTAAATACTTATATCCAAAGTTATAAGAAAATAAACAGAAAACTATTATGTAAATCAAATTGGGAAAGAAACCAAAATTTAAAAGAATTATTTTTCTGTAAATCAAAAATAAATTTATAATAATTACAAACTGCCTATATACTAAAAAGTAAATAGCAGAACCAATAAAAAGATATATAAAAATTATGGGTTACTAAGAGTAGCGAAAATAACAAGTATTGTTTAATCGAATTTGAAATTTAAACCTGTCCAGTTGACAAAATGATGAGATAAAAATTTATTAAAATATCCTTTTGGAACCTTTTGAAAAGCACAAAATTGTTACAAAATTAAAGAACAGTATAAACATGATGTATTAGTACCTTAGTTATCAAAGTTAACTTGCTATACTCCATAATAACAGTGAACAAAAAACCATTTTGGACGAGTAGGCATAGCCTAGCAGAGTTTGAGTTTTAACGAGATAATATTTGCCAGACGGTTGTGAAATTACCACCAAATACGAACACCACCTGAGAAGCGGCTTCACCCAAGTAAGAACTTCAAGAAGAGAGGTAATATAAACATTTCTTTTAATATTTAACGAAGAAACCTCCAACGGAATGGTCGTGTAGTCCATAACGATTAAAACGTAACCATATGTTTTAATAAAAACAAACGCCATCTGCTCTCTTACGGACATTTCCGGAACTACGTACTAAGCGAAATAAACAAATTTTTGAATATTTTTTCTATATTTGTAAAGCGTAGTATAATTATCCATTTCTGACCATCTCATAACAAAAAGAACTTACCCTTAACCCTGGGGAAAATAACTCAAAGAATTATATGTTGATTGATGTTTAAACAAAAGATAAAATTGTAAAAAAATCGCTCAAAACTGTATATTTTTTATGACAATTCCTCGTTACTCAATGAAGTCGACATCATGTACTAATTAATGAAAATATCGATTGTAAAATTTGTATTTTTGCTGAAGGGAGAAAACCAATAATATAAACCATAAATATTATTGAAAAAAATGATATTGAATAATAAAAATATGTTGCCTTTCTTGTAGTGGGTAGTTGTAGTAAGTTTCAGAACAAATAAGAAGAAGACGATCCACCGGGTCATATTCTGCCACAGTGTCGTCTGGTTAACCTATGTTTGGAGACTCGTGTCAAAATCAGCTGATTCGGTTCACGGCGAATATTTGAAAACATTTATAAATCGTCTAAACCGAGGGTAAACAAATGGTACTTGCTCTCTCTTCAAAATAAGGCTAAACAACTTCCCTACTTGACCCAAATCACACACACTCGATTTCTGCTTTGTTTGAGTAACATTACCAACAACTTTATTTAAACTTCGGTCTTTATAATTCATAAGTGGCGACTGCGGAGAGGTGTTCTGACCGATCTGAGGCTGTAAAAAAGACAGACGTTTTACGGGTACCTCAAAAGCAGAGTTACGTTACAAAATGGCGCTCAACGTAAAAGGGCTGTAATTAGGAAAGAAATTTGATATATTATAAAATTAATATACGAAAAAACCTAATTATCGTCGGCAGTTATGAGAAAACAAGAAATGCATAATACCAGAGGCAGATCGAAGAAGAGGGCAGAAGAAAAGGAGAAGGAAGAAGGTGGACAGGAACGAGAGATAGAAATATTTACGGACAGTGAAATGGAACAACCGGTGGGTGATAAAGAAGAAACTGAAGCAATTATGAGCACGGAAAAGGAAATAGTCGAAGAGGATGCCCAAGGGCACCAACCAGACAAAGCGGAAGCCAGGAGAGAACCAAATTGGCAAGACATGATGAGATTTATAGCCGAGAAGTTTGATAAAATAGATGAGAACTCAAGGAAACAAAATGAAACCTTGAGCGAAAAATTTGACAAAATAGATGAGAATTTTAAGAAACAGGAAAAGAACGCAAGGAAGCAAAATGAAACTTTGAGGGATAGTTTAAAACAAATTGAGAAAATAAACGAAGAAAGTTTAAAGCGGATTGAGGGTAAGATGGAGAATTTCAATAAGGAGTTAAGAGAAAATCTTGAGAGTAAAATTGAACTGGTCAGTAATACGCTTAACCAAAGAGTAGATGAGTATAAGGAAGAGGCAGAGAAGAAATTAATAGAAACTAATCAAAGATTAGATAAAACTGAAGAGAAGATGGAACAAATTAAAACAGGAGTCGAGGCACGAATGGAAAAGGAGGAACAAAATAATCAAGTTCGTGTAATGGCCATACGCCAAGAAAACAATGACCAATTAGATAGTATCAAAAGCAGTCTAAACTGTAAATTTTCAGAGTTTCATAAAACAGTAGAGAATGTAAAAAATCAGTGTAATAGCCAAGCAGAGAAATTAGATAATTTGCAACAAATACAAACCAATTTTCAATGTGATGTAGATAGAATAAGTTCTAGATCTGCATGCAACAGTCATCATGTTTTTCAAGATAGTAAGGAAAGTGTAAACTTTCGGGTTTATCGCAGGAACCCTCTCGAATTTTTAGGGAGAAGACGAAATTTTGAATAGATCAAAGGAGAATCGATGGAATATGATCAAAGGTATATTAGACGAATCTTTTAAAAACATCAATGATAATTGGTGGACGGTAATCAGGAACGAGGTGTGTGATTATGGGGGTTTCAAAACAATGTTCAAACTTAAGTACTGGTCGGAGTCAGTACAAAACATTATTAGGGACGATATTTGTTATGGTAGGTATGACCGTACAATGGGACAAACACCTACTGCTTACTTTTTGGGGAAGGTGTGTATAGCAAAGTATTTAGACCCCAAAGATCCCGGAAGAGTGTCTAGTGACCAAAATTGCGTATCATTTCGAAGAGAAGATCATCAGTGCACGATTAAGTGGACAAATAAAAACTATTGGAGGCATGGAAGCGCTACTAGAAAATTATGAGCAGGAATCTTATTATAGGAGAAGTAGATGGAGGTCAGGGAATACTGAGGAGCGGAAGAATGAACCACCAAGAGAGAATCGACCTAGAGTAAATTATGTACATGCTAATAACAATTATTTTAATAATAGATATCAAGGAAGATGGCCAAATTATAACAGTCGAAATTACAGACACGATTCTTATCACCGAGAAGAAGGTCAACAAAGGAGTAGGAGTGAAGAGCAACCTAGATTCAGAAATAATGATGAAGAAAGGAGACCAATAAGCAATATTCAACATAATGAAAATGTTGAATCGAATAATGATAATGATGGAAATAGGGGAAACGGGTACCAGCAGTGAGAAGATGTGATTGCCCGTCACTGCTAGAAACAACAGGGCACAGAATTTACCACAAACCCAATTATAATAATAAATTAAACAAACCAATAACCATTATCAGAAATAATTTTTTTTTAAATATACAGTCAGAATTAATGGAAGAAAGCGCAATTAAAGAGTCATCACCAAACAATGACATAGTCTATATACAAATAAAATTAAATGGAGCGTCAGCAGAGGCCATGATTGATACAGGAGCCAATATTTCAATTATTGATCAATTAGAACTAGATCGTATTACTGAGCTAACTACTGAGAGAATACCCCAAAATTCCAAAAGACGTAAGGACAACTTATTTAATTTATTTCAGAACAATATAATTTAAAATAAAGAGAATAAATACCCCAAAATTCTAAAAGCATGTAAGGACATCTTACTCAAGTTATTTTGAAACCATATAATTTAAAGTGAAGAGAATACCCCAAAATTCTAAAAAACTGTAAGGACAACTTACCCAACAATTTATTCAGAAATAATACGATTTAAGATATTTTGAAACCATTTGATTTAACAAAAAATAATAACTGATTAGTAAATAAGAGTTACAAAAAATTGATTTAAAATGAAGTAATAGGAAAAAGTAATATTTTTAATGGTAACAAACAGAAGAAAAATTAAAGGAACAAAAACAATTGATGGTAATGTGCTCAGATAAGAAGAATAATTTAATGACTCCAATGAAACTGAAGGAGGATGATAATTAATGCAATAATTAGAATTTCTCGGAATTGAAGATTATATAAGAAGAAATGATACGGAAAATATGTCACAAGAAGTAAAGTCAAAAGAATTTTAACATAAGGCCTATCAATAATGTTATATGCTATTAGTTAATGGAAAAGAAGAAGGAATCAAGGAGAAGAAGAAATATACAAATAAATGCAAACAGCTACAGTATGAAGAATCCCAAAAGTGTTTAGTACTAGTCGCTAATTGACTACTACTAATAATTTTTTATTTTTATGTATTGACCGTAGAAATGTTCCGGCAATAATTTTTATGAACAGGGATGATATTCCCCTGGTCTCAGAAGGTGTAAGGATGGACAGCGGAGTATGGACCCAGAGTGGCCACCCGACTGGTACCACCGCACAGGATAGGGAAAAATGTTAGGGAAATTGAATATTTAAGGGATAATAATTATAAAATAGCTGAAAAGAGTGATATTAGATTCCAGAAGTATATAAATGAAGAAAATAGAAGGAAGATAGCAGACTGAAGCTTAATTGATAAAATTAATTTATAGTAATAAATAGAAACGAGTGTTAAAACAAGTTTAATATGATTAGTGTGACCAGTCCTTATCAAATAAAATGTGGAAGTACCACTACCCAGAAATAAATAATTGATGAATTTGCCTCCAAGAGAGAGAGAGTAGAGTAAGAGAACAGCAATTACCACCAGTCTGAATTACCAGTCAGTGTACAACCAGTCGGAAATGAAACACTATTACGAAGAAAAAAACCAAGAATATTAGGAGAATTGAAACAATCAACAACAATTTATTTTAATAAACGAGTAAAACCAAAATAAATTTGTTCTAGTGGGGGGGGGGGGGCTTTATGTAACGGTACATAACCCGGTCCCAATAAATGATAACTCTGATAATACCATAAAGGTCAGAAATGGGTAAACTATAACGAGCTCAAAATTAAGTTGTATCACTAAACATTATAAACAATTAAAGTGATATACAGTGACAAGTGAGTTATAGTGTACCCAATGAGGTGATAAGTGAAGGTGAAGGGAACTTCTTACAGAATTGTACTGTAAATGTGAGAATTATAAACTATAATAGTAGACCATGATGCTACTAACTAATTATGTATTGTGTTTAGTTATTGTAGGATTTATATTGTGTAGTACCTATGTTAATTTTATATTTTTATAAAATAATGGTTTTATTGTATAAGATAACCCAGGTTTGTGTTAAAAACTTAAAAGATTTAAATATCAGATGATAATGAAAATTAAAATAATACTGTATGAGGGAAATGGCAGAAGAAAATAGTCCAGTGTAAGAATACTATAAGAGATTAATAAATAATATATAAATTCATTTAAAGTTAATAAAAATATTAAATACTTATATCCAAAGTTATAAGAAAATAAACAGAAAACTATTATGTAAATCAAATTGGGAAAGAAACCAAAATTTAAAAGAATTATTTTTCTGTAAATCAAAAATAAATTTATAATAATTACAAACTGCCTATATACTAAAAAGTAAATAGCAGAACCAATAAAAAGATATATAAAAATTATGGGTTACTAAGAGTAACGAAAATAACAAGTATTGTTTAATCGAATTTGAAATTTAAACCTGTCCAGTTGACAAAATGATGAGATAAAAATTTATTAAAATATCCTTTTGGAACCTTTTGAAAAGCACAAAATTGTTACAAAATTAAAGAACAGTATAAACATGATGTATTACTACCTTAGTTATCAAAGTTAACTTGCTATACTCCATAATAACAGTGAACAAAAAACCATTTTGGACGAGTAGGCATAGCCTAGCAGAGTTTGAGTTTTAACGAGATAATATTTGCCAGACGGTTGTGAAATTACCACCAAATACGAACACCACCTGAGAAGCGGCTTCACCCAAGTAAGAACTTCAAGAAGAGAGGTAATATAAACATTTCTTTTAATATTTAACGAAGAAACCTCCAACGGAATGGTCGTGTAGTCCATAACGATTAAAACGTAACCATATGTTTTAATAAAAACAAACGCCATCTGCTCTCTTACGGACATTTCCGGAACTACGTACTAAGCGAAATAAACAAATTTTTGAATATTTTTTCTATATTTGTAAAGCGTAGTATAATTATCCATTTCTGACCATCTCATAACAAAAAGAACTTACCCTTAACCCTGGGGAAAATAACTCAAAGAATTATATGTTGATTGATGTTTAAACAAAAGATAAAATTGTAAAAAAATCGCTCAAAACTGTATATATTTTATGACAATTCCTCGTTACTCAATGAAGTCGACATCATGTACTAATTAATGAAAATATCGATTGTAAAATTTGTATTTTTGCTGAAGGGAGAAAACCAATAATATAAACAATAAATATTATTGAAAAAAATGATATTGAATAATAAAAATATGTTGCCTTTCTTGTAGTGGGTAGTTGTAGTAAGTTTCAGAACAAATAAGAAGAAGACGATCCACCGGGTCATATTCTGCCACAGTGTCGTCTGGTTAACCTATGTTTGGAGACTCGTGTCAAAATCAGCTGATTCGGTTCACGGCGAATATTTGAAAACATTTATAAATCGTCTAAACCGAGGGTAAACAAATGGTACTTGCTCTCTCTTCAAAATAAGGCTAAACAACTTCCCTACTTGACCCAAATCACACACACTCGATTTCTGCTTTGTTTGAGTAACATTACCAACAACTTTATTTAAACTTCGGTCTTTATAATTCATAAGTGGTGACTGCGGAGAGGTGTTCTGACCGATCTGAGGCTGTAAAAAAGACAGACGTTTTACGGGTACCTCAAAAGCAGAGTTACGTTACAAAATGGCGCTCAACGTAAAAGGGCTGTAATTAGGAAAGAAATTTGATATATTATAAAATTAATATACGAAAAAACCTAATTATCGTCGGCAGTTATGAGAAAACAAGAAATGCATAATACCAGAGGCAGATCGAAGAAGAGGGCAGAAGAAAAGGAGAAGGAAGAAGGTGGACAGGAACGAGAGATAGAAATATTTACGGACAGTGAAATGGAACAACCGGTGGGTGATAAAGAAGAAACTGAAGCAATTATGAGCACGGAAAAGGAAATAGTCGAAGAGGATGCCCAAGGGCACCAACCAGACAAAGCGGAAGCCAGGAGAGAACCAAATTGGCAAGACATGATGAGATTTATAGCCGAGAAGTTTGATAAAATAGATGAGAACTCAAGGAAACAAAATGAAACCTTGAGCGAAAAATTTGACAAAATAGATGAGAATTTTAAGAAACAGGAAAAGAACGCAAGGAAGCAAAATGAAACTTTGAGGGATAGTTTAAAACAAATTGAGAAAATAAACGAAGAAAGTTTAAAGCGGATTGAGGGTAAGATGGAGAATTTCAATAAGGAGTTAAGAGAAAATCTTGAGAGTAAAATTGAACTGGTCAGTAATACGCTTAACCAAAGAGTAGATGAGTATAAGGAAGAGGCAGAGAAGAAATTAATAGAAACTAATCAAAGATTAGATAAAACTGAAGAGAAGATGGAACAAATTAAAACAGGAGTCGAGGCACGAATGGAAAAGGAGGAACAAAATAATCAAGTTCGTGTAATGGCCATACGCCAAGAAAACAATGACCAATTAGATAGTATCAAAAGCAGTCTAAACTGTAAATTTTCAGAGTTTCATAAAACAGTAGAGAATGTAAAAAATCAGTGTAATAGCCAAGCAGAGAAATTAGATAATTTGCAACAAATACAAACCAATTTTCAATGTGATGTAGATAGAATAAGTTCTAGATCTGCATGCAACAGTCATCATGTTTTTCAAGATAGTAAGGAAAGTGTAAACTTTCGGGTTTATCGCAGGAACCCTCTCGAATTTTTAGGGAGAAGACGAAATTTTGAATAGATCAAAGGAGAATCGATGGAATATGATCAAAGGTATATTAGACGAATCTTTTAAAAACATCAATGATAATTGGTGGACGGTAATCAGGAACGAGGTGTGTGATTATGGGGGTTTCAAAACAATGTTCAAACTTAAGTACTGGTCGGAGTCAGTACAAAACATTATTAGGGACGATATTTGTTATGGTAGGTATGACCGTACAATGGGACAAACACCTACTGCTTACTTTTTGGGGAAGGTGTGTATAGCAAAGTATTTAGACCCAAAGATCCCGGAAGAGTGTCTAGTGACCAAAATTGCGTATCATTTCGAAGAGAAGATCATCAGTGCACGATTAAGTGGACAAATAAAAATTATTGGAGGCATGGAAGCGCTACTAGAAAATTATGAGCAGGAATCTTATTATAGGAGAAGTAGATGGAGGTCAGGGAATACTGAGGAGCGGAAGAATGAACCACCAAGAGAGAATCGACCTAGAGTAAATTATGTACATGCTAATAACAATTATTTTAATAATAGATATCAAGGAAGATGGCCAAATTATAACAGTCGAAAATACAGACACGATTCTTATCACCGAGAAGAAGGTCAACAAAGGAGTAGGAGTGAAGAGCAACCTAGATTCAGAAATAATGATGAAGAAAGGAGACCAATAAGCAATATTCAACATAATGAAAATGTT
This sequence comes from Magicicada septendecula, assembly GCA_034769895.1. Taxonomy (NCBI): domain Eukaryota; kingdom Metazoa; phylum Arthropoda; class Insecta; order Hemiptera; family Cicadidae; genus Magicicada; species Magicicada septendecula. The sequence goes on along the minus strand of CM068376.1, from coordinate 200,470,515 downwards.
GAATCGAATAATGATAATGATGGAAATAGGGGAAACGGGTACCAGCAGTGAGAAGATGTGATTGCCCGTCACTGCTAGAAACAACAGGGCACAGAATTTACCACAAACCCAATTATAATAATAAATTAAACAAACCAATAACCATTATCAGAAATAATTTTTTTTTAAATATACAGTCAGAATTAATGGAAGAAAGCGCAATTAAAGAGTCATCACCAAACAATGACATAGTCTATATACAAATAAAATTAAATGGAGCGTCAGCAGAGGCCATGATTGATACAGGAGCCAATATTTCAATTATTGATCAATTAGAACTAGATCGTATTACTGAGCTAACTACTGAGAGAATACCCCAAAATTCCAAAAGACGTAAGGACAACTTATTTAATTTATTTCAGAACAATATAATTTAAAATAAAGAGAATAAATACCCCAAAATTCTAAAAGCATGTAAGGACATCTTACTCAAGTTATTTTGAAACCATATAATTTAAAGTGAAGAGAATACCCCAAAATTCTAAAAAACTGTAAGGACAACTTACTCAACAATTTATTCAGAAATAATACGATTTAAGATATTTTGAAACCATTTGATTTAACAAAAAATAATAACAGATTAGTAAATAAGAGTTATAAAGAATTGATTTAAAATGAAGTAATAGGAAAAAGTAATATTTTTAATGGTAACAAACAGAAGAAAAATTAAAGGAACAAAAACAATTGATGGTAATGTGCTCAGATAAGAAGAATAATTTAATGACTCCAATGAAACTGAAGGAGGATGATAATTAATACAATAATTAGAATTTCTCGGAATTGAAGATTATATAAGAAGAAATGATACGGAAAATATGTCACAAGAAGTAAAGTCAAAAGAATTTTAACATAAGGCCTATCAATAATGTTATATGCTATTAGTTAATGGAAAAGAAGAAGGAATCAAGGAGAAGAAGAAATATACAAATAAATGCAAACAGCTAAGTATGAAGAATCCCAAAAGTGTTTAGTACTAGTCGCTAATTGACTACTACTAATAATTTTTTATTTTTATGTATTGACCGTAGAAATGTTCCGGCAATAATTTTTATGAACAGGGATGATATTCCCCTGGTCTCAGAAGGTGTAAGGATGGACAGCGGAGTGTGGACCCAGAGTGGCCACCCGACTGGTACCACCGCACAGGATAGGGAAAAATGTTAGGGAAATTGAATATTTAAGGGATAATAATTATAAAATAGCTGAAAAGAGTGATATTAGATTCCAGAAGTATATAAATGGAGAAAATAGAAGGAAGATAGCAGACTGAAGCTTAATTGATAAAGATAATTTATAGTAATAAATAGAAACGAGTGTTAAAACAAGTTTAATATGATTAGTGTGACCAGTCCTTATCAAATAAAATGTGGAAGTACCACTACCCAGAAATAAATAATTGATGAATTTGCCTCCAAGAGAGAGAGAGAGTAGAGTAAGAGAACAGCAATTACCACCAGTCTGAATTACCAGTCAGTGTACAACCAGTCGGAAATGAAACACTATTACGAAGAAAAAAACCAAGAATATTAGGAGAATTGAAACAATCAACAACAATTTATTTTAATAAACGAGTAAAACCAAAATAAATTTGTTCTAGTGGGGGGGGGGCTATATGTAACGGTACATAACCCGGTCCCAATAAATGATAACTCTGATAATACCATAAAGGTCAGAAATGGGTAAACTATAACGAGCTCAAAATTAAGTTGTATCACTAAACATTATAAACAATTAAAGTGATATACAGTGACAAGTGAGTTATAGTGTACCCAATGAGGTAATAAGTGAAGGTGAAGGGAACTTCTTACAGAATTGTACTGTAAATGTGAGAATTATAAACTATAATAGTAGACCATGATGCTACTAACTAATTATGTATTGTGTTTAGTTATTGTAGGATTTATATTGTGTAGTACCTATGTTAATTTTATATTTTTATAAAATAATGGTTTTATTGTATAAGATAACCCAGGTTTGTGTTAAAAACTTAAAAGATTTAAATATCAGATGATAATGAAAATTAAAATAATACTGTATGAGGGAAATGGCAGAAGAAAATAGTCCAGTGTAAGAATACTATAAGAGATTAATAAATAATATATAAATTCATTTAAAGTTAATAAAAATATTAAATACTTATATCCAAAGTTATAAGAAAATAAACAGAAAACTATTATGTAAATCAAATTGGGAAAGAAACCAAAATTTAAAAGAATTATTTTTCTGTAAATCAAAAATAAATTTATAATAATTACAAACTGCCTATATACTAAAAAGTAAATAGCAGAACCAATAAAAAGATATATAAAAATTATGGGTTACTAAGAGTAACGAAAATAACAAGTATTGTTTAATCGAATTTGAAATTTAAACCTGTCCAGTTGACAAAATGATGAGATAAAAATTTATTAAAATATCCTTTTGGAACCTTTTGAAAAGCACAAAATTGTTACAAAATTAAAGAACAGTATAAACATGATGTATTACTACCTTAGTTATCAAAGTTAACTTGCTATACTCCATAATAACAGTGAACAAAAAACCATTTTGGACGAGTAGGCATAGCCTAGCAGAGTTTGAGTTTTAACGAGATAATATTTGCCAGACGGTTGTGAAATTACCACCAAATACGAACACCACCTGAGAAGCGGCTTCACCCAAGTAAGAACTTCAAGAAGAGAGGTAATATAAACATTTCTTTTAATATTTAACGAAGAAACCTCCAACGGAATGGTCGTGTAGTCCATAACGATTAAAACGTAACCATATGTTTTAATAAAAACAAACGCCATCTGCTCTCTTACGGACATTTCCGGAACTACGTACTAAGCGAAATAAACAAATTTTTGAATATTTTTTCTATATTTGTAAAGCGTAGTATAATTATCCATTTCTGACCATCTCATAACAAAAAGAACTTACCCTTAACCCTGGGGAAAATAACTCAAAGAATTATATGTTGATTGATGTTTAAACAAAAGATAAAATTGTAAAAAAATCGCTCAAAACTGTATATATTTTATGACAATTCCTCGTTACTCAATGAAGTCGACATCATGTACTAATTAATGAAAATATCGATTGTAAAATTTGTATTTTTGCTGAAGGGAGAAAACCAATAATATAAACAATAAATATTATTGAAAAAAATGATATTGAATAATAAAAATATGTTGCCTTTCTTGTAGTGGGTAGTTGTAGTAAGTTTCAGAACAAATAAGAAGAAGACGATCCACCGGGTCATATTCTGCCACAGTGTCGTCTGGTTAACCTATGTTTGGAGACTCGTGTCAAAATCAGCTGATTCGGTTCACGGCGAATATTTGAAAACATTTATAAATCGTCTAAACCGAGGGTAAACAAATGGTACTTGCTCTCTCTTCAAAATAAGGCTAAACAACTTCCCTACTTGACCCAAATCACACACACTCGATTTCTGCTTTGTTTGAGTAACATTACCAACAACTTTATTTAAACTTCGGTCTTTATAATTCATAAGTGGTGACTGCGGAGAGGTGTTCTGACCGATCTGAGGCTGTAAAAAAGACAGACGTTTTACGGGTACCTCAAAAGCAGAGTTACGTTACAAAATGGCGCTCAACGTAAAAGGGCTGTAATTAGGAAAGAAATTTGATATATTATAAAATTAATATACGAAAAAACCTAATTATCGTCGGCAGTTATGAGAAAACAAGAAATGCATAATACCAGAGGCAGATCGAAGAAGAGGGCAGAAGAAAAGGAGAAGGAAGAAGGTGGACAGGAACGAGAGATAGAAATATTTACGGACAGTGAAATGGAACAACCGGTGGGTGATAAAGAAGAAACTGAAGCAATTATGAGCACGGAAAAGGAAATAGTCGAAGAGGATGCCCAAGGGCACCAACCAGACAAAGCGGAAGCCAGGAGAGAACCAAATTGGCAAGACATGATGAGATTTATAGCCGAGAAGTTTGATAAAATAGATGAGAACTCAAGGAAACAAAATGAAACCTTGAGCGAAAAATTTGACAAAATAGATGAGAATTTTAAGAAACAGGAAAAGAACGCAAGGAAGCAAAATGAAACTTTGAGGGATAGTTTAAAACAAATTGAGAAAATAAACGAAGAAAGTTTAAAGCGGATTGAGGGTAAGATGGAGAATTTCAATAAGGAGTTAAGAGAAAATCTTGAGAGTAAAATTGAACTGGTCAGTAATACGCTTAACCAAAGAGTAGATGAGTATAAGGAAGAGGCAGAGAAGAAATTAATAGAAACTAATCAAAGATTAGATAAAACTGAAGAGAAGATGGAACAAATTAAAACAGGAGTCGAGGCACGAATGGAAAAGGAGGAACAAAATAATCAAGTTCGTGTAATGGCCATACGCCAAGAAAACAATGACCAATTAGATAGTATCAAAAGCAGTCTAAACTGTAAATTTTCAGAGTTTCATAAAACAGTAGAGAATGTAAAAAATCAGTGTAATAGCCAAGCAGAGAAATTAGATAATTTGCAACAAATACAAACCAATTTTCAATGTGATGTAGATAGAATAAGTTCTAGATCTGCATGCAACAGTCATCATGTTTTTCAAGATAGTAAGGAAAGTGTAAACTTTCGGGTTTATCGCAGGAACCCTCTCGAATTTTTAGGGAGAAGACGAAATTTTGAATAGATCAAAGGAGAATCGATGGAATATGATCAAAGGTATATTAGACGAATCTTTTAAAAACATCAATGATAATTGGTGGACGGTAATCAGGAACGAGGTGTGTGATTATGGGGGTTTCAAAACAATGTTCAAACTTAAGTACTGGTCGGAGTCAGTACAAAACATTATTAGGGACGATATTTGTTATGGTAGGTATGACCGTACAATGGGACAAACACCTACTGCTTACTTTTTGGGGAAGGTGTGTATAGCAAAGTATTTAGACCCAAAGATCCCGGAAGAGTGTCTAGTGACCAAAATTGCGTATCATTTCGAAGAGAAGATCATCAGTGCACGATTAAGTGGACAAATAAAAATTATTGGAGGCATGGAAGCGCTACTAGAAAATTATGAGCAGGAATCTTATTATAGGAGAAGTAGATGGAGGTCAGGGAATACTGAGGAGCGGAAGAATGAACCACCAAGAGAGAATCGACCTAGAGTAAATTATTACATGCTAATAACAATTATTTTAATAATAGATATCGAGGAAGATGGCCAAATTATAACAGTCGAAATTACAGACACGATTCTTATCACCGAGAAGAAGGTCAACAAAGGAGTAGGAGTGAAGAGCAACCTAGATTCAGAAATAATGATGAAGAAAGGAGACCAATAAGCAATATTCAACATAATGAAAATGTTGAATCGAATAATGATAATGATGGAAATAGGGGAAACGGGTACCAGCAGTGAGAAGATGTGATTGCCCGTCACTGCTAGAAACAACAGGGCACAGAATTTACCACAAACCCAATTATAATAATAAATTAAACAAACCAATAACCATTATCAGAAATAATTTTTTTTTAAATATACAGTCAGAATTAATGGAAGAAAGCGCAATTAAAGAGTCATCACCAAACAATGACATAGTCTATATACAAATAAAATTAAATGGAGCGTCAGCAGAGGCCATGATTGATACAGGAGCCAATATTTCAATTATTGATCAATTAGAACTAGATCGTATTACTGAGCTAACTACTGAGAGAATACCCCAAAATTCCAAAAGACGTAAGGACAACTTATTTAATTTATTTCAGAACAATATAATTTAAAATAAAGAGAATAAATACCCCAAAATTCTAAAAGCATGTAAGGACATCTTACTCAAGTTATTTTGAAACCATATAATTTAAAGTGAAGAGAATACCCCAAAATTCTAAAAAACTGTAAGGACAACTTACTCAACAATTTATTCAGAAATAATACGATTTAAGATATTTTGAAACCATTTGATTTAACAAAAAATAATAACAGATTAGTAAATAAGAGTTATAAAGAATTGATTTAAAATGAAGTAATAGGAAAAAGTAATATTTTTAATGGTAACAAACAGAAGAAAAATTAAAGGAACAAAAACAATTGATGGTAATGTGCTCAGATAAGAATAATAATTTAATGACTCCAATGAAACTGAAGGAGGATGATAATTAATACAATAATTAGAATTTCTCGGAATTGAAGATTATATAAGAAGAAATGATACGGAGAAATATGACACAAGAAGTAAAGTCAAAAGAATTTTAACATAAGGCCTATCAATAATGTTATATGCTATTAGTTAATGGAAAAGAAGGAATCAAGGAGAAGAAGAAACATACAAATAAATGCAAACAGCTACAGTATGAAGAATCCCAAAAGTGTTTAGTACTAGTCGCTAATTGACTACTACTTATAATTTTTTATTTTTATGTATTGACCGTAGAAATGTTCCGGCAATAATTTTTATGAACAGGGATGATATTCCCCTGGTCTCAGAAGGTGTAAGGATGGACAGCGGAGTATGGACCCAGAGTGGCCACCCGACTGGTACCACCGCACAGGATAGGGAAAAATGTTAGGGAAATTGAATATTTAAGGGATAATAATTATAAAATAGCTGAAAAGAGTGATATTAGATTCCAGAAGTATATAAATGAAGAAAATAGAAGGAAGATAGCAGACTGAAGCTTAATTGATAAAGATAATTTATAGTAATAAATAGAAACGAGTGTTAAAACAAGTTTAATATGATTAGTGTGACCAGTCCTTATCAAATAAAATGTGGAAGTACCACTACCCAGAAATAAATAATTGATGAATTTGCCTCCAAGAGAGAGAGAGTAGAGTAAGAGAACAGCAATTACCACCAGTCTGAATTACCAGTCAGTGTACAACCAGTCGGAAATGAAACACTATTACGAAGAAAAAAACCAAGAATATTAGGAGAATTGAAACAATCAACAACAATTTATTTTAATAAACGAGTAAAACCAAAATAAATTTGTTCTAGTGGGGGGGCTTTATGTAACGGTACATAACCCGGTCCCAATAAATGATAACTCTGATAATACCATAAAGGTCAGAAATGGGTAAACTATAACGAGCTCAAAATTAAGTTGTATCACTAAACATTATAAACAATTAAAGTGATATACAGTGACAAGTGAGTTATAGTGTACCCAATGAGGTAATAAGTGAAGGTGAAGGGAACTTCTTACAGAATTGTACTGTAAATGTGAGAATTATAAACTATAATAGTAGACTATGATGCTACTAACTAATTATGTATTGTGTTTAGTTATTGTAGGATTTATATTGTGTAGTACCTATGTTAATTTTATATTTTTATAAAATAATGGTTTTATTGTATAAGATAACCCAGGTTTGTGTTAAAAACTTAAAAGATTTAAATATCAGATGATAATGAAAATTAAAATAATACTGTATGAGGGAAATGGCAGAAGAAAATAGTCCAGTGTAAGAATACTATAAGAGATTAATAAATAATATATAAATTCATTTAAAGTTAATAAAAATATTAAATACTTATATCCAAAGTTATAAGAAAATAAACAGAAAACTATTATGTAAATCAAATTGGGAAAGAAACCAAAATTTAAAAGAATTATTTTTCTGTAAATCAAAAATAAATTTATAATAATTACAAACTGCCTATATACTAAAAAGTAAATAGCAGAACCAATAAAAAGATATATAAAAATTATGGGTTACTAAGAGTAACGAAAATAACAAGTATTGTTTAATCGAATTTGAAATTTAAACCTGTCCAGTTGACAAAATGATGAGATAAAAATTTATTAAAATATCCTTTTGGAACCTTTTGAAAAGCACAAAATTGTTACAAAATTAAAGAACAGTATAAACATGATGTATTACTACCTTAGTTATCAAAGTTAACTTGCTATACTCCATAATAACAGTGAACAAAAAACCATTTTGGACGAGTAGGCATAGCCTAGCAGAGTTCGAGTTTTAACGAGATAATATTTGCCAGACGGTTGTGAAATTACCACCAAATACGAACACCACCTGAGAAGCGGCTTCACCCAAGTAAGAACTTCAAGAAGAGAGGTAATATAAACATTTCTTTTAATATTTAACGAAGAAACCTCCAACGGAATGGTCGTGTAGTCCATAACGATTAAAACGTAACCATATGTTTTAATAAAAACAAACGCCATCTGCTCTCTTACGGACATTTCCGGAACTACGTACTAAGCGAAATAAACAAATTTTTGAATATTTTTCTATATTTGTAAAGCGTAGTATAATTATCCATTTCTGACCATCTCATAACAAAAAGAACTTACCCTTAACCCTGGGGAAAATAACTCAAAGAATTATATGTTGATTGATGTTTAAACAAAAGATAAAATTGTAAAAAAATCGCTCAAAACTGTATATTTTTTATGACAATTCCTCGTTACTCAATGAAGTCGATATCATGTACTAATTAATGAAAATATCGATTGTAAAATTTGTATTTTTGCTGAAGGGAGAAAACCAATAATATAAACAATAAATATTATTGAAAAAAATGATATTGAATAATAAGAATGTGTTGCCTTTCTTGTAGTGGGTAGTTGTAGTAAGTTTCAGAACAAATAAGAAGAAGACGATCCACCGGGTCATATTCTGCCACAGTGTCGTCTGGTTAACCTATGTTTGGAGACTCGTGTCAAAATCAGCTGATTCGGTTCACGGCGAATATTTGAAAACATTTATAAATCGTCTAAACTGAGGGTAAACAAATGGTACTTGCTCTCTCTTCAAAATAAGGCTAAACAACTTCCCTACTTGACCCAAATCACACACACTCGATTTCTGCTTTGTTTGAGTAACATTACCAACAACTTTATTTAAACTTCGGTCTTTATAATTCATAAGTGGCGACTGCGGAGAGGTGTTCTGACCGATCTGAGGCTGTAAAAAAGACAGACGTTTTACGGGTACCTCAAAAGCAGAGTTACGTTACAAAATGGCGCTCAACGTAAAAGTGTTGTAATTAGGAAAGAAATTTGATATATTATAAAATTAATATACAAAAAAACCTAATTATCGTCGGCAGTTATGAGAAAACAAGAAATGCATAATACCAGAGGCAGATCGAAGAAGAGGGCAGAAGAAAAGGAGAAGGAAGAAGGTGGACAGGAACGAGAGATAGAAATATTTACGGACAGTGAAATGGAACAACCGGTGGGTGATAAAGAAGAAACTGAAGCAATTATGAGCACGGAAAAGGAAATAGTAGAAGAGGATGCCCAAGGGCACCAACCAGACAAAGCGGAAGCCAGGAGAGAACCAAATTGGCAAGACATGATGAGATTTATAGCCGAGAAGTTTGATAAAATAGATGAGAACTCAAGGAAACAAAATGAAACCTTGAGCGAAAAATTTGATAAAATAGATGAGAACTCAAGGAAACAAAATGAAACCTTGAGCGAAAAATTTGACAAAATAGATGAGAATTTTAAGAAACAGGAAAAGAACGCAAGGAAGCAAAATGAAACTTTGAGGTATAGTTTAAAACAAATTGAGAAAATAAACGAAGAAAGTTTAAAGCGGATTGAGGGTAAGATGGAGAATTTCAATAAGGAGTTAAGAGAAAATCTTGAGAGTAAAATTGAACTGGTCAGTAATACGCTTAACCAAAGAGTAGATGAGTATAAGGAAGAGGCAGAGAAGAAATTAATAGAAACTAATCAAAGATTAGGTAAAACTGAAGAGAAGATGGAACAAATTAAAACAGGAGTCGAGGTACGAATGGAAAAGGAGGAACAAAATAATCAAGTTCGTGTAATGGCCATACGCCAAGAAAACAATGACCAATTAGATAGTATCAAAAGCAGTCTAAACTGTAAATTTTCAGAGTTTCATAAAACAGTAGAGAATGTAAAAAATCAGTGTAATAGCCAAGCAAAAATTAGATAATTTGCAACAAATACAAACCAATTTTCAATGTGATGTAGATAGAATAAGTTCTAGATCTGCATGCAACAGTCATCATGTTTTTCAAGATAGTAAGGAAAGTGTAAACTTTCGGGATTATCGCAGGAACCCTCTCGAATTTTTAGGGAGAGTAGACGAAATTTTGAATAGATCAAAGGAGAATCGATGGAATATGATCAAAGGTATATTAGACGAATCTTTTAAAAACATCAATGATAATTGGTGGACGGTAATCAGGAACGAGGTGTGTGATTATGGGGGTTTCAAAACAATGTTCAAACTTAAGTACTGGTCGGAGTCAGTACAAAACATTATTAGGGACGATATTTGTCATGGTAGGTATGACCGTACAATGGGACAAACACCTACTGCTTACTTTTTGGGGAAGGTGTGTATAGCAAAGTATTTAGACCCAAAGATCCCGGAAGAGTGTCTAGTGACCAAAATTGCATATCATTTCGAAGAGAAGATCATCAGTGCACGATTAAGTGGACAAATAAAAACTATTGGAGGCATGGAAGCGCTACTAGAAAATTATGAGCAGGAATCTTATTATAGGAGAAGTAGATGGAGGTCAGGGAATACTGAGGAGTGGAAGAATGAACCACCAAGAGAGAATCGACCTAGAGTAAATTATGTACATGCTAATAACAATTATTTTAATAATAGATATTGAGGAAGATGGCCAAATTATAACAGTCGAAATTACAGACACGATTCTTATCACCGAGAAGAAGGTCAACAAAGGAGTAGGAGTGAAGAGCAACCTAGATTCAGAAATAATGATGAAGAAAGGAGACCAATAAGCAATATTCAACATAATGAAAATGTTGAATCGAATAATGATAATGATGGAAATAGGGGAAACGGGTACCAGCAGTGAGAAGATGTGATTGCCCGTCACTGCTAGAAACAACAGGGCACAGAATTTACCACAAACCCAATTATAATAATAAATTAAACAAACCAATAACCATTAACAGAAATAATTTTTTTAAAAATATACAGTCAGAATTAATGGAAGAAAGCGCAATTAAAGAGTCATCACCAAACAATGACATAGTCTATATACAAATAAAATTAAATGGAGCGTCAGCAGAGGCCATGATTGATACTGGAGCCAATATTTCAATTATTGATCAATTAGAACTAGATCGTATTACTGAGCTAACTACTGAGAGAATACCCCAAAATTCCAAAAGACGTAAGGACAACTTATTTAATTTATTTCAGAACAATATAATTTAAAATAAAGATAATAAATACCCCAAAATTCTAAAAGCATCTAAGGACATCTTACTCAAGTTATTTTGAAACCATATAATTTAAAGTGAAGAGAATACCCCAAAATTCTAAAAAACTGTAAGGACAACTTACTCAACAATTTATTCAGAAATAATACAATTTAAGATATTTTGAAACCATTTGATTTAACAAAAAATAATAACAGATTAGTAAATAAGAGTTATAAAGAATTGATTTAAAATGAAGTAATAGGAAAAAGTAATATTTTTAATGGTAACAAACAGAAGAAAAATTAAAGGAACAAAAACAATTGATGGTAATGTGCTCAGATAAGAATAATAATTTAATGACTCCAATGAAACTGAAGGAGGATGATAATTAATACAATAATTAGAATTTCTCGGAATTGAAGATTATATAAGAAGAAATGATACGGAGAAATATGTCACAAGAAGTAAAGTCAAAAGAATTTTAACATAAGGCCTATCAATAATGTTATATGCTATTAGTTAATGGAAAAGAAGAAGGAATCAAGGAGAAGAAGAAATATACAAATAAATGCAAACAGCTACAGTATGAAGAATCCCAAAAGTGTTTAGTACTAGTCGCTAATTGACTACTACTTATAATTTTTTATTTTTATGTATTGACCGTAGAAATGTTCCGGCAATAATTTTTATGAGCAGGGATGATGTTCCCCTGGTCTCAGAAGGTGTAAGGATGGACAGCGGAGTATGGACCCAGAGTGGCCACCCGACTGGTACCACCGCACAGGATAGGGAAAAATGTTAGGGAAATTGAATATTTAAGGGATAATAATTATAAAATAGCTGAAAAGAGTGATATTAGATTCCAGAAGTACATAAATGAAGAAAATAGAAGGAAGATAGCAGACTGAAGCTTAATTGATAAAGATAATTTATAGTAATAAATAGAAACGAGTGTTAAAACAAGTTTAATATGATTAGTGTGACCAGTCCTTATCAAATAAAATGTGGAAGTACCACTACCCAGAAATAAATAATTGATGAATTTGCCTCCAAGAGAGAGAGAGTAGAGTAAGAGAACAGCAATTACCACCAGTCTGAATTACCAGTCAGTGTACAACCAGTCGGAAATGAAACACTATTACGAAGAAAAAAACCAAGAATATTAGGAGAATTGAAACAATCAACAATTTATTTTAATAAACGAGTAAAACCAAAATAAATTTGTTCTAGTGGGGGGGGGGCTTTATGTAACGGTACATAACCCGGTCCCAATAAATGATAACTCTGATAATACCATAAAGGTCAGAAATGGGTAAACTATAACGAGCTCAAAATTAAGTTGTATCACTAAACATTATAAACAATTAAAGTGATATACAGTGACAAGTGAGTTATAGTGTACCCAATGAGGTAATAAGTGAAGGTGAAGGGAACTTCTTACAGAATTGTACTGTAAATGTGAGAATTATAAACTATAATAGTAGACCATGATGCTACTAACTAATTATGTATTGTGTTTAGTTATTGTAGGATTTATATTGTGTAGTACCTATGTTAATTTTATATTTTTATAAAATAATGGTTTTATTGTATAAGATAACCCAGGTTTGTGTTAAAAACTTAAAAGATTTAAATATCAGATGATAATGAAAATTAAAATAATACTGTATGAGGGAAATGGCAGAAGAAAATAGTCCAGTGTAAGAATACTATAAGAGATTAATAAATAATATATAAATTCATTTAAAGTTAATAAAAATATTAAATACTTATATCCAAAGTTATAAGAAAATAAACAGAAAACTATTATGTAAATCAAATTGGGAAAGAAACCAAAATTTAAAAGAATTATTTTTCTGTAAATCAAAAATAAATTTATAATAATTACAAACTGCCTATATACTAAAAAGTAAATAGCAGAACCAATAAAAAGATATATAAAAATTATGGGTTACTAAGAGTAACGAAAATAACAAGTATTGTTTAATCGAATTTGAAATTTAAACCTGTCCAGTTGACAAAATGATGAGATAAAAATTTATTAAAATATCCTTTTGGAACCTTTTGAAAAGCACAAAATTGTTACAAAATTAAAGAACAGTATAAACATGATGTATTACTACCTTAGTTATCAAAGTTAACTTGCTATACTCCATAATAACAGTGAACAAAAAACCATTTTGGACGAGTAGGCATAGCCTAGCAGAGTTCGAGTTTTAACGAGATAATATTTGCCAGACGGTTGTGAAATTACCACCAAATACGAACACCACCTGAGAAGCGGCTTCACCCAAGTAAGAACTTCAAGAAGAGAGGTAATATAAACATTTCTTTTAATATTTAACGAAGAAACCTCCAACGGAATGGTCGTGTAGTCCATAACGATTAAAACGTAACCATATGTTTTAATAAAAACAAACGCCATCTGCTCTCTTACGGACATTTCCGGAACTACGTACTAAGCGAAATAAACAAATTTTTGAATATTTTTCTATATTTGTAAAGCGTAGTATAATTATCCATTTCTGACCATCTCATAACAAAAAGAACTTACCCTTAACCCTGGGGAAAATAACTCAAAGAATTATATGTTGATTGATGTTTAAACAAAAGATAAAATTGTAAAAAAATCGCTCAAAACTGTATATTTTTTATGACAATTCCTCGTTACTCAATGAAGTCGATATCATGTACTAATTAATGAAAATATCGATTGTAAAATTTGTATTTTTGCTGAAGGGAGAAAACCAATAATATAAACAATAAATATTATTGAAAAAAATGATATTGAATAATAAGAATGTGTTGCCTTTCTTGTAGTGGGTAGTTGTAGTAAGTTTCAGAACAAATAAGAAGAAGACGATCCACCGGGTCATATTCTGCCACAGTGTCGTCTGGTTAACCTATGTTTGGAGACTCGTGTCAAAATCAGCTGATTCGGTTCACGGCGAATATTTGAAAACATTTATAAATCGTCTAAACTGAGGGTAAACAAATGGTACTTGCTCTCTCTTCAAAATAAGGCTAAACAACTTCCCTACTTGACCCAAATCACACACACTCGATTTCTGCTTTGTTTGAGTAACATTACCAACAACTTTATTTAAACTTCGGTCTTTATAATTCATAAGTGGCGACTGCGGAGAGGTGTTCTGACCGATCTGAGGCTGTAAAAAAGACAGACGTTTTACGGGTACCTCAAAAGCAGAGTTACGTTACAAAATGGCGCTCAACGTAAAAGTGTTGTAATTAGGAAAGAAATTTGATATATTATAAAATTAATATACAAAAAAACCTAATTATCGTCGGCAGTTATGAGAAAACAAGAAATGCATAATACCAGAGGCAGATCGAAGAAGAGGGCAGAAGAAAAGGAGAAGGAAGAAGGTGGACAGGAACGAGAGATAGAAATATTTACGGACAGTGAAATGGAACAACCGGTGGGTGATAAAGAAGAAACTGAAGCAATTATGAGCACGGAAAAGGAAATAGTAGAAGAGGATGCCCAAGGGCACCAACCAGACAAAGCGGAAGCCAGGAGAGAACCAAATTGGCAAGACATGATGAGATTTATAGCCGAGAAGTTTGATAAAATAGATGAGAACTCAAGGAAACAAAATGAAACCTTGAGCGAAAAATTTGATAAAATAGATGAGAACTCAAGGAAACAAAATGAAACCTTGAGCGAAAAATTTGACAAAATAGATGAGAATTTTAAGAAACAGGAAAAGAACGCAAGGAAGCAAAATGAAACTTTGAGGTATAGTTTAAAACAAATTGAGAAAATAAACGAAGAAAGTTTAAAGCGGATTGAGGGTAAGATGGAGAATTTCAATAAGGAGTTAAGAGAAAATCTTGAGAGTAAAATTGAACTGGTCAGTAATACGCTTAACCAAAGAGTAGATGAGTATAAGGAAGAGGCAGAGAAGAAATTAATAGAAACTAATCAAAGATTAGGTAAAACTGAAGAGAAGATGGAACAAATTAAAACAGGAGTCGAGGCACGAATGGAAAAGGAGGAACAAAATAATCAAGTTCGTGTAATGGCCATACGCCAAGAAAACAATGACCAATTAGATAGTATCAAAAGCAGTCTAAACTGTAAATTTTCAGAGTTTCATAAAACAGTAGAGAATGTAAAAAATCAGTGTAATAGCCAAGCAAAAATTAGATAATTTGCAACAAATACAAACCAATTTTCAATGTGATGTAGATAGAATAAGTTCTAGATCTGCATGCAACAGTCATCATGTTTTTCAAGATAGTAAGGAAAGTGTAAACTTTCGGGATTATCGCAGGAACCCTCTCGAATTTTTAGGGAGAGTAGACGAAATTTTGAATAGATCAAAGGAGAATCGATGGAATATGATCAAAGGTATATTAGACGAATCTTTTAAAAACATCAATGATAATTGGTGGACGGTAATCAGGAACGAGGTGTGTGATTATGGGGGTTTCAAAACAATGTTCAAACTTAAGTACTGGTCGGAGTCAGTACAAAACATTATTAGGGACGATATTTGTCATGGTAGGTATGACCGTACAATGGGACAAACACCTACTGCTTACTTTTTGGGGAAGGTGTGTATAGCAAAGTATTTAGACCCAAAGATCCCGGAAGAGTGTCTAGTGACCAAAATTGCGTATCATTTCGAAGAGAAGATCATCAGTGCACGATTAAGTGGACAAATAAAAACTATTGGAGGCATGGAAGCGCTACTAGAAAATTATGAGCAGGAATCTTATTATAGGAGAAGTAGATGGAGGTCAGGGAATACTGAGGAGCGGAAGAATGAACCACCAAGAGAGAATCGACCTAGAGTAAATTATGTACATGCTAATAACAATTATTTTAATAATAGATATTGAGGAAGATGGCCAAATTATAACAGTCGAAATTACAGACACGATTCTTATCACCGAGAAGAAGGTCAACAAAGGAGTAGGAGTGAAGAGCAACCTAGATTCAGAAATAATGATGAAGAAAGGAGACCAATAAGCAATATTCAACATAATGAAAATGTTGAATCGAATAATGATAATGATGGAAATAGGGGAAACGGGTACCAGCAGTGAGAAGATGTGATTGCCCGTCACTGCTAGAAACAACAGGGCACAGAATTTACCACAAACCCAATTATAATAATAAATTAAACAAACCAATAACCATTAACAGAAATAATTTTTTTAAAAATATACAGTCAGAATTAATGGAAGAAAGCGCAATTAAAGAGTCATCACCAAACAATGACATAGTCTATATACAAATAAAATTAAATGGAGCGTCAGCAGAGGCCATGATTGATACTGGAGCCAATATTTCAATTATTGATCAATTAGAACTAGATCGTATTACTGAGCTAACTACTGAGAGAATACCCCAAAATTCCAAAAGACGTAAGGACAACTTATTTAATTTATTTCAGAACAATATAATTTAAAATAAAGATAATAAATACCCCAAAATTCTAAAAGCATCTAAGGACATCTTACTCAAGTTATTTTGAAACCATATAATTTAAAGTGAAGAGAATACCCCAAAATTCTAAAAAACTGTAAGGACAACTTACTCAACAATTTATTCAGAAATAATACAATTTAAGATATTTTGAAACCATTTGATTTAACAAAAAATAATAACAGATTAGTAAATAAGAGTTATAAAGAATTGATTTAAAATGAAGTAATAGGAAAAAGTAATATTTTTAATGGTAACAAACAGAAGAAAAATTAAAGGAACAAAAACAATTGATGGTAATGTGCTCAGATAAGAATAATAATTTAATGACTCCAATGAAACTGAAGGAGGATGATAATTAATACAATAATTAGAATTTCTCGGAATTGAAGATTATATAAGAAGAAATGATACGGAGAAATATGTCACAAGAAGTAAAGTCAAAAGAATTTTAACATAAGGCCTATCAATAATGTTATATGCTATTAGTTAATGGAAAAGAAGAAGGAATCAAGGAGAAGAAGAAATATACAAATAAATGCAAACAGCTACAGTATGAAGAATCCCAAAAGTGTTTAGTACTAGTCGCTAATTGACTACTACTTATAATTTTTTATTTTTATGTATTGACCGTAGAAATGTTCCGGCAATAATTTTTATGAGCAGGGATGATGTTCCCCTGGTCTTAGAAGGTGTAAGGATGGACAGCGGAGTATGGACCCAGAGTGGCCACCCGACTGGTACCACCGCACAGGATAGGGAAAAATGTTAGGGAAATTGAATATTTAAGGGATAATAATTATAAAATAGCTGAAAAGAGTGATATTAGATTCCAGAAGTACATAAATGAAGAAAATAGAAGGAAGATAGCAGACTGAAGCTTAATTGATAAAGATAATTTATAGTAATAAATAGAAACGAGTGTTAAAACAAGTTTAATATGATTAGTGTGACCAGTCCTTATCAAATAAAATGTGGAAGTACCACTACCCAGAAATAAATAATTGATGAATTTGCCTCCAAGAGAGAGAGAGTAGAGTAAGAGAACAGCAATTACCACCAGTCTGAATTACCAGTCAGTGTACAACCAGTCGGAAATGAAACACTATTACGAAGAAAAAAACCAAGAATATTAGGAGAATTGAAACAATCAACAATTTATTTTAATAAACGAGTAAAACCAAAATAAATTTGTTCTAGTGGGGGGGGGGCTTTATGTAACGGTACATAACCCGGTCCCAATAAATGATAACTCTGATAATACCATAAAGGTCAGAAATGGGTAAACTATAACGAGCTCAAAATTAAGTTGTATCACTAAACATTATAAACAATTAAAGTGATATACAGTGACAAGTGAGTTATAGTGTACCCAATGAGGTAATAAGTGAAGGTGAAGGGAACTTCTTACAGAATTGTACTGTAAATGTGAGAATTATAAACTATAATAGTAGACCATGATGCTACTAACTAATTATGTATTGTGTTTAGTTATTGTAGGATTTATATTGTGTAGTACCTATGTTAATTTTATATTTTTATAAAATAATGGTTTTATTGTATAAGATAACCCAGGTTTGTGTTAAAAACTTAAAAGATTTAAATATCATATGATAATGAAAATTAAAATAATACTGTATGAGGGAAATGGCAGAAGAAAATAGTCCAGTGTAAGAATACTATAAGAGATTAATAAATAATATATAAATTCATTTAAAGTTAATAAAAAAATTAAATACTTATATCCAAAGTTATAAGAAAATAAACAGAAAACTATTATGTAAATCAAATTGGGAAAAAAACCAAAATTTAAAAGAATTATTTTTCTGTAAATCAAAAATAAATTTATAATAATTACAAACTGCCTATATACTAAAAAGTAAATAGCAGAACCAATAAAAAGATATATAAAAATTATGGGTTACTAAGAGTAACGAAAATAACAAGTATTGTTTAATCGAATTTGAAATTTAAACCTGTCCAGTTGACAAAATGATGAGATAAAAATTTATTAAAATATCCTTTTGGAACCTTTTGAAAAGCATACGAAATTGTTACAAAATTAAAGAACAGTATAAACATGATGTATTACTACCTTAGTTATCAAAGTTAACTTGCTATACTCCATAATAACAGTGAACAAAAAACCATTTTGGACGAGTAGGCATAGCCTAGCAGAGTTCGAGTTTTAACGAGATAATATTTGCCAGACGGTTGTGAAATTACCACCAAATACGAACACCACCTGAGAAGCGGCTTCACTCAAGTAAGAACTTCAAGAAGAGAGGTAATATAAACATTTCTTTTAATATTTAACGAAGAAACCTCCAACGGAATGGTCGTGTAGTCCATAACGATTAAAACGTAACCATATGTTTTAATAAAAACAAACGCCATCTGCTATCTTACGGACATTTCCGGAACTACGTACTAAGCGAAATACACAAATTTTTGAATATTTTTCTATATTTGTAAAGCGTAGTATAATTATCCATTTCTGACCATCTCATAACAAAAAGAACTTACCCTTAACCCTGGGGAAAATAACTCAAAGAATTATATGTTGATTGATGTTTAAACAAAAGATAAAATTGTAAAAAAATCGCTGAAAACTGTATATTTTTTATGACAATTCCTCGTTACTCAATGAAGTCGATATCATGTACTAATTAATGAAAATATCGATTGTAAAATTTGTATTTTTGCTGAAGGGAGAAAACCAATAATATAAACAATAAATATTATTGAAAAAAATGATATTGAATAATAAAAATGTGTTGCCTTTCTTGTAGTGGGTAGTTGTAGTAAGTTTCAGAACAAATAAGAAGAAGACGATCCACCGGGTCATATTCTGCCACAGTGTCGTCTGGTTAACCTATGTTTGGAGACTCGTGTCAAAATCAGCTGATTCGGTTCACGGCGAATATTTGAAAACATTTATAAATCGTCTAAACCGAGGGTAAACAAATGGTACTTGCTCTCTCTTCAAAATAAGGCTAAACAACTTCCCTACTTGACCCAAATCACACACACTCGATTTCTGCTTTGTTTGAGTAACATTACCAACAACTTTATTTAAACTTCGGTCTTTATAATTCATAAGTGGCGACTGCGGAGAGGTGTTCTGACCGATCTGAGGCTGTAAAAAAGACAGACGTTTTACGGGTACCTCAAAAGCAGAGTTACGTTACAATATATATTCATATAATTTAAGAAAGGCACATAATATCAATCATCATAGGAATTGTATAAACATGACATAATACACTTGAATAATATAATACTCTTTTAAAACCCTTGACATGCAACACATAATCGGACATAGATACACAAATACATATACATTACAAATAAAAGATAACAGGTTCAACCCGGCAGACAGCCTTATATGAATTCTCATAAAAAACAGCCCATTAACCCACAAGAGCATAATCGAATTCAAAAACTGGACTAATTATAAGGACTAGAATTTGGCAATCTCAACTGGCACAGCAGCCTGTACACTCTCTCCAGTTACAAATTTATAATTAAAAATTTTGGGCTTGTCCCCTGATAGTAACTACCCTCACAAGATTAACGTGTCTGTATGGTCTATAAAATAGTAGACTTTCACTTTCTTTCATGCTTTTGTGAGAACACAATCACAAGTGGAACATAATCACCAGTAAATAAACTATAAACTGAGGTGGATATTATAATTTTACAATTATGAAATGCAATAGTGAGAAACTAGAATAATAATTTTATATTAAAAACTTAAGAGATCCTGAACTGACTATGGCATTAAAAAAGATAATCATGGATTAATTATTAAAGAGCCGGAATAATTTTATAAAATTGTGGAATCTATGATTTAAGCTTTATAACAAAATATAAAAGAATTCACAGAGGGCTGAATCGCCCCGGGCGCAGGCATGTGCCCGCACCAGATCCAACACATAACGACATGTCCAATACATGCAGGCAACTGCATCAACAGGTGACAGCCTCAAGTTACAGAACAACGGAACCCTTAAAACCCCTTAAAAACCCCAACCCCTTTTTATATTATAAAATATATATACTGTATATATCAAAAAATACCCACACGTTATAGGGACTCAACCCGCCGGTTAAGCCCCAGCATATATAAACCGTACCCACATAAATCTGCTAAAATTCTGACTCCCCCCCCCCAGTATCACCACTGCAACCTATACCGTAAAAGAATAAAGTTAATGATGGCCAGACACATTGCCTGCCCCCAGGTTCACAATTCTTTTGAGGCGTAATTACATAATGAGAGTTAAACGGATAAAGTTCGTAACCAACTTATGTCCCGATGGACGTGAGCACAATTGTTAACTGAATTTGAGTGAATTTGTTTTTTTTACTGGTGAATGGCACAGCACATGGAGTCTACTGCAACGGCCTAGTGTGTTTTAAAGGCTTAAATGTCCCCTGCTTTCGTCCAGAAGCTGTCTCGGTGCTACTGCGACATGCTGAACGGCAGTTTCTCCCTGGCGGCCAGAATCACGAGAGCTCAGTCTTATTTTCTTTAAGGCATGGAGGCAGATGTATGGCCCCCGAACGGAGCGAATCAAGCTTCCAACTAGGTCAGGAACCCGGGAGATCACTTAGAGCCTACGTACGCATGGCAGATAGTAATTTATAACAAAAAAGACACTAGCTCGCCAGGAAGTCGCTGTTGCTGCTCGCAGCCGCTGCCGGATACCAACTAACTCACAACGGACGTTGAAAACTCAAATCACCGCTCTGACCACAGAGTGCGTGGCGGTGCCGAAATGACGTATAGCCCACAGTGGGGTGCACTGAATTACCGTAACGCATCAATTCGCCCATCCCTTATAGAAATATAATTCGGGTTTTTAAGAAGCGCCGTGTAAGCACGGCACACCCCCACCCCAAAAGGGCAACCTGGTTGCCCCATACTTGAACTAAGGGGTACCCTGCAGTGTACCCCTATGTTGTCTTCTAAAACCCATAAGACCGGTCAATCTCATCAGTGGCTGTCCTCAGAAGAACAGAGGCTCAGAAGGAAAACGAAAGAGCAGAAAGAAGAGGTGTGCTGGCACTGCACGCTGACCTGATCAGGGCCGGCCTACAGCAAGAAGGGACAGAGAAGAAAAGAAGAAAGAAAGTTCGGGAGCTCCCTGAGTTCTGACCTCCTGAGGCTTGTCCACATCCGCTTGAGACACCAATGCTACCTTAATAGGGCCACATGCCCTATAGTTACACGGAGGGTCTAACCCGAAAACCAAACAACAACATTATCTCATAAATACAACCTACATCCCACAGGATAAGGGGGCCAAGGATGGCCTCCATGATGCGATACTCCAAATTCTCGATAGCATGCAAATGCAATGCAACTTATCAATATGTTATTTATCTAACCTACAACAAAATTACATGTGTGCTCCAAGGGCATGCCAAAACGTACCGGGTGGATGAAGTACACAACCGACCTCACCCACGCGGCACGTTTCACTCCACTCTCTAACTCCTTTTTTATTTTATTTTTTTTGAATTTTTTTTTGATTTTTTTTATATTTTATCTTTTGTAAGGGGAGGCTTAGGAAGAGCGGGAAGATGAAAAGGCCCGGATGATTGAAGGTGAAGAGTTAGGACTAAAGGGCAGGACCTGGCTCCCTCCGGAAACAAGGATGAATGGGGGAAACCAAGGCTCGCGTAGGCAGGGTCGCGTACCTGAAGTAGACGAACACCACTGGGACTGTGGGGAACATCTACCCGCTACCTTACTATTCTCTATGACACCCCCGGAGCACACCCCTTCAGAATGACAAGATCCCTACTAACACAGAGACCATAAAATATCTCCCCCATATCAGCCCGTCT
The DNA here is from genome assembly GCA_034769895.1 of Magicicada septendecula. Classification (NCBI taxonomy): domain Eukaryota; kingdom Metazoa; phylum Arthropoda; class Insecta; order Hemiptera; family Cicadidae; genus Magicicada; species Magicicada septendecula. The sequence goes on along the minus strand of CM068376.1, from coordinate 200,447,993 downwards.
ACCCCTTTCGACAGAGCTTCAGTTTAGAAATATGTGTAGTAATTTCCTTAGAATCACAACCAGGCTCGCCCAACCGAGCCGTCACCGGCGACGCGAACCCCAGGATACGATATGGCCCCGACCAGCGATAACACAACTTAGCGGCTCTCTTGTCCACAGCTGAGCTGATCGGATGGGTCTGACAGTAGACCCAGTCTCCGGTCTGAAAGGGGTTAGGAATTCGCCCCTGATTATATCGTCGACGGACTCGTTCGTGCGCTCGCAGCAAATTCTTCCGAGCCTCCTTCCACCTCTCCACTGTTCCACTATCTGGCTTCCGTGGTAGAAGATCCTCAATGTTCCACAAGTTAGTCAATGGAAGTGCGGGCGAGAATCCAAACATAATTTCAAAGGGGACGGCCTGGTGACTGTCATGTAGGGCCGTATTAAAGGCTAGTTGTAACCACTTCAGATTCTGGTCCCAGGTGGTCTGTTGCTCTGCATGATAAGCAATAAGTGCGGATCTGAGATTCCTATTGAATCTCTCCGCATAGGACGGCTGTGGTAAGGAGAAGTGGTTACATGTTTGATCCCACTGGCGAAACACATCCGCCGGAACTCACCCGAAATGAACTGGGGACCATTGTCGGAGACAATGGTGGTCGAAAGACCGAAATGCTCAAAGATATGATTCTGGAGCGCGTTTATGGTCAAACGAGCCGTTGCCTGCCGTAAGGGCAATAGCCAGGCAAACTTCGAAAAAGCATCCACACAGACAAGCAGGTAGGCATTACCTGACTTGCTACGGGGGAAGGGCCCCACGTAGTCGATGAATAGCTTCTCCATCGGTCTGATCGCCACGTCCGAAGACAACAACCCTAACTTGGTGTTCTGGGCAGGCTTACTCAAGCCTCATAGATGACAACTCTTAACCCTCGTCGCAATGTCCCTGTCCATGCCCTTCCAGATAAAATGTCCTCTAATGCTGGAAATGGTCTTAGAAATTCCCTTGTGGCCTCCTACTGGGGAATTATGATAATAGCTGAAGACCATGGGCACTAACTTGCTAGGCAGCACGATCTTAGGGGCACGTCCCTTTCTCTCTCTACAACACAAGACGCCCTTGGACAAGAAGTAAGGGGCCTGTACGTTACCCTCCTTTATATTCTGGATGATCGGACCCAGCTCTTCGTCGTTCAACTGATGGGGTAACACATCAGTGAAGGCTAACGGAAAGTCTAGCAGAACGGAACAGGGTTGCTCAGATTGGACTTCACTGAGCTGGGAAAACATGCGTGACAAAGCATCTGCAACCACATTTTGAGTTCCCCTAATGTGTTGCACCTTGAACTTGAAGAATGAGATCTTGACCACCCATCTACCAATTTTACCCAGTTGCCGGGGATGAGCAAGAAGCCAAGAGAGAGCCTGATTGTCGGTCTCGAGCAGGAACTCAGCATGTTCCAGAAAACGTCTGAACTTATCTAGAGCGTACACGACGGCTAAACACTCTAGCTCATACACTGAAGACTTCTGTTCTTGCTGGGTCAACATTCGGGAAATAAAGGCCACAGGCAGCCTAGCACCATCAACGACTTGGGACAGAACCGCCCCGAGCGCCACCGAACTCGCGTCCGTCTGCAGGATAAACGGTTGTAAAAATCTGGCATCCATAGCACCGGTGGGGAGATGATAGCTTCCTTCAAGGTCTCAAAGGCCTTCTGCTGTCTCTCACCCCACATAAATTTGGTCCCTTTCTTTCTCAATTCATTCAATGGTGCAGCTATCTCTGCTGCGTTTGGAATGAATCTCAGGTAAAAATTTACCATGCCGACAAACCTAGCGATGCCTTTGGCATCCCTAGGAGGTGGAAAGTCCCGGATGCCCCGTGTCCCCCGGTCCGAGACCAGATGCCCCCAAAATGAAATACTCTCCTGTGCGAACCGCACTTTCTCAGGATTAACCGTGAGGCCCGCGCTCCTCAATCTGCACATCACCTCCCTTAGATGACATAGATGTTCTTCATACTCTTGCTGCACACTAGCAAGTCATCTAAGTAGTTAAAAATGAATTTAAATTTAACATCCTAAAATACCCGGTCGAGTAGACGCGTGAGGGTTTGGGCGCCCACCGCCAGACCCATAGGAACTCGAGTATACTGATCTAAATTCCATGGCACACAGAACGCCGTGTACAGTCTGCTTTCCTTGGATAAAGGGATCTGGTGATATGCAGCATTGAGGTCAATCACGGTGAAGTACTTGGCCTCACTAAACCAGTCAAAAGCCGAGTGGAGATCCGGAAGGGGAACCGAATCCACTTCAATGTTTGCATTTAGTTTTCGGTAATCTATCACCATGCGGTGCTTACCCCCAGGCTTGTGTACCAGAAACGCTGGACTTGCATAACTAGAATTGGAAGGTTCAATGACCCTTGCTCTAACAGCTCTTGAACCTTCTCCCTTAGAACGGCCATTTTCGGAGGGGCGAATTTATAAGGGTGTGACCTCACTATTTTGGACGAATTTTGTACTCCAACAAATGTGTGAGTCCCAGGGTGGGAGTTAGCACCGAGGGAAATTCCTCACACAGTTGGTCCAAGGCTTTCTGCTGGGAGGGAGTAAGATGGTCTCGTGCAGAATCGGGACAAGCCACCTCTTGGATACCTCCCTTAGCTCCCTGGTATCCAAAAAACGGAATAACGACTCCCCGATTAAACTTGAAATAACGTTGGTGCCCATGGATGTCCAACACGAGACCGCTTTTAGCGATGAAGTCTGCACCAATGATACAATCAACTCCCAGAGCCGGAGAAACCAGAAAAAGCCACACCCAGGAAAAACCGTCGATCTTGAACTTAAAGGAAATCACCCGGGAGATGGGCAGGATTTCCCGTGACGCAGTCCAGCATACTACTGACGACCAATCCGACCTCTTTATTAAGCCCTGCTTCTCAAGGTCCGCACACACTCGAGATGAGATAATAGATCGGGCTGAACCGGAGTCAACAAATGCTCTGAGCTGACCCCCTTTTACCTCGAGCGACAGGAAGGGGCATATAGAAGCCTGTTGCGGGATAGTAGCAAGGACCTTGATGTTAGAAGAGTCGGGACCTATCCTTGGCCTGGTGGTAGTAGGACACAGAAAATTAGTACGAGAGGAAGACATCCTCCGACCTGTCTTCCCCTGGCTATTTAGTTTTTTGAAGACCGGACCCTCGGGGGAAGCGTCGGACGCACACCACCCTCCAGACAATTGCGGGCAACATGCCCCTGTCTACTACAGCGGAAACAAACTACGCCCCGATCGCCGGCGAATCCCTCCGGTCGGGGTTGGAACTGAACCGCACGTCGCTCCTCCCTTCGAAACTCGGACTGACTCGTCCTTGCGGGTCCTCGGGACTCGTCATTAACCTGGATCGCCCGGGATAACACACACAGCTTGTCCAGATCTCCAAAACTGCGCGGCCGCTCAGCAAACAGTAAGCGCGACCTCTCCTGGGGTGTAACCCCTTCGAAAATCATTTGTACGACCTCCTCCTCAGGCAGTCCCAACCCTAAGATTCTTACAGACTCATGGATGCTGAGCACAAACTCAGCGAAACTCTCCCCGTTCACTTGTACCCGATTACAATGTCGATATCGCAATTGTTCCCGCAACCTACCAGGCACGCATGCGTCCAAAACCCCCCAATGGAAAGACGTCACACTGCCGCCACATCGTATAGTCTGTGCGACCCGCTCAGCCATGGACCCACGACAGTAGGGATACACGAGCTCAAGGAGAGTGCAGTCTGACATCCCCGGGAAGTCAGACAGCTGGAACAATATTTTAAAAAACAACATCAGCTTGTCCACATCCAGACCATCTATGACCGGTAGTTGCTGGATAATCGTGGAAAGAGGATTCGGTAATTTATTATAAGCAACCCCCGACCCGCCCGAGAAAGCAGGCAACTGAGCCGGCGGATTCTGCGTCTGCTCCATGTCCAACTTAGGAGGGTGAGGAGAGTCCACGGGAGTGTGAGATTGCCTCGGCTCAAAATTCCGCAATGCCTTCACCACCTGGTCCGTGGCAACTTCAGTATAGCGTTGACTTCGGCTATCGTCGTCTGGGCGGGTAAATTCTCGAGTCGGTGTTGTAGATGTTCCACCCGCTGCCGGACACTCTGCCTCGCCCTCAGGGTGGATGGGGCCGACTCCAGATCCTCCATCACCTCCCGCAACTCCCCCCACTTCTCCTGGCATAGTTCCACTTACGCCGTCACATCTGTTACCTTAACAATGGACGTCGCCCCTCCGGCGGAGAGGGCGTCCCTTAACTGCTTCCTCAAAGAAGCGACATCCCCCTGGGGCCTCCCACCCCGGGATTTAATCTCAAACTCGAGCTCGTGCTTGAGAAACAAATCCGGATTGATCACACTCATCCCTAAACCGCCCGAATAATATTACACACACACAACACGCAACCACAATTCACAAAAATTCAAATCAGAAGACCTCGAGTACTAATCCTTCCATCAAGAGGACCCCCGGGTTCCCTAGCGCTGTGGAAACCTGACCCACTCCAGAACTAGCTCTCTCTCAGACACGCAAGAAGAGAAACTACATCAGACACTAACACCATACATAAGACCAACAACACCTAACACCTACCACAACATCACATTTCACAAGGACATATTATTACAAACTTCAAACAATGAATCTTGTCGGTGACGGTACCGACTTCCGATCGGGCCATACCGCATCCCGCTAAACTCACGCGCTATAATTCGACCTCGAATTACAAATACCGTCTACTCCCCATGCAACGCTCAAGACCCCCGGCAGTTCAAGTCTCAAAAAAAAACAATCCCAACTAAAAACGCATGCCACGTGGCGGCACCAGGTTTACAATTTCAAACAGGCGAGCAATTATTCAATCACATAATATACACAATAACAATATATAAAACCCAACATGATAGAAGCATAGATGTTAATTTTTGAAAAAATATTTAAAGTTCCAATTTGCCAGAACTATTCCCGAGTTTGCAAGCCCCGTCACACCAAAGGACCCACGGGTTCAACCCTAGAAAGAACCACGCTCTGCTACCAAATGTAACCCCTCTTTAAAATTTTTTTATGCTTTATAAAATTTTTTGATTTTTTTTTTTTTTTTTTTTAGTGGGGTTACTGGATATTTAAAACTAGGCAGAAGGCCTAGAGAAGCAAAAATGCGCTGGGCCCAGTGAGACGGGACTTGCAATTAAACTCTGCTGTTGAACAACAATAACAATTTTTATTATAGTCATACTTCATATTCTATACATGTTCATATGAATTTCAATTTAAAGTTTATTAATACAATTCAACCTCTAATACTTCTTCATATAATTATAATCCCTTTCCCAAGTATTTTCATATTCATAGTAATTCAAAAATTATTAATATAATTCAACATTGGATTTATACTCATATAATTAGAATTCATTTTTCCAAGTATTCTCATATTCATGGTAATCTAAAATTTATTAATATAATTCAACAGTTAATATATCTTCATATAATTAGAGTTAATTTTCCAAGTATTTTCATATTCATAGTAATTCAAAATTTACTAACATAATTTAACAGTATATATATTATAGTATATAATATAGTATATAATTAACAGTATATATTCATATAATTTAAGATAGGTACATAACATCAGTCATCATAGGAATTGTATAAACATGACATAATACACTTGAATAATATAATACTCTTTTAAAACCCTTGACATGCAACACATAATCGGACATAGATACACAAATACATATACATTACAAATAAAAGATAACAGGTTCAACCCGGCAGACAGCCTTATATGAATTCTCATAAAAAAAAAACCCATTAACCCACAAGAGCATAATCGAATTCAAAAACTGGACTAATTATAAGGACTAGAATTTGGCAATCTCAACTGGCACAGCAGCCTGTACACTCTCTCCAGTTACAAATTTATAATTAAAAATTTTGGGCTTGTCCCCTGATAGTAACTACCCTCACAAGATTAACGTGTCTGTATGGTCTATAAAATAGTAGACTTTCACTTTCTTTCATGCTTTTGTGAGAATACAGAATTTTCAAGAAAATTAAAGTGGAACATAATCACCAGTAAATAAATTATAAACTGAGGCAGATATTATAATTTTACAATTATGAAATGGAATAGTGAGAAACTCGAATAATTTTAGATGTGCCCGCACCAGATCCAACACATAACGACATGTCCAATGCATGCAGGCAACTGCATCAACAGGTGACGGCCTCAAGTTACAGAACAACGGAACCCTTAAAACCGCTTAAAAAACCCAACCCCTTTTTATATTATAAAATATATAAACTGTATATATCAAAAAATACCCACATGTTATAGTCCGTGAGCACAATTGTTAACTGAATTTGAGTGAATTTGTTTTTTTTACTGGTGAATGGCACAGCACATGGAGTCTACTGCAACTGCCTAGTGTGTTTTAAAGGCTTAAATGTAATCTGCTTTCGTCCAGATGTCTTGGGGCTACTGCGACATGCTGAACGGCAGTTTCTCCCTGGCGGCCAGAATCACGAGAGCTCAGTCTTATTTTCTTTAAGGCATGGTGGCAGATGTATGGCCCCCGAACGGAGCGAATCAAGCTTCCAACTAGGTCGGGAACCCGGGAGATCACTTAGAGCCTACGTATGCATGGCAGATAGTAATTTATAACAAAAAAGACACTAGCTCGCCAGGAAGTCGCTGTTGCTGCTCGCAGCCGCTGCCGGATACCAACTAACTCACAACGGACGTTGAAAACTCAAATCACCGCTCTGACCACAGAGTGCGTGGCCGTGCCGAAATGACGTATAGCCCACAGTGGGGTGCACTGAATTACCGTAACGCATCAATTCACCCATCCCTTATAGAAATATAATTCGGGTTTTTTAAGAAGCGCCGTGTAAGCACGGCACAAAAGGGTATTTGAAAACATAAGGAAGACACAGGTATTAGAAGTCTGAACTACTCTTTGGAAACTGCCATCGTCTACCAAAACAACAAAGGACTATCCAAGTCAAATAAATACGTTCTACAATGATTTACACGTTGAAGTAGAAAATCTTAAAATGTAAGTAAAGAGAAGACTGGTTCAGATGATTGTGTATCCTACACGTATGGAAGAGAGGACTAATTTAATATTCAAGGATTGAAGAAAAATCAAACTGAATTCCATCTGAATAGTGAACAAGAAATATAATCGATAAGTAATAATATAATTGACCGAGAAGCTTGCTTAGTAAATAAACATTTCCAAGATTCTGCTGCCACATGATTGAGCAAGTAAACTATTTGTGAACATAAGACTTGTTTGAATACTGCTGCTATTGGAATATTGATACACAAAGACAGGTAAGATACCAATTGTGGTAGATATTAAACAGATGGAAAACTTACCCTTGAAGAGAACATCACTCAGCCAGTTGAAAGGAGTAAAATTAAGGAGCAAATCAAAATTCACTGAACAAAAGTTAGTGTTAAAATTAGCATACCACTTGAACTGAAATATAAGATTAGGAATATATATGTAAATATACATACAAGGAATTAAAACCATTGAAGAATTAATAAATTTGCTCACACAGATTACGAAAACAAAAGCAATTCTCTAGAGGTGATAGCAACCAAAAACTGCAAGAAAGAAGAGAGGAGAGTGTAAGAGAAAACTTTAGGCAGAAAGAGAAGGAATCGCTATGAAGAGAGAAATGCAAGCAAGGTTGCAGAAGAGCAAAACGATATGAACAACGAAGTGAGAGAAGACAAAGAGAAATTATTTCCCACGAGTGAGAGAGAGAGACCAAGGGTGAACACAGTACGAGTCTCAGAATAAACAGCACGTGATTAGAGAAACAGGTAGAAATAGCACCATGAAAAGAAAGGTATAAAAATCATTGTTATATAGTCTCTTCCTACAAAGCACGTAAATGTGGCACAGGATATTGTCAATGAAACACAATACGTCCAAAGGAAGGTGGCAGAATTTTGTATCCCTCCATGGCAGTGTTTACTATGTTCGATTAAATTTTTTTTTATAAGAAGCAGTTTTAAAACGTATTGTTATATGAATAATTATGTATGTGAAGATGTAAATAAAATACGAATACCATTCAAATCCAATAACACCTGGGGAATACATGCAACAACACATATATTTGCATATTTAACAATCGCAGTATTGTAAATAATTCTTAGAGAGAAGTTGTTAGAAATAATTTTAAGTAGTGTATGTACAGGCAAAGATTACAGGCTCTAGCCTGTTAAACGTGATCACCTGTCGATTTTATGCAGTGTGTGTGTGGTCTATCAGCAGAAACAGGTATTGTGCTGCAAATGGTGATGATCTCTGTGTACGCATGTATTTTGCTTGGTTAGAGAACTCCTGTCCTGACATGAATGAATTAATGACAATAATTAAACATGGTTATTTAACCAAATTTGAAGTTTACAAAACACATTTTGCAATTCAGACAATGCCATAAATAGAAATGTACTTTCTTTCCACTGACACTGGAAGACGTAAATGATTTACTCATGGGGCCACTCTTAGGGTTTTATTAGCGACAGGAAATCGGCATCGGCAACATCATCATCGTTGTCATTGTCTCATATATCCAGAACACACACACACACACACACACACACACACACACACACACACACACACACACACACACACACACACACACACACAGAGAAGTAACAAAAATTATTTTCTTCAAAACAAAGAAACAACTTACAAAGAACTGAAGTATGAGGTAGTGAAGTAAAATCAATACGAAAATGTAAATAGTTGAAGTAAAATAAGTAATACGGAATTTTAAGTTTTATTAAAAATAACTTTTCCAATCAATTTAGAATGGGTGCTGTCTTGTAAACAATAATTATGTTTACTTAAAGTGAATATTATTTTATTAAAATATTAATAAACTTACAATTTGATTTAAAAAATATATAATACTATTTTTGCAGATTATTTGCTAAGATTTAAAATTTTAATAATGATTCAAAAATTTATATTCCTGTCAGACACCCGAGAAATTTACAAGAATTTTACAATTGTTTTTTAATGTCTTTTGTTTTGATGTTATAGATTATTATTGTTGTGTGTTACATATAAGAGGCATAATAGTATGTCACTGTATCTTCTTAAAAAGGGAATATTCTGAATTCACATTTCAAATTTTTGATATTTAATTTTTTAAATGTGATAGTTAATAAATCGATGATTTATTATTTTTCAGTATTGTAATTAGTTATTTTATGCCATCAATGTCCGACTCCTCTATTAAGCAATTTACTGTGCAACAATTATACTTAACACAATGAACAAGCAAATTCATATGACCCAGCTTGTGGTTTACACAATACAGTTAGGTTGGGTATAAATACAGAATTGTATTCATTAATATTATTTTTAACACTGCATAATAAATATTAGTGCTGGCAATCTGTGACACAAGAATTAGTACATTGTTCTATTATTATTAGTATTTTATATTGTATTGTATTCAAAGATAGTATTATAATTTTATTATTGCTGTGTATTTCATAACTGGCGCTCTGAAAAATTTAAAGAGAAAAATTGTTGTCATGAGATAATTATAATAACAAAAACAGTTAAGTAGATAATATTAAATAAAGAACAAATGGAGTCAAGGTTTACCAAGAATCAGTACACATAAAACCACGAATTTCAATTTATTTACACTAAAACGAAAATGGCTGAACTTATCAAATGATGTATATATGTATACGTATTGTGATGTACAGGTGTCACATAACTAGTCCAAGATAGGCCTATGTTTGAAGTGGATGCTATTATTTTTGACAATCTCCTGAGATTTTAATACAGTTTATAAAAAAAATAAATATCTCTTGTGTTGACCTTTGTAATACAAAATAAAAGATTCCCTTCATATACAATGAAGTAAAATTCAATTAATTTGAAATTATACCTAATTTGATCCATCAGGCGATCTTGTAGTTAAATATTCCACTACATGTTTCGGGAATAAAATTCCCATCATCAGGTAAAACTTCTTCTTCCTAATATATAGGAGTCGTCGGTGAAATTATTAAAAAACACATACACACACTAACGAATAAAACAAACACAAATGTTACAAATGACATAATTAAAACACCGTACACACACAGCTAACGAAGACAGTGCGCACTGGCTGACAGTCACATATCATCTGGGCTGATTGCAAAGTTCACCGTTTATCTTTAATACGCTATCATACAACGTGTTCGATCTAAATGAAAGCTGGTCATTGAGCAACCATTCTTTATGTATTTTAGATGCTTTATAAATTTCGAATTCTTCCAACGGAAATTTATAAAGCATCTAAAATACATAAAGAAAGTTTGCTCAATGACCAGCTTTCATTTAGATCGAACACGTTGTATGATAGCGTATTAAAGATAAACGGTGAACTTTGCAATCAGCCCAGATGATATGTGACTGTCAGGCAGTGCGCACTGTCTTCGTTAGCTGTGTGTGTACAGTGTTTGAATTATGTCATTTGTAACAGTTGTGTTTTTTTTATTCATTAATGTGCGTATGTGTTTTTTAATAATTTCACCGACGACTCCTATATATTAGGAAGAAGAAGTTTTACCTGATGATGGGAATTTAATTCCCAAAACATGTAGTGGAATATTTAACTACAAGATCTCCTGACGGATAAAATTAAGGTATAATTTCAAATTAATTGAATCTTATAAGCGATCTGGAGACCATTTATATGATGAATAATTAATTAAAGTAATAATTAACATTCTTTTGTCTTATTTACCATAAAGTCTTTACTGATGTGATAATCATTCTTTTAAATTATTTTTTTTTAATTGTGCATGATAATATAAGTTTGCATCCATTTTATGTAGACTTCAGATGCTTCAGGTGACGGGTTGTTCCTGGATGATCCTGGATTGTGGATTGATATAGTCTGTCCAGCCGCAGGGTCGCTTTCAGGCGTGTAATTATTTCTCATGGGCATGGTTACATACTTTCACGGCAAATTAATACTGATTACTAAAATGGTGTGTTATGCTAACACCCTTTTTCCAGTCACCTTAAAGCGTCTATATACCTAATCGGATATCTTGCAATTTCACAGAATAGCACCACTATATTTCTTGCAACAACTGTAGTAATTTTCTAACTTGTGTGTGTGGTGATTGGGACGTCAATGATCATGTACCAAGTGGCAATAAAATTACATGTTATCGATTCCAAAGAGAGACTAATCAATCGGTTAAAAATAATTTTCAACTGAATTCGCATAATCAGATTGGTTCTTAGGTAACTCCAACTCATGATTTTCTACAGATAATAAAAGTTCTTATCGAAGGAGGCTTCTGAACAGAACTATTCTTGTTAAAAAAAACCTGAATATTTTTACAAACGAATTTATGGCCATACACCCTTTTTACTTAAAAAATATACATTTAGTTACTAATTTTTAAAATAATTACCGTAATTAATTACGTTGAACCTTTTTATTTTGAACATTATGATATAAGTCCCATCTCAAAAATTTACATATCACAAAAATTATTTAAATTAACATGCTTTTTATATATATATCCAATAAAATAATTTTGTACCCTCACACATCCTTACATGCCATTCCACTATACTTAACATTTTGAGTGCGATCACCTTACGAACAGTTCCATACCGAGGAACGGACTACTTTTTTTTTTGTAAAACTGCTTGTTTTTTGAAATGTATAAAAATTTTAATTTTCATGTAACTGCCGCACATTGTTACATTCAATGCGGCAGTTTGAATGTAATAGTAACCACAATTACAGGTTTTGCTACAAATCTTATACCCATACATGTTTGCAAGTAAGGCTGGTACATGAGTGCTGCCGAGGAGTTTGAAGTATATAATGCATATAAATTTTATCCCAAGAATTTGTTAAATGACCAGCTGAATTTTCATTCCAACACATTGTATGATACAGCATTGCAATTCTCTGAACGCCTGAAGCCCACATCACAGATAGCCCACAGACAACAATGACAACAGATGGCAGTATGGATATTACACCATACGATGCGCACCGTGAACTTTGCGCGCTATTGTTAATTAGTTTATTGTGTTTAAATATGTGTTGTGTCTTAATGTGTTGACGACCTCCAACGAGTGAAACGCACCTGATGATGGAACATAAGTTCTGAAACACGTTGTTTTTACATCTTTAAAATTTATATAAGGAAACCACAGGACGGTCTAAAAAGGTAATATTTATTTGTTTAGTTCATTAAAAGCATCCCTGCTTAGATATGACAAAAAGAAGAACACCAACAAGAAACAGAACACATAAAAGCACTGATATAGGAACAAAGGCATTTGCAAGAGCATACTGCTGCAGAGTTGGGTTCTACTATGTAGAGGTGTGGGTGAATTACATGGTGATCTCAGTGGAGAAGAGGTAAGATTATCTGTAGTAGAGAAATGGACTGCAAATGTAAAATAACAGATTAAAATAGAAGCTGAACAGTCAATGAAAAAACAACCCTGTTTCAAATCAAATTGCTCAACAGATTGTACCAAAAAAGGTAAAGTCCAAAAAAATACAGAAAATAAGGTAACAGAGAGAGTTACTATGACTGCAGTCATGCCTATTCATATCAAGGGCCCAACACTTGATGGAAGCACTACTGGACAACATATCTTCGGCAATTTGAAGTCGCAAGCACATATTATTGGTTTCACTTATTCTTGCTTTCAAGTATCTGCCTTAGAGCTACTACAGAAAGTGTCACCTTACAGCCAGAACTCTTATGCAGAACAGTTTGAAGCAAGTATTGACTTGCTAGTTAGACTGGCCTATCATAGAGCACCAGAGAATTTCTGAATGACATTGGTAATACAGATATTTACTGATTGTGTCAGAGATAGTGAACTACAACTGTTACAATGGCAATACACCAGAATAGAGTGGATGGGCTTGTCTATGCTGTACAGTTTGAGGCCGCCAAGTCAGTGTCTGGTTGGGCGAATCATAAAGTGCGCACACTAACTGACTGTGATGACACAAATGATTAAGAGGAAGAATAAGAGACAGAGTCTTAAAAGCTCGGCACCACAGTATGAAGGCAGAAAGTATGGAAGACCGAAGCTTTTTAGATATGGGGAACCTGGGCATCTACAAAGAGATTGTCGGCCCATTGTTAAGAAGTAGGGAAATGGGCAGCAGTCAGTACAACTAATTGGAGGAATGAAGCACCTAGACAATACACAATTTATACACTTTACAAAAACAGTAGGAACTCAGTATATTATCTGAAATGAAGTATGACGAATAAAGTGGCGGCAATCAATTCATTTTGTTATAGAGCTTACACGTGCTTAAAAGAGACAGAAACAAAAGATAGGGAGATAAAAAAGATAAAGGGAATTGTAAAGAACAATAACTATAACACCAACATAGTGGATAAAGTTATGGAAAGTATTAACATGCAAAAAGCTAAAAATGAACCAAAACAAAAGAATTATGCACGGTCACTGACATATGTAGGATCACATACCAGAAAAATTATACAATGTTTTAAAAAATACAAGTAGATATAGCAATTAAAAAACGTGAAACAGTATTTGATAAGATAAGAAATAAACATTGAAAAAATCCCAATCTTACAGAGAAGCAGAGTTTATAAATTAAAATGTAAATAATGTAACAAAGTGTACCTAGGTGAGACAGGATGGAAATTCGAATGCAGATTATCTAACCACAAATATGGAGAAGGTAATAGAACAACAAATTCGTTATATGCAAGACATTTCATAGAAAAGAACCATAAGTTTGTTAATCCTTTAGAAGACTATGAAATTTTGAAAGTAGTGAGTAACACAGTTAAAAGAAGGCTTATAGAGGAGTTAGAAATATTGAAACAAAGAAAGGGTTAGAAAATTTAATGAATACTAATACTAAATGAGAAAGGATTTAAAACGTTAAGTATTAAAAAGAATGTACACAAAAAACACACACACAACACACAGAATGTACTAGAAAAAACTGTAAAAGTACTGACATGGCTGACTGAACTCACTAGTTAATAATAGCCAGAAAGGACATTTAACTTATAACTTGTTTATGAAAATGTGTATGCTAGTGGTAGGGCAAGTGGGTATAAAGAAGTTGTCTAGTCCTATGACATGAGTCCTATGATATGAGTTGTCTAGTTGTTATTTCCGATCTGACGATGAGCTGTGAAGCTTAAAAGCTCTAATCAGAATAATTTTTCTATAGTGGTGTGCAACAGTGTTAATTCTGTTCAAAAAAATATGGTAATCAGGATTTTCTGCTAATCGAAAATGATGTAATATAAAAGTTCATTCAGTAATAAATGTACTATGTTCAAAGTAGTGAGCAAGTTCTGCAGCTCAGGAAGCATATTATTGTTGTTGCATGTCCCATAGTTGTCTCTCACATGTCTAAACAGGTTTTATGATTGATTTGTATATAAAAAGTGGCCCACATAGAGTTGACTGTGTGGCAGCCATTACAGTTTTTAGTCATGTGATAGCTCATTTTGTTGATTGTAGCAAACTATACACACAGGAGAAATGCCACTACATATAAGGATTTGAAAGCATACCATTTCAAACAGGTTTATCTGTCTTCATTTCAGATAGTATACTGAGCTCCCACTGTTTTTGAGATCCGTATAACTTCTGCATTGTCTACGTGCTTCATTCCTACAATTAGTTGTACCGACTACTGCCCATTTCCCTGATGCTTAACAATGGACCGACAATAGTGATTATAACCACTAAACACAACTTTCTTAATTAAAAATACCCTATTTTTTGTTCAGAAATGTAACAACTGTATAGTAAGCACACAATACAGGCTAAAAATTGTAAACATCTAATTTGTGTTAAAATATTCTTTAGTCTGGCAACAGCCAGATTTTAATAATTTTTTATTCCATTCTAGGCTGCTATGTTAAAAATTTGCATTCCAAAATATTAAAATTTCTAAAGCTCACCACTACATTCAGATTTTAGTTAATATTCCCTTTGATATCCCACATGCCATATGCCCAATAATCCCTTTGAATTTTTGCTATTTTATCAAAATTTTCTAAATTCAGATTACAATTGTATAACATTCTTAAACATCAAAAACTTGAAAATACTGAAACAGTTATTTTTCTAGAAAAGTCATTCTTTACATATAGTTTATGTACTTAAAATATAGTAACATATAGTTATAACAGAAATATTTAACATATAGTTTATAACAAAAATATACATGAAAGCATTGAAATAGTAGTTGTATAATATTTGTTATTTATTAAATTTACCATTGCAAAATAACACGTAAAATATACATAAGTATATTCCTTCATCTAATGGTGTTTTTCTATCAGACCTGTTTATTGCTGTAAACTGAGCAACACAGCATGTTAATGTTTCTTAATTTCAACCACTAATATTATGTAACAAGGAATGCAATCATTTTTGTAACTAATTAATCACAGAACATAAGGATAACTTGTTACATACAATTGACATACAACTCAAGTACACAGTTAAGTGTCATTCGAGCACTTACATATACACAATTGAACCCGATACACTTCCATGCATACAAACCTAGAGCCAAGAGTCAATTGTCTATATTTTCACTACATACTTCTAATAACGCTTTTGAATAAGCCACAGATCTGCACGTCACAACTGCTCCACTAATGTATGCATGTGTGTGGGATTGTTCTCAGTTCACATACTCTTAAAACTGTATGTGTGAAGTTTCCTATTAATGTGTTGGAATTATACTTGACACACAGTAATGAATCTGGAAGAGGAGGTCTCTAATAAAAAACACACTGTACAAAAGTTAATGTTTTGTTTATTTATGGTGTGTTTGAAATAATCATATTGCTGACTGAATTTATATGGACTTAATTTATATCAGTATTTATTTTTCATCATAGGCTGCATCAACAATTTATTTTTAATTAAATTATATTCATTATAAAATATCTTGTTACTTTAAATCAATGAGAATTAATTTACATACTGACCATACTGAAAACTGACTAAAGCTTAGTTGCAACAAATATACAGTACAGATTTTTCTTTACAATGAATTAATTTATGTGATAATAAATGTGGCAAAAAATAAAGCCTTTTTAAAAAATTTCACAAGAATATTTTGTTACATCACTGTGAATTAACTTGTGTCTTGACAAATTACATGGATGCTTGAAGGCTTTGTTACATACATCACACATTTATCATAGCTGTGAATCATTTTGTGATAACAAATTTGCCAAACTACTGAAGGCTTTCTTACCAACATCATAGGAATATTTCTTTAAACTGTTATGAAGTAATATGTCTTGACAATGAAAAACACTGATGGAAGGATTTGTTACAACTAACACAAGTATATTTCTTCACATAAGTGTGAAAATGTCAATCGATTTGTCTTAACAATATAGAAGACCAAATGAAGATTATGTTATAAACACTACAAAACTATTTTTTGACACTACTATGAAGTAATTTGTCTTGCCAATGCAGAAGGCTGACTAAAGGCTTTGTTACAACTATCACAAGTATATTTCTTTATTCCACTGTGAATTAATTTGTCTTGGGAATATAGAAGAGTTATTGAAGACTTTGTTACAAACATTACAAGAATATTTCTTTACACCAATATGAATTAACTTGTGTCTTGACAATGAAAAAGGGTGATGCAAGGCTTTGTTACAACTATTACAAGTATATTTTTTTACACCAATATGAATTAAATTGTGTCTTGACAATCCATAAGGCCGATTGAAGCTTTTGTTACAAACACCACAACAATAGTTTTTGACACCACTATGAATTAATTTATGTCTTGACAATGTAGAAGGCTGGGTGAAGCCTTTGTTACAAGTGACACAAGTAAATTTCTTCACATCATTGTGATTTAATTTATGTACTGATAATGCAGGATGATGGCGGAAGGTTTTATTACAAATATCACAAGAATAATTCTTTATACCAGTATGAATTAATTTATGTACTGATAATGCATAACTGTTGCGGAAGGCTTTGTTACAACTGTCACAAATATACTTCTTTATTCCACTGTGAATTAATTTATGTCTTGACCAATGTACACTGCTGAGTGAAGCCTTTGTTACAAATGATACAAGTAAATTTCTTTATACCACTGTGAATGAATTTATGTGCTGATAATGCAGAAAGATCATGAAAGGCTTTGTTACAAATATCACAAGAATAATTTTTCTTTACAACTGCATGAATTAATTTATGTCTTAACTTATGTGTTGTCAACTTGCACGTCCGAGTAAAGGCCTTGTCACTTACATCAGGCTGAAAATGTATTAATTTGTGTCTCATAAGTCTACTGTGGTGTCTGTATACTTTGTTACAGTTATCACACTTGTACTTTTGTATAGAATCAGACTTGCATTGTTTTGTTGCACATGACCTGTTTCTTTGAACATCTTTATTTAAATCATTACTTGAAACTGTAACAATGTGCTGAAAAAATTAAATACCAACTGAATTAATCTAAGTATAAAAATTAAATACAAAGGTTAATGTTGAGTTGTTAGGTATTTCTTGTCAGTTCATTTTAAAATTTAGTAGGCATTGCATGTCTAAGTATTCAGCTCTCAGGACTCTTACTGCACCTGTTCTGTGGTTTACCCAAAACACCACGCCAGATGATATCCACAAATGACAGAAAATAGAATATTTTATCTTTCAACACGTCTTATGTGGTAGCAACAACTGTCAACATTACAGACTACCTCTGCCTGTTTTAAGGGCTTTTATAAATACTGTTCATTATGTAATTGATTATACACAAATATACAAGCTTTTTTAATTTTGTGTATGAGCATGGCATATTTCTAAAGTAAGGGGTGGTTGGTTATAAAGAACAACTGCCAACACTGGTTATTTCGTGTACACACAATAGCTTTAACTGTCCCATTGAGCATGTAACCACCATACTGTGGCCAGTCAAATGTTGTTTACTCTTGCATGACAAGAGGTTATAATGAATACAAAAATAAAGTATCCTGCCAGTTGCAAAGTCCAATCAGTGACTAGATTTCTAAACACAAGAAAACATAATGCTGCTGAAATTCACCATCAATTGTGTGAAATATATCAGCCTATCACAATTAGTGAAAGAAAAGTGAGGCAATAGTGTCATGAGTTTAGGAAAGACCATTCAAATGTTTATGATGAAGAAAGGAGTGGCAGGCATCTAGATTGATGATCTTGCTAAGTATGTGAATGCAAAAGTGATTGTGATTGCAAATAGTTGTTTTGTGATTAGTGACCTATGCATAGAATTTACAGAAGTTTAAAAGACAACATCATTCAGAATTGTGTCTGACATTCTAGGCTATCATACACTGTGTGCATGATGGGTGCCAAAAATGTTGACAAATGCTCACAAAGAACAATGATTGACACCTGCTGCACTGCACATGCTTTTTAGGACTGCTTTCACACATAGTGGGACAACCCTTTCCCTATATAGTCACTATTGATGAAATGTTGTTTTTTTATATCAATGTTGAATCAAAACAACAGTCCATGCAGTGGCGTCATAAAATCTGTGTCGATTTTATGATGGCTGGAACAACGATCACATCACGAGTCTATTGTGGAACACTTTGTAAACTGCACTGTGCCATTCAAAACCAACTTTAGGTAATGGTGAAGTCAGGAATTGTTCTCCTTCACAATAACACATGTCCGCATTTGTCTGCCCTCACAATTGAAATAATTCAATATCAAAAGTGTATGGAACAAAACAGTGACTATGTAGAAAAATAATGCAAGTTTATATGTATTTGGAATCATTAATAAATTTTTCATTTTCTCATCTGTTCTCGTTTTATAATCAATCAGCCCTTAGTTTTGAAATAGGCCTTGTAACTTGCCTTGAAACAGCATCTTGGTTTAGATTCTTATACCCAAGGTATGCTTTCAATCAGGGTAACTAAATATTATATTGTAATTAACTTAAGGTCTTACCCAACATAGTGGAAAATAGGTAAATAGAATATTTAACTATAGTTTATGCATAAAGCCAAATATCTAAGAGCTTTTAATAATTTTTATATCCTCTGTTGGTGGTAATTTTATTATTCAATTCCTTGTAATAAATTCTTTCAACACTTTGGCTACATTACCCACACTTTCCTATTAGTGTGTAGAAATCAAGTTATGTAAAATCTACGGGCTGTGTGAACTGGAAAATAATCTCTCACATACTAGTTCACAAAAAAAAAAGATTGCAGCACTATTGGGTTTTACATTCCATTTGTTAAAAATAGGAATCATGTTTTCACAGCCATTCCGTGAACAGAGGTCCTGTTTACAAGTATGCAGTAAGGATTCTAATGATAGTTATTTGACCAAAGGTGAAATTTGTAAGTTACTATACGACAATAAGATATTACAGACTAGCTTAGACATGACTCGTTTATATATAATTAATTTTAATTACATCTTATGTAATTTTAAAAAAGCAAGCTGACTAAAAATTTCTGGAAAAAGTATTTGTAAGTGAAAAATCTACTTTTAAACATTAATAAACAAATACAGTGGCACCTCGATACCATGAACCTTGATAACACAAATTTTTTTCAATCCCCTTGAATGTCCCATAACACTCAATGTTAAAAATGCTTTTATAAAACAAAATTCCTTAGTTAAAAATCTTGATAAGCTGAATTTCTGTTGATTTGGGATCAAAATACTATACTAATTAACCTCTATAACATGAATTTCTACTCAACAGAACCTCTATAGCATGAATTTAGCCTCTATAAGACGAATTACCCAAGGCAGCGAGCTCAGTGTACCAAATGTTATGAAGCTCGATAATGACGGACCTTGATAACACAAACTTTTGTTATCTTAACCTTCATAACATGAACTTCGCTTTGACGAATTCCTCGATAACATGAATTTTTTATAATCCCTTTGAGATTCATGTTATCGAGGTTCCACTGTATTAGACATCATTGTATAACAATTCATTTTTTTATTTCAGTGTAACAAGAAAGAATTCAACTTTACAGGACATAATAAGCTTTCAGTAAACATTAACTAGTCTTCACAGGAAAAAAACAAAATAAATGAAAAATCATGCATACTCTAGAGAAATGTGACTAAAAAAACTGGGCACATCCAAAGTGTTAATCAGTTATCATGTATATATCTGATATTTCAGCACATTCCATTCAACGTGTGTTCAGTTTGTGCAAGCAATTTACTGTTAACAGAGTTTTGGTTACTGTTTACTGTTTAAGTGCCCCTTGGGAAACAATTACATAGTTATAATTTTACATGTTCCCTTAAGCTGTACTAGACTGCAATTTTCACCTTTTACAAGATCAGTTCTATCTTAGGTTCAAAAAATTTTCTGTGTGCAGCACCATCATGAATGTTTGTACTAACAAAGTTTGTAAAACTGTGCCATAACTTACGTAGTTGATGTACATACAAATGGCTACTTTTTGCAAGCAGGAGTATCTTTCTAAATCACAAATAACTAAATATTTTATGAATGACAGCTATTCAGAAATTAGTAGTAATGAACATAATAAATCTGGATATGAATTTATGGGGTAACTGAAATTTTCAAAACAAAAACGTATCACTTATAAGCAAAGATAATATCATAAATATATGTATTATATGTGGCACAATATATGCTAATTTTGTAAGTTTTATATACTTCGTCAAAGCTGGAAACTGAACTAATATCAGCACTATTTTTAATTGTTAACAAGTATTAGGCTTTTGTGAAGTATATATTAAGTTGTTTTTTAAAGTTATTGTTGAGAAATTTTATGTAATTTCAAAAAAATTGATGAATTAACCAATTACCGTATTGGCCCAAATATAAGACTATGATTTTTTCCTTACAATGCCCTTCCAAAAACCATACTCGTCTTATATGCGCAACCTAACATTAAAAAATTCACTAATATAATTAGTATTACTTACTTGATTACTAATTAATATTATAATTATTTAAAAATTCCAACCTATAACCTAAACTATTGATAGAGTCTGTAGCGCAACGGAGACACTCACTTAAATTGTATACTGAATTGTAAACTACAAAGGTTTGTTTTACATCTGACACACTGGCAACCCTTAGAATCGATTCCTGTATATCGGATGTCAGTCTTCAAAGGGCTAACCGGTTTGTGTGTATTTGTTTAACTGTTGATGTAGAACTAACATATTTTTGGCCATGTACTAAAACCTTTGAAGTCAATGCATTTTGTAGCAACCTAATGGTACAACAAAATTCTATGGATCACATTTGCTCTTATCTAAAAAAATTGATTCAATAATTTTTAATTAATGAGGCTACAGTAATTCTTCTGTTATTATATTCAGAAGGTTATTTTCTGTACTGATATAATATGAAAAATACATGTTTTCCATAAATGGTAACAGAAACCTGTAGTAAAACAACTGATGTATTATTTCTAATGTTATCATACTATGGTGTATTCTGTGTTCACTGGACTGGCCCGGGGGGGGGATTTCTTTTAAGGGAGAACCTTTTGTATGAAATTTTGTTTAGTGGGAACAGTGAATTGGTCTCATTATACTGATTTAAATATGAATGGCAACCTTAGAGTTTTTTATTTTATTTTATTTATTTTCATTTTTTAAGGGATAGCATGGTAGATTTGGGACCTGGCAAGGAACCTAACCTTACAAGTGGTAACTCTCTCTACCTGGATTGCAGTAAGGTGCTGGTAGGATCCTATGAACTCTAACCTTATAAATGGTGCCTCTGCCAGGACTGTAGTAAGGTGTTGGTGGGGTTATTAGAAATGTAACCTTGCAAATAGCGATCCTGCCAAGATTGCAGTAAGAAGGTATTGGTCAGATTGTTTGAATCCTAACCTTATAACCTGTGTTCCTTCATACTCCTCTTTTAGGAATATGAGTGTTATCAATGTCTTTATACTGAAGAAAAAATATATAAATGAATATTATGTGTGTTAACAAATTCTTTAGATATGTTATTAAATGACTTAGTAAAATATTACTAAATACCTCCGGTTCACACATGTTCTCACTGCCTTCTTCAATACATGTTTCAGTAGATTTCTTTGGCACTATATTCCCCCAATCAGATAGCAGGGTCTTCAAAGCAGTTAACTTCATAACTGAAGAATTACCCTAGAAAAAAATTCAGATCTTTATAAACAAACATGAAAATGTAATATAAAGTAACAGCCTACCATTACTGTAATCCAAAATTTGTTAGAAGGTTATTTTATTTAAAATGTATCTTTAGCGTTATGTGGCTGATAAAAAAAAATTAATAACAACAATGGCTGCAAATTGGGCTTCATTATAAATAAACGCAAGACAAAATACATGGTCACAGGACAAGAAGCTAGAGAACGTCCAAATTGGCATCTATTCCTTCAAAAAAGTCAACAACTTTGTTCATTTAGGATGCAAAGTTAACTCCGATGGGGGAAATGACAGAAGAAATAAAGCGAAGAATCACCTAAGCTAATAGGTATTTCTTTGGTCTCAGACCCCTGTTCCAGAGCAGAACAACTGCCAGGACCATCTAGCTGCTTCTGTATAAAACACTGATCCGCTCAGTTCTCACCTATGGTTCTGAGACCTGGACAATTTCTAGAAAGTCTGAGTCAAGCCTGTAACACAAAATCCTCCGGAGTATTTTTGGTCCAATATGTGTGGGAGGTAAACAGAGGAAAAGGACCAACCAAGAATTGAACACTCTTCTGAACGAACAAGATACTGTGAAAGTTATAAAACTTGGTAGATTCAGGTGGGCTGGACATAGAGTGGGGGAGAATGAAATACCTAGAAAGGGACTCACGGAACAGATCTATGGCGCCAGGAGAGTTGGTAGATCCAAACTACATAGGGAAAACATGTGAATTATGATGTGCGCTATATCCTTGGGTCCGGGAACTGGAGAGCAGCTGCACTTGACCGTGACAACTGCCAGAGGCTGTTAAGGAGGCCTTGACTCAGTAATGGGTTGTCCAGCCACTGTAAGTAAGTTCGTAAGTAAGTAAGTAAGTAATGACTTTGCGAAGCTCTAGCTACAAAAACTTATGAACCCTAAGTTTAAGTTATTATTAACCATTTACTCGTGTATATATAATTTATTTTACTTTCAATGTCAATTATGTAATAGTAATTTATATAAAAATAGCAACGTGGAATAAAATACTTATATTTTAATTCCCTGCTTAGTGAAACACCAGGATCCCGTCCTTCTTTTAAACATGTAACTCATATAGGGCAATACAGGTAACTCACAAGAGATAAAAGAGAACAGTGATAAGCAAGTTAAAAATTACAAAAAAGTTTCTGGAAAGTCATTTGTTAACTGAAGGTTACCTATAAATTTATGAAACAATATATATAAAACACCAATCAGAAAAATAGCACTTTAAAATCATCTATCATCAACTTCAAGCCGAAAAAACTGTGGTGATTGTAATTTTTAATTTATAATACTGTTAAACTGTACATATAAAACACCAGACATACTGCTATAATGTTTTATTAATTAATTTTTCAGCCCTTTGAGGCCTTGAGGGTGGCAAAGGAACCAGTAACAAGTCACCAGACTCCTCTTTCCGATTCTAGCAAGTCAAGGTGAATTTCTATACAAAGTAATCAAGTGCACTGAAATACTGTTACTATTTTTGTCGCCAGCTCTTGCTCTATAAATTAATGTACTGTGTTGTTATATAAAATTATTATTATCTAATAGTTAACACTTTGCTGGCGAAAGATGTCCATATATGGCTTACGTAATGTCACCGGACAAAACGCTTGTCGCATGACAAATGGCGCAAATCGTACAACTCTTAGTGTTTTTGGTGACCCTAAAAAGGGCCGTGTGGTGAAAATGCTGAAGTTGGTTGTTCCGCCCGAGCCGCACGGAGATGTTCGACGGCTGCACCCACTGTTCATGGCGTACTGCAGTCCTCTTCTTTCGGCATCGGGTGCATCGAGTCCGCTGCTGGCCCTGCGAAAACCATCACTGGCGCAGAACTGGGGTGCAAAGAATGCAAAAACGTTGGTTCTACTCTTTGGCTGTTCCTTCCGGCAGACTCCGCGTTATTGTTATTGTTAGTGTTAGAATGGCGTATTGTTATTGTTAGAATGGCATCTTTAAACAAGAAATATATGTGTAAAAATGAGATTCTGGAGTTATTATATGTTGATAAGGACAGTATTTGTTCTGAAAATAGTCTAGAGCTGTTCTCAGAAAATGACAGTGATACAGAAATTATTCCCAATTCTAAGTAAACATCAGGTAAGCTTTACACAGAAAAGTTTGTTTGTAACACAGAAAACATTTTATTTAAAATACATCTTTCACTTTTATATAGTGTTTTAGAGAATATTTGAATTTACAAACAAAAATAAAGCTTGAATTACTTATAAGTAAGTATGAGTACTAAGTGATTATGTAGGGCCTACTAAGTCAAAAAGTGTTAAAATGGCCAGACATGACGAATTGACAGACCCAGAATCGCTCAACCAGGTAAGTGTTAAGTATTTGTACGAATAACAATGCTAAACAAAGAATTGTTATATTTGAGTTACCTGCTCTGCAGAAAAGCCAGGACAGCTGTACTGTCCTTCTTCAAAAGTTGGTTCATCCTTAATTGTGATTGCACTTTCATCAAAATTTATTTCCTTCTTAATTCGGTTATTCATATATGACAATGAAGCTGACTAAAAAAAAAAGAAAAGGCAAAAAGATGTAATGGTTTCCAGAAGGAAAGTTTTTAGTCAAAAGTTACTTATAATATGAATGGAGTTTCTATAGACAGCCAGAATAGCTGAATGACCAAATAACTATTTTCTTTTAGCTGTTTTTGTTACAAAAAGAATCATTATTCTAATATATATCAAAGAAATTTTGTTTCTTCTTAAATAGAAAAATTTCTAGTATTTTGAATGTTCAAGTTTTCATGCATGTACAGTATCTGACAATACACATTTGTGTAGCCACTCAAGTACATATAAACGATCCCCTAGTTTATGTTTATGCTTGGGGCAGCATATTTTGTTATGTTGAGAGTATGCCAGGTTTGACTTATCTGAAGTAACAACTACAAGAAAACACAATTTGTATTGAGACACTATGCCATCCGTATATACAACTTTACTGGTTTTTCTCAGAATCTTTATGGTAAAAGCTCTCTTATTAGGCACTATATCATCCATACTCTATTGACCTACACACTTTTGACAGAGTATTGCAGGCATAAAAATCCACTTTCGAAGTAGAATATTAATGTCATCTTTCCGCTAGTAATATTTTTTGAAGAAAGTGCCTAAATAGCAAAAGCATACAGCTTCGACTCAATTCTTCTGTTCATAGTAATGAAGTCTACTCTGGGATTCCAACTTTGTCATGTTTACTTGCTAAACTGCTACTTATCGTGTTCCAGACGAGGCCTTTCAGTGTTTCCACCATTTTAAAGTCCTAAACCACAACCAAGGTCCTAAACACTGAAAGGCCTTATCCGGAACATGACAAGTACCAGTTTAGCAAGTAAACACAACAAAGTTGGAATTAAAGAGACTGCTAATTCAAATAACAAGATGAACGAATCTAATCTGGGAAAACTTACGTTTCATATTTTTATTCATCGCAAAAGCGATTAAAAATATGAAATTCCATTATGTGAAACATTTACTTTACAGCTTGTAAATTAAAAAGTTTACAAAAAATAACAAAAACTTCAAGTGTTTGATAATACAAATGAGAAAACTATGTAATATAATTGTTGCCTATCATTCCGTCAAAGAAATAACATTATCACTTCTCTGGAAGAAGATATCATTGAGTTTAATAATTAATGGTATGTATGAAAATGAAAAAAAAAAAACAAGACAGTGTGCACACTATGCAGATCTCTCCCCCTTCAAATCATAAGTGAAACATGCTACGATGATATTGAAAAACGGATCAATGTAGATACTACAGTATCATTCAAAATTTTTAATTAATAATATACAATTATTAATTGCAATTTCAGTAATTAGTGACATTATTTAGGTGTGCACATCTAATATTATATATTGTCTGTCTTATTTATACTATATCTGAGCTAACAATGTTAAATGGCATATTATCATTGGGGAATTTCCGATGACCAGCAGCTCACCAATCCCAAGTGTCTAGAATACAGAGCTTTCACTATACAGATTATGAATTCATACATGAGCAATAGTAGGCAGTTTAGTACTGTCGTCTGTGTTACCTCTTCTACAAAAGAACTCTGATCTTCATCAATATTCACTTCCTCCTTTATCACGGCATTCATATCTATTGTGTAAGGAGGCTAAAACAGAAAAAAAACTTGAGTAAATACTTATATATCGTCTCGGTTTTTTTAAATGAAATTTTAAAATTATAACAGCAAAATTGTGCAAACTTCTGTTATCTGTCAACTGAACTTGCAACATTGTAGATGTATGCAAGCATGTGTGTGTGTGTGTGTGTGTGTGTGTGTGTGTGTGTGTGTGTGTGTGTGTGTGTGTGTGTGTGTGTGTGTGTGTGTGTGTGTGTGTGTGTGTGTGTGTGTGTGTGATCTAAAACAAGAACAAAATAATTTGATACACGTAAATTTTAAACATAATGAATATACCATACAGTGGCTTAATTTAGCATACATTTAAATCCATGTATAAGTTTTATTATAAACTTCAAATATATAATGTTCTTTCATACTCATAACATGGTTCATTATATAAATATAAATTTTTTTCAAATCTTTTACCCAAACATAATTATGAACATCTAAGTGAAGGAATGATTTAAATGTGTAAAGAGAGAAATACTACCAATGACACAGTTCTGGATTAGACACATGAAATTAGGGGGATAGCATAAGAAATGCCTTCAATAATTGGATACACATGGGACAAATAAGCAGAAAACAATCAGCTGATACAGGGAGAAGTATAATTCAGAGCAAAACTGGGGTTTGTGCAAGATATTAGTCTTTCCTCGGATTAACATTCAGTTCCAAGAACTTCATAATTACTGTTCGTAATTGGAAAATCAAATGTGAGCCATGAATTGGTTCATAAGGGAGGAAACAATCTGTCAGATCAGACTTAAGGAAGGGGCAATACTACATTACTGCTATATACGCAATATTTGTAGTTGCATATATATCACTTAGGTACTGTACAATCAGCAGGATGAAGTAATATCCTACAGTCACCAAGATGTTGCCTGATTCATTTGCAACTTTCTCAACACTACACAACAGGTAACCTGACCTCCCACTACAAACACATGTAAGGCAATTCAGCCACTCAACTGCTGTGAGAATTGAGTTGGCAGTTCAACAAAATGTCTTCTTCTTCTTCCATCAGAGAGTAGGCAAATTGCCTGTTCCGGTCGTAAAGGAAATACATCCATTTCACCAATGCTTTCTAGGTCTCTCTAAACGTCTTTGTCAAATAGACTTGCATTGCGAAACTTCCTTGGGCAACCTGCCATCTGACACCCTATTCAGATAAGCAATCCGTCTCTCTCTCTTTGTTTTTCCACAATGTGATCTTAGATATTAATAATCTGTTAACTCTTTGCATATGTTTTCATTGTAAAGTCTAATCCTTTGTATGCAACTTTTGACAGATATCTCATCTACAATGTCTCTATTCTACTAAGATGATTCATCAGAACCTAAGTACGGTAAGTAAGGCAAAACCATACAACACTCGCGCAGCCACTACCTCATAAGGTAAGGAGTCTCTTTCCTTGTTTAATTTGACAGTTTCTGATGAATTGTTTTGTATATTGACAACTTATGATCGCATCTTGATCCACATCATAACTCATGTTTCAACCGTGATAGTGGAAATATAACACATGCTTTACATTCTTATTATCTAATATAACTTTACTTCACAAAGCATTTTTCCCACAAAATTTACAATTTTTGTCTTCTGTGCAGAAACTGTCATGTTATTATTCAAACTTTCTTGCAACTGAAACACTGACCTCTGCAGGTCGCACTTCATTGTTTTAGATGATTACCTGATCACCTGTGAACAGCACAGTATTCAAGAATGTTCTATTATTAATGTTTATTACTTGGTTCACTCTTAATTTCCATTCTCTAATTATGTCATCAATTAATACATTAAATAATACCATTTTTCGAGGAGTAAAATATCTATGATACAACCATTAACAATTTTCCCACATACTTTATAAAGTGTATTTTTCAATCTTATACATCTATAATTCAATGTTACAGTTCTACCACCATTCTTCAAAACAGAAATTAACCTTGGCTAATCTCCATTTGTCCATGATCATGCACCTCATCCAGCATGTATTCAGCAAATACAGGGGCATAAACTTGAATAATGATGTATTACAGTAATATCCAGTACTACAATAAATACACTACAATAGAAAATTGATGTACTACAGTATTTCAACAGTTTTGAATTTATCCCATCCAAACCAGGCGCCTTCTCGTTCTGAATAGTTGAAAGTGTTGTTTCTAATTTTCCAAACATCACTGTACTTACAACCATGTCCTATCTTATGTCTTCTGCAGTTCCTGGGGAATATTATGGTCATACCTTAGTCCCCTGCAATACTCAATCCTTTTGCAATCTGCAATCAGATTCACACTAAGTCTCCATCACTTCATGGTTTAGATGGTTCACTGACTTGTATGATACCATTTGGCATCAATACATACACTAATCTATGTTACTAATAAATCTATTCTATGATTTGGCATGTGCTTTCCAGATAATGTATTTTACAGCATCATATTACTGCTTATTAATATCTAGATCTTCTCTGTTTCTTGTTTGAAGGAATTTGTGACAAGCTGATTGTTTTTCTGGAGTCACTTATTTTCATCTCTTTGTTTCACATTTTAAACGTCTTTCCCATGTATTTATTCATATCTTACCAATTCACTTCATTACCTACTTTCTCTAAAAAGATTCCATATATATTATTCCATTCATCTCATATATTATTACTAGTAGGGAACAATTATGCACTTCTTCTGGAAATGATCACAGGTACTCTCTTTGCAGAGTAAATAGACCTTATAAGCTTCCATTCTATGTGTCCAAGAAACATTCCTAAGTTTCCTTCATCTTGTCCAAATCTCAAACTTAGAGAACACTATATTATATAATGATCAGTATTTATCTCAGGACCTCTAAAAACATGCAAAACTCTGACCAGTGATACCATATTTTGATTAGAGAACTGAAATAACTGGAATACTGGACAGTCTCATTAAATATAAGAAAACCTAAAAATGTATTGTCAAGTAAGTTAAAAATTTATTTTTAAAAGTTAGAACACACAGGTAAGTTTCATTAAGTTACATTATTTACAGAAATCCACTAACCTCAACTTTTATTTTTACTATCTTATTATGTTCTTTCCTCACAGCTCTGCCACATTTATTCTTCCTTCTTGCCATTTTTCTGAAACAAATATGGTGGAAAATAAATTTTGTCGGAACAATTTCAAAATCATACACATACTACTGTAAAAAGTACATAATCTACAGAGAGCACTCATCCATAAATGTAAATTTTGTTTTTATATCCAAAATTCTGTAACATACTTGCCCAGTAGTGATCACTGATTAATTGGGGATATCAAGATACTGTTAATTGAATTCCTGAGTCTGTATGTTTTGTACTACAGTACAGTACATACTTCAATTCTAAACCTATCAGAACTACATTAAAAAGGAAAAAAATGTCAAAAATAACACTATTAACGCTGTGTACAATTGTGTGATACAATTCTGCTTCTAGCTCCCAAAAGAAAAAAAAATGAATCTAGTAGTTAAAGAATTACAGCAAATGGATGGGATTTTTTTTCAATTTTTTACACAAAAAGCAGTTAATTTTCTAAACAAATATCCTTTCTTTGATAGCATCCAGACAATTCAGTCTATAGTTAGCCGATGTTAGAAAATACACGTTCTATTTTACTTTCACTTCAGATACAAAGTCAATGTATCCATAAAGGCAACAGTTGCCAAATACAGGATAATACGTTAGTTTTTCAGTCAGCAAATGGAACGTGGAATACTTTTTAGCTTCTTTGAACCAAAACACCATGAAACCAAAAAGTTGTGACTGTAATAATTGGTAAGTAACTTGCATTTTTCTATTAATGTGTATCGCCCGAAGAACGATAAACATATAAATAATATAGAAAATAAAAAATAATTAATTAATAAACAAACGTTAACTCCAAATAAATGAAATTTCTGTCTGAGTCTTTCACGGCCGGTGCAATGTTAGAATTTTGGCTTTCTGGGCTGTAAGGCCACGGTCCATAGTTGTTGGCAGGAGATGTTTGGTCCTACCTTCGACGGCCATCTTCAGTACATAAAAGTTATAATGAAAGGCTGTAACAATGACCAAGTTGTCATAGTCAGTAACCACTGAATAGTAGTTGTTGGACAATTAGTTGGGGCAACCTATAGTTATCCAACAACTACTGTTCAATGGTTACTGACAGTGGCCTTACAGCCTGGCAAGCTAAAATTCTAAAATGAAATTTCTGTAACCTTCGTCTTCTACAAAGTTATTTCACCATGATCCCATGACCATATGTTACATGAAGAGTAAAGTACATTTTGGTGCATGTAGAGTACATTGCTATGAACAAAATACATGCTTCGTATTATTAAAAGCTAACTTTTTGAGTTTTTCAAAGTCATACAAAATTTTAGTCATCTTGAATCATTTTTATCATGAAACCTAAAAAACAGCACATCACATGCAGCAAACTGTGATATGTTATAGGCTATCGCAGCCTATAACGAGCTCTACAACAAACAGCCAACTTCAGCTTTTTATCTCAATTTGGAATTAAAAAATATACATTTGTATAATAACCCGACACTTGTTTTTTCAGGTTTTAGAAGTCTTATAAATACAAAAATAAGTAGCTAAAAGATCGGTGAAAAATTTTTTAATCACTTTACTGCCAATATAATTCCTGTGAATTTCATTTAAACTGCTTTACATGAATATGGGAAAAAACTGAAAGTTTCAATTGACCCATATCTTGTCTTTCCCTCTTCCTTGTCTCAGGAAAAATGGTGATTTCATAATATTGGGTAACCAAGAACACATCCTATAATTTATAGGTAGTTAGAAGTACGGAACAACGATTTATTAGAATGAAATGACTGTACTGCTCTTGCCCTCTCTGTCACAACATCAGCTATCTCACTTTATACTACACATCTTGAATGTAATGTTGATTCACACAGCTCATATAATAATAAAAAATCCTAATTTTTCTTTCACATTGCAAAAAATTTGAACTTTCAAGAAACGTTTGTTGCAATACCAATACAACTACTAAAAACTAACATATTTGACTTTGACATGAAGTCAATACCAAACTTGGGTTCAATAGAATCTATGATACTACCATTAGATTCAATAGTTACTTCATGAAACAAATATTGACAAATATAAAATGCATCCTCAAAATTGGGAAACTGTCGTGGTACAGTAATGGATATTTCTTAATATGATATAAATGTTCACCGACAACAAACGTTAGTATATGGGTATAAAAGAAACAAAAAAGGGTGATTCTCAATGAAGCACTACAGTATTAAGGCTGATTCACACATATCCATAATTTGTCGCTGATGTGTCAATTCAGTGTCAATGGCAAGTGTAATTTCTATATAGAAATATCCATACAGTTTGTTCAGTTTGCCATCAGTGATGTAAAATATTTTTCTGTTAGTATGTATAAACTTATAAAAATTATTTACCATCTGCTTTTATTTCTTCTCCTATGTTATCCCTAATACCCAGTCTGACACTGTTCTCCAAATTCTTTGAAAAAGTCATATATACCAGAATAATTTTGAACAAATACAATAAGCATTTCTTCATTTATTTCTGTTAAGAAACATTCAGGTTATATCAGAATGCCACAACACATTACAGTAAGCAAACTTAGTTCAATAAATCAACTTGAGGAGGGAATATTCATTACTGATATTAACAATACTTCATGGAATTGAACAGACATGACACTCACACATTATGGATATGTGTGAATTTGCTTTTAATTACCTCCTGGAGTATACTAAAGGAAGTTCACTAATTCACTAACATTAAAAATGCTCTATAAACAGCATGCCTGGGAATACGGCAAGTATTAGATGTATTTGAACCTGTAAGTTGTGCAACCCACACTGCAAACTATTGGTAATTACAGTTTCCGCACTTTATTTGGACCAGTATGATGTAACAAAACGTAATTTGTCAGATGGAAATTTCACGGAGATAGTGCGAATGACCAATACATAAATAATTAACCAATAATTTTATGCTCATAATTACTTTCTTGCCAGGGTACCACAAAAACAATTGCCACAAACAAAAACAATACACAAACAATTGTTTACCATACGCTTTCATTTATTCTCCTGTTTTATCCCAAATATCCAATCTGACACTGTTGTCCACATATATTGAATACAATAAAATATAGTGCCAAAATAATTCTACACAAATACGTAAGCTTTCATAATTCACTTCTGTTAAGAAACTTCTGGGAGTATCACAATGCCCCAACGCATTCATGAAATTTTAAAAATAATGTCAGTAATGATATATTCTGTCATGGTATGGATTCTCAAATGGCAAAGTAGGCAAAACTACAGCCCAAGACATACACTTAAGAAATATGCATACAATCTATGAAACCAGAAAGGTTGCAGAGACCAAATTTCCCGAATTTTGAACTAATTTTATACAAAATTTTAGTTATCGAAACCTACTTTTGTGTGTAACAGTGTTAGGTTTTGTCAAGTCTCATGTATGCAAAATTGCGGAATTTCATGGCAACTGTGGTTAAATTAAAGAGTTACTTAAATAATTACCACTAAATTTATATTGGATGGTATGGCTGGTATTTGCGAATTTTGGATTGATTTTACTAAATAACTATAATGGAAAATTTTATTTAACCATTTATACAGTATTTTGGGGTGTCATGGTAATTATGAGTGGTCACGACATTTTTGCAAATAACTGCCCTAACATTTGTTATGTAAATTGCTTCACAACGTGCAAACTGAAGTACCGGTATTGGAAATTTTTATAATACATGCTTACACACTGAAATGTAAAAACTTTGTTAATGCAAACTGGTCTCACGATTTGCCATTTGTAACTAATTTTTATTTACATTTTGGAGCAACAGAAGAACAATTTTTATAAACTTGTTACTACTGTATATATCAGTGTCGTTCCCTAGCCAACAAAATTACACTGTCCTTTAAAAATGTATTAAAAAAAAAACGAAGTAGCTACTTTAAAATTAACCTTTACACTGCTAACGTAACGTATTTACAAACGATACATTCTACTACAAGCGTAGTATGAAAATATGGCAATTCTGTAGCTGAGCTGGACCACCTTCGATTTCTTTCAAATTGTAGTATGTTTCACATTTAGTGTCCTAATGACTATTTTTAACTAGATTAAGTCCCGCAAATGTAAAATAACTAAATAATTAGGAAAAATGAAAGCGCTAAATACGTAACACGCTGCGCCGCCATTACGTGGTTTCCAACCAACATTACTACTGCATTAGCCTCCGACGCCTTCGGCGTCTCCGGTTATTAAACTATATATACCCCTAATAAAAACCATGTCGCAGCATGGAAATAGTTTACGGCCTCGCGGGTAACTTCCCGCGGCATACTGGGTTTTCGGCGGCTTCGCTGCCGATAAACCTCAGCACCTTAGTGCAACTCGGCCTTCGGCTTCGGATCACATTAAACATAGATTTATCATGAATTATTATTACCTGTGCTTGAGAGAGGTTAAATATTATTATAAGATAGACGGCGCTACGTGCAGATGTATGAACGAACAACAACCAGTGTAATGGCGGCGCAGAGTGTTACGTATTTAGCACTTTTATTTTTCCAAATTACTTAGTTATTTTACGTTTGGGGGACTTAATCTAGTTGAAAATAGTCATTAGGACACTAAATGTGAAACACACTACAATTTGAAAGAAATCGAAGGTGGTCCAGCTCAGCTACAGAATTACCAAGATTAACTTACTCTGTGAACTGTAAAAAAGGACAAAATCAGATTTATAACACTATCTCAGTTTTAAAGTTCATTCACTTTTCCAGCTATTCTAAACAGTTGCAGACACCAGTAGAACACCACATACGAGAAAATAAACACAAATGAGCACAAATTTTTGGTGTGAAAGTCTCAAACACGAGAACATACAAAAAATTCACGTGTATAAAAACGATCGACCAGTGCTGCCAACACGGACCCACGGTCATGCTAAAAGTCTCTAAATGTGACTGAAAAAGGCTCCATTTTCAAGTTAAAACTCCTACATTTTGTACCAAATATTTATTGCTTTACTACGATTCGTTAGTACATTTTCCAGAATCCCTGATATATATTATTAAAATATCAGCTTTCCAACAATATATCCATATTAATGATTGATGTTATATGGAACTGAATATGTAAGACTACAGCAGATGATGGATATTTTCTACTATGAATTAAAGATCTACTACTATTTTCTACTACTAATAGAAAATTTTAAAAGATCACATAAAAATGACATCCTAAACGAACAGACACAATTAAAATCACACGTACTAAGGATCTATAAAAGGGAGTATTCGCACTCGCCATCTTTGTTCCGAGACTGACATAATATTATGGTGGCGCTTGTGTATACATGGGACGCAGTATAAGTTTGTTTTCGATATTACATAAACTATTATAGTTTTTCGTGCCAAAAATATAATTTCAAAGTGTGAAATTATGTCCCACGTCCTTAAAAATATGAAAATAATAGTTTTCATCTTAAAACTTACTGATTCAGACCATAGTAAGAGGAGAATAATTTTGTCTAAAAAACAACAAATACTGTACCAATCGTTACCACTTACCACTTTGTTAGGTATATATTCTCAGATTTTACTTTTATTCCTGTTTATAATAAATGGCTGTTGAATTAATGTTTACTAAACTTCGTTTGTCCAAAAGTCCAAATAAAGTTACTAAAACTATTTTTAATAAACATGAATTTACATTTTTAACTTACTTACTATTAAGTTTATATTCAGGTTTTTTTGCTTAACATTTAGTTAAAATTAATAATAAAAAGTTTAGCTTAACATTTTATTAAAATTAACAATAATGTATTTTTCATTGCACTAGACACTAGTCAAAAGTATTTTTCTCGGTTAGTAGGAAGGGTTAAACTTTGTTAGTACAGGCAAAAAATTTGCAAGTTACAACTTCTCACGGCCATATCTTGAAAACAACTCGTGGATTAAAACCCGGCCAAAACGCATTTTGTTTGTTATTTCGTATAGAATAATTTTGGTCCTAATTCATTTTTACTATAAACTCAAACGTTGTTTAGTTATTCGCTAAAAATTACGCTAAAATCCTGTTTTTTGGGGGTAAAAATCGAAAATGTTGATTTGGAATAACTCGAAAACAACGCATTTTTCAAAACAGTTGCGTACTGACTTTTTTGCTTAGAATTTGATTCTCTATTGGATCCTGGGGTTAATTTTTTTTTTATCAATCACCCTTGAGAAAGGGGTGGTTCTCACCCCCAAATAAAAAGCGTACAGTTTAACTTTGTTCTAGAGTGCATATAGAACATACATATCAAATTTCGTGAAATTCCATCGACAGTCAAAATTTTGTTACGTCAAAAGCTGCGCTTACTGGACTAGAATTTCTTGGTGCTGATTTTGTTCTCGACTTTGTTTACGATCTGCGTGTATGTTTCGCGCTTGGCTATCGCGCAGCTGATTTTCGAAAAACAGGTAAATGTGCAATTTTGTGCATTAAAACTACAGAATGTGCAATTTTATGCAGTAACCCCCAAAACGTGCAATTTTGTGCAAAATAAAATGTATGTTAAAATGACCTACACGTCCCGATTCGGATAAATAACTTGTCACTGGCCGTTTACGAACTAGCAAAAAAAAAGATGCAATTGCGCGTGAATCCGGGCTTTAGTTATAGTCTAACATTATATTTATAATTAATGGATTGAAAAAATAAACCACCTTGTACAGTGATCTGCGTGGAACTGGGCCGATCCTAGGAGGTGGATTTGGTACGTCAAACAAAGTCGGTATGGCATTAGGCTTCAGTTTTTTCCAACAATCTACTCGTGCCTGTTCAAACTGTGAACTTTCAAAATGAACCTAAAAGTGCAAAGGTGTATTACATTTTTAGTCGTTATGATTAACATTCACAAACTTTTAAGGAACAACCATTAAATTTACCTCACACAGACGCATTCCCTTGCTTAGTATAAATTTGTCTCGTCTCATATTTTGAATCCATTTTGCACATCGAATAGGGTCTGCCGGAAATTTGAATGTTCTAAAATTAGTTTCTGTTCGATTTTTGCAATTTACAGCACAACAACCAGTCATTATGATTATGAGATGTAGTACAACAATCTGCAAAACATACTACATAACAATAATAATATCTCTAACACTAGTATTTATAACCTTGTTTTCACTGACAAGATGAGATGATTATTATACATATTCGTGTGTAATACATAAATCAAATTAGTACACTAAGGTTATAACCCTGATATGTAAAAATATTAATATTTACATACATAATTTACATTAAATAATGCAACGCACAGCGTGCTTACATTGCTCCCGCCACATTACATTTAAAAGTCTCGGATCAAAGATGGCGGGTGCGAATACCTATATTATAGAGCTCTACACGTACTATTCGAACATATCCCACCGCACACACACAAGATCGATCTTTCAAACGACAGCGCCATCACCGTGAACAAGACGGACAGCGCTCCTAGTGGCAGCCTCTTAAAGCTTAAAGCCGGCCACTCACGAGGACTCCCGGCGTCCAAGACGCCGGACTTTTGGCACCTCGGACGCTTGGCGTATGCCACTCACGGGGGGACTCTCGGCGTCCGAGACGCCGGACTTTTGGCGTCTCGTCCACCTCCCTTCGCACACTCGTGATGCCCGATTTTGCTTTTTCCTCAGTTCATGTAGGTCTGTCGTGCAGTAATCACGCTCTCTATGCTCTCTCGAAAAAAATTAGCGGCAATTTTTGTCGTTCTGTTCGGTGGTGAGGAAAAGAAGAGAATCAAGCGATCAAAGAGGCGCTTTTGGTCAAAGAAATGGTACTTGAATCGAGGCAAGTTTTCTGATATGCAGTTATTGTCAGAGCTGCGCGATAACAACCCTGACGATTTCCGAAACTACCTTCCCATGACCGACGAATGTTTTGATTACTTACTTGCTCAAGTGGGACCCCTCATCCAGAAGAAAAATACTGTAATGAGAAATGCAATAACTGCGGAACAAAGATTAGTTGTGACTCTCAGATTTTTAGCTACAGGAAGAACATTGGAGGATCTAAAGTTTTCATCTGGAATATCTCCACAACGCCTTGGAGTCATTATTCCAGAAACTTGCCGAGCGATAATCAAAGTTCTGAAAGAGAAGTATATGAAGGTAAGGTATTTTTTTTTAAAGAAATAGAATAACATTTTCTTTTTATGTGTTTATATTTATAATAAATGTACAACTAAGAACTAGAATTAATAATTATATTTAAATGAAAAACAAAAACACAATTAGTAAGAAGTAAATTGGTTATAGCTTTCTCCTGCTATTTCTGTTATGTATGACTCCACATCTGCTGTTGTACTCGGTGTTGAAGGAGGGGACTGCACAACAGACATCGAAGTCGCACTGCTTCCAGTTAGGCTTTCAACTGGATTGTGTTGTATTGGCCATCTTTGGTATGATGTACCTTGAGGAGGGCATTCCACGTGATAATAAGGAGCAGCAGCTGGGCGATAAACGGATGTTGGTGTTGGATTTGTATCCGTAATAGTTGAATTTACTGTAAGCTGGTTCTTCAAAGTTTTAAACAGCACTTGGTTCAACAATTTGTCGGCCAACAAAAACTGATCGTAATTTGCAGAGGCGATTCTTCGAAGTTTTGCCGCTATCGTTTTGCCATGAGAATCGTATTCATCATCTTGGCTGTCAAGTACAAGGCTCGCCTTTCGTTAATGTTTGTAAATCATCAGTCTGTTGAGCTTCCCGTTTATTTTTCCCTTTTTTAGCGGGGGTTTTCATCTAAAACAAAGAATAAAAAAAAAAGTTTAATACATTTTGCCTTATTTAATTATTATTTTTCCATCTTTGTCATTTCGACTTTCGATGGTGCAAATTTTTAATTAATTTTATAATCAATTTTTAACTGAGAAATATTTTCAAATTATTTGGCAACTAATTAAAGCAATTGACAAATAATAGAAGTAAACAATTTAAATAAGTGAAAACATTGTTGGGTCCGGCCGATAATCGGGTCGGGCTTGCTCAAGTAGCAAGCGCGCGTACCTGCGCGCTGAGCAGGAGGTCCCGGCCGGACTCAACATTCTTTTCACTTGCTTAATTTGTTTATTTCTATTATTTGTGAATTGTTTTATCACATACCAAATAATTTGAAAATATTTCCCAGTAAACAATGATTATAAATGTTGCTTATATTAAATATAAATATGTTGTTATTTTTTACTTCTTTTGAAACTGATTTTCATTCTTTTTTTTTAGTTCCCTAAAGAAAAGGAGGATTGGCTACGGATAGCCTACGCTTTCGATGACGTTTGGAATTTCCCGAACTGTGGAGGCTGCATTGATGGGAAACATGTGCGTATAGTCGCGCCTCATGACATGGGGCCGTACTTTTACAACTACAAGGGTTACCACAGTATCGTTTTGATGGCTATCGTTGATGCGAACTATGAATTTATCATGGTGGATGTAGGTGCGAACGGCCGTATTTCAGATGGTGGAGTTATCGAAAACACAGTCTTTTATCGAAAACTTATGAGCAACGACCTTAATTTACCCAAGAACAGTGAAACCACATGTGGACTGAACTTTGTGTTTGTCGCTGATGACGTATTCGCCCTCCACAGACACATTTTAAAACCTTATCCAAGGAAAATATTGGATTCCGATGTAAAAAAATATATATAATTAGAGAGTGTCACGAGCAAGACGTTGTGTAGAAAATGCCTTCGGTATTATGGCGTCTAGATTTCGAATCTTCCATACAGCAATAAACTTGAGTTTATGGAAAATCGATTTGGTCATAATGGCATGCTGTGTATTGCACAACTTTTTGAGAAGAAAGGCAAGGAATTTCTATATTCCACCGGGAGCAGTTGATCTAGAAGATTTTCATACAGGAGCTGTTGTTCCAGGCGAGTGGAGAAACAATGAAACAGCTTATTTTGGTTTACAAAATACTCAACAAAATATCACCACGGACGCCAAACAAACTCGCATGAATTATGAACAGTACTTTAATAACATCGGCACAGTGAGTTGGCAAAACTACATGATTTAGTAATAAAACTTTATAAAATTATACCATTTTATTTACCAGGGTTTCTCGCGTGTACTACTTTCATTAGGCCTACTACAAAATATAATTTTTCTTGTGAATAAAATTGAATAAGTGCCATTGCTGATATTATTTATTAATACATTTATTAAACCAAAAAATAAAGATGTTTACTCAGTAATAATCGTTGTCGTATTGCATCAGTTATTTCTTCCTCACGGCTCTCCAAATCCATACTACCCTCTTTATTATTTAATTATATATCTAAATTGTTACTTTTATAATTTAGTGGGGTCAATCTACCTGAAAAAATAAAAATAAGAGTCACCTTTGGACGAAAAAATATTTTTCCCTTAATATACTAGACAAATAGAACCTATTAAAAAAAAAAATTGCTGTTTGCTCTCAGTTCCCTTATTTTTATTTTTTCAGGTAGATTGACCCCACTAATTGTAATAATAATAATAATTATTTTGAAATCTGAATTGGAAACATTAATTGAAGCCATATTCATTTAATTATGCTTGTAAAGTATAATTTTAATACAGTTATTTATCATGGTTAGTCAGGCACATTTATGAAGAAAAATTAAAAAAAAAAATTAAACAAATAAATTTTTATTAAAAAAATTGAAATAAATGACATTTTGTAATAAAAGTTTATTTAATTTTTTTTTGAAAAATGTCTTCATAAAAGTGCCTGACTAACCATGATAAATAACTGTATTAAAAATAATTATTATTGTGAATATTACTTACGTTTTCTGTGGCAGTAGTCGGGTTTTCGTCTGGCATTGCACATTCTACGGGAACAGTAGAAGAATCTTCTACCAAGTCTTCATCTCTGTCCTCAACGTTGCTTGAAGATTGCCTGGGAGTGTCCTCGCTTTTCGTAAATAGAAGGTGCTCATAGTACCACAACTTGGGCTTATACAACTCCTCCGTACCTGCCCCGCTCTTGGAAGACGCCGCTACTGTTTTCATTTCTTTGAGGAATGATCCTCTCATGGTGTGCACCTTTTTCTTTACCGAAGAAATATCCGCACTTGGATTGATTTTTGTTGAAAACTGTACTAAATCTTCCCATGCCTTTTGCCGCATAATATTATTAGAATAATCTTCCGACTTAACCTTCCATAGGCACGGTAGGTTTCTATACATTTCAATAAACTGAATTAAAAATTCGGGACTAAAAAATAATTTTTCTATTTCCATTTCGTCTGAGAACAAGTGGTAAACTGATACAATCTAACCTTCAGACGTCTAGCACCTGGCGTCTCTGTCCCACTCACCGAGACTTTTCCCCCCTCTTGACGCCAGGAATTCGGTCTCGACTGGGACTCCAGACGCCAGACGTCTGGCACCTAGCCTCTCACCCGAACACCACATTCACGGAGACTTTTTTAATACGCAAGGCGTCCGAGATGCCAAAAGTCTGGCGTCTTAGACGCCGGGAATCCTCGTGAGTGGCCGGCTTTACGAAGCTTAAAATACGCGAAAACTGGTTCAGGCTATAAGGTAAAAATATGAAATATTTACCAATAAAAATCTTAGTGTTCCGAGTCAGTAGTATTATACTTAAAATTAGTTAATCAACGGACCCGTCATTGACAACTAATCCAAGAATAAAAGGTAACCTCACTATAGCCTGAGGTTACCTATGCATAAGGCCTCCCTTATTCTATGCATAAGGGATCTTGTCAGTTTACAGTCTACCACCTCGATTCCGTCATCTACCGCGACTTTCAAATTTGTTTATTCTCAGTGTTCATTTTAGTTATTTTTAATTTCCATTATTCAGAGGGATGAATTTACTTGAACTAGCATATGTCTCTCGCATAGAAGAGAATGCAGTTTCCTTTCAACAACAGAAAGAATTACTCCACAATCCCCCTCGTAGTGTTAATACGAATGACTTTGTATTGCAACTGGGAAATAGAGAACGTTGGAACTGTGGGATGAGAGGTTGCCGCGAATACTAGTCATTTTTGGGGGGCATATGATGGTTTGAGGGGTCCAAACAGTCGATCTGTACCATAATTCTGTTCATTTAATCCTGTGTTGTTAGTACACCAATACGAAATTTTGTGAAAAGGAGCTGAAATCAAACATTGCGCACGTTAGTCTGGTCCAACTATTTAAGACGTCTGTGCGTCACAGAAAAAAAAATTGGAGCACCTAATTTAACAGATGAAAGCGTTTTCCCGAAGAAAAAATAATATTGGCTGGAGTCTTATCAACATTGTCATCGAGCACTACATCAGGTTTTGCCACTCAGGAAACCACAGGAAATCAGACTTTCTTTTATTCAACCATTGGAAGAATGGTATTATTGCTTGAATTATATTACTCTACATTAGCATATAAATTGTTACAACGTATGAAGTTAGAATAGTTACATGAAATTCTTAGATTTAATTTATAAGTCTTTACAAAGTTAATCATTTCTGAAAAGTCTCTTTCAAGATGTGTTGAGTAACAAATATTAGTAACCCTCGATAGACAGGCTATCGAGTCACCTTTTAATTGGTATGCAGAAGACTCCTCCTGGGGTATCAGTCTTGGGAAACAGGAACAGCTACGTCGTCATCTCGGTCTGGCTTTCCTCTGTAAAGGGCTCCAAAAGTTAGCAGGGAGAACAATAGGTCATGTAGTTATCTACGATGATCATGTAGATTCTCGGATGTCCTGATCTGCATATTCTGTCACGTGCAGTAGAGTTTGTGGCTTCTGCTAGTTCACATCTCCGGGTATTACTTTGGAATAGTTTTTATACGTTGAAGTACGTAGCCATCTTGTGTTACACTTTTTGTTACGTTTCAATACTTTTTGTTTCACATAACTTTAAACTTATTGTCTATTCACATGACAACATTAATTAATACATCCAGATGCTTTAAACAAACTACATCTGGTACACTTTCTGAAGATGAAACCAAATATGATACACATATTTGAAGAGCATAGCTCTTACGTCTACACTGTACGGAGTCGCCATTGCAAGAGAGAGAATTTACGCTCCCTTCGCCAGGTACTGGACAAAAGTTAGTGGGACAACTTCCGCGCGAGAATATAGTTCCTAACTATATTTAAGTTAACCTTTTTATTTATGCAAACTATCCCTAAACAAATATACATAATTTAACTCAGTTGTTTTAGCGACTATTTATGTCTTCAGATTTTATTATTATTAACATTAGTTTTTTATCTTATTCTTACTCACACAAGACTCTGAAAGCATGTCGAGTCTGGAATCAACAGGAAAGCGCCTGCTTACAAGCAAAGGGTTAAATACGATATTAATAAAGCTTTACAAATTTATCTTTTTATTTGAGTATCTTATAACTAATTAATTACTGCTTCCTCTCATACTGAGTACATACAGGTATCTTATATTAAAACAGTGAGATTTAAATAGCTTAAGAGCTCGCAACCTTAATTTTTAAAATTTTTTTATTTTCTAGATTATTTCTTTTATTTAAATCGTCACATACTCCACCGCTTGAATTGCACGCTGCGGTTTAGCTTTTTGAGTCTAACTCACTATTGGGCACTGGGATATTGAATGGGTTTAGTGTGTGTAATTTCTTTCACATAGTTGTTGCCTATAGTTACAACACAGTACACTTTATATTCTTATGAACTACCTTTTTTCTTTACATACTATTTACACTAAATATTTACACAATTAAAACACAAAACTCTTTCTTATCTCTATCACTTAATTTTACTACCGGTTTTTTTGTTTGTCTTACTCTCTCTTCTGTAGAGTAGCTTTCTAAATCTCTGCTATTTAGAATTCTATCTTTTCTTCTGTGAGTCCTATATATATAACTCATGTAGTTAATGAGTGTTAGTACCCATCTAGTTAATGATTATTCATTAATGCATGCTCCGCAGAACTGGAACTCAGGTTGATCAGGCCTCGTTTCCAAACTCTACGTTTTACATTTCTTACGCGGATTCAGAAATATAATTTTCTTTACTACCTAGTATTCCTTTTCCTTTTTTTTTTTTTATACTATACCGTCACTTCTTCTTATACAACTTTAGTTGCGAAATATGCGATCTCCGCACATATGTCTGAGTTGCAGGTTCGCACAGGGCTACTGTAACTGGAGTTAGGTACTTTTGGATTTGATAAGGGCCACACCATCTGAATGATAGTTTCGAGGTGGTCTTATCAATCGCACTACTAATAGGGTGAGTCTTGTACATTACCAAGTCACCTACTTGGTACCTGACTGAGTTGCTATGATTACCTTTCTCGTGGTATCTTCTGGATTTTTCCAAGCTTGCTCTCAAGTTAGAGCGGGCTTTGTTCCATATTCTCTTTATCTGCTTATCCGTTATTTGCGGAGGCAGCAGATCGTGTATATTCCATCTTGTGGACAAAGGGTGGTTTGGTCGATACTTGTATAGTAACTCGAACGGGGTCGACTTGTGACCTTCGTGGTAATTGGGGACTGGGAGTACGATTAGTGGCAGTGTGTGAAGTTATTTATTATTAGTGCACAGTTTGTTTTTCCTAATTTCCTTTAAATGACATTATTCATTTAAATGATCGCCTTCGTGAAATTCCCTTTTTCTTACTTCTTAAGTACTAACTTACATTTTAATCTTAATCCTAATTTCCAAACCTTAGATTGGAATGATCCCTACTTATCCGTAACTCACAACATCCCGGCCCGACTGACACCAGCTTACTCTAACTACGGAAGTTAGCTTTCAGCAATTATTAATGATCTTTGGCACATTTCAGCCCTATCATTTCCCTTTCAGTCGGCGCCGTTGTGACCTGTTACGTTACATATATAATCAATACTTGATTATATCTCATAAACTTATTTCTTATGTGATCTAAAGAGGATCCCATACTCCACTTTAGATCACTGGTTTGAGAGAAGCGGAATCTCACGAATATGATTCTCTTTTATCTCTTTTAACAATACTTAAACAAACTATGCGGGAGAGGAGACACTTCACAATGCATTGTAATACTCACTAGGGGTGGTTTTCAATTGTTCAGGCTAGCACCGGTTTATCACAATAGGGAGGGTGCGTGGCTGCTTAGTACAATTCCGAACACGCTTTAATTTCTCTTACTTGCCACCACTGCAAAGTGTTTACAATATGCAACGTTACTTTTTATTATTATTCTTTTCCCTTAATTACTTCTACACTTCACACAAATTTCAGTATAACTTAGGATTTATTTAGCTCTAGTATTTAAAACAATTATTATTATTCACTTTATTATTTATTAAACTACTTTGGGAATTTAAGAAACGCTCCTAGA
Organism: Magicicada septendecula; assembly: GCA_034769895.1. Classification (NCBI taxonomy): domain Eukaryota; kingdom Metazoa; phylum Arthropoda; class Insecta; order Hemiptera; family Cicadidae; genus Magicicada; species Magicicada septendecula. Next base: position 200,403,101 of record CM068376.1, on the reverse strand, counting down.
ACTATCGTCTATTTAATCACCATATTTATTTAGCACACTTTATATTCACAGGTTGGTTCCGTTCCAATGGCTTACTTTTGCACTCTCTACTTATGTGCCCATATTTGCCACAATTATAACAGGTGGGTTTTCTGCGAGGTGGGTACTTGGTTTCCGCTTTATCTGGGTTTACAGTTAACTTACCAGCTTTGCGCACATAGTGAGGTCTACTAGAAACTTGTCTTTCATACGAGGTTGTTACATCAGGCAGTAGTGCTCGCAATTGATGTCTATTATTTCCAGAGGTTTTCATTGCTTCTCTATTTTGATCTGAGTACCATACATTTGAAGAATGGATACTGCACTGTTCCAGATCAGCAATCGTATTGGGTCTATTCATCAATGATAGTCGAGATCTTTCTTCGGGTGACACTCCTATTAAAATGGTGTCCACTAGTTGTGTTTCATTCCAGTTTACACGTAGTAGTCGAGAGGACTCCCTAATATCGGAGATGTAGTGAGCTAATCTCTCCTGATGTCCTTGTACTCGGAGTACTGTCTTCCTTTTTATTTCCTCATAGATGCCGGTGGGAATAAAGTATTTTATTAAAGAACTATGTAGCTCTTCTACTGGGAAAGTAGAGGTTAGGGCTTCTAGCACACGAATTTTTTAACGGGGGTTTACACTTTGGTAATAGAACTTGTAAAATTTGCCAGTCATTCAGCTGCTGTAGATCCTTTATCTGAAGAAGGTAACTAATAAATGTTAGTAACTTGGAAACATTTAAACCATCTGTATAAGGGATTTCGGTTAAAATCTTCTCCACAGGGTGAGTCATTTTTCCGTATAGATCTGCATTATAGTTCATAGGGGTAATTCCTCGATGAGGGAGATTAGATTCATTGGGGGTGTTGGTCAAATCATTATTTCCGGGACGAAACTGAAAATGTTCGGGAGGAGGGGGATTTACATCTGTATCAGTATTTTGTTCTGGGTTCGCTTGCACTTGCGATACGATAGGTGAGTTCCGATCCGAGTTAGGTGGAGGTAAACCAATGGTGGGGGATTGTACTGGGGAGATGTGTAATTTCATTAATGATTTCTCTATTTCCTCCATCCTGAATGAGTCGGATTTTCGTCTTAAATCGTTGATAATTGAAGGTAAGCGACGTAGAGCTTCGTCTGCTAGCTTTTGTACATCAACGGGTATTTCTGTGAGATTCGGCCAGATCAACAAATTTTTTATTCGCCTGGTTAAATGCTCTATTCTCTGGGTAGTCCGCAAAATTTTTGCCGGAGATTTCTCGTCTTGGAGTGTTTGAGACAATAAGTATAGTTCACTATACTTGGCATTACAAATTTCTTTCTCGCTTTCATAATCGAGTTGGCTTAGATTGTTTAATTCCACGGGCGCATCAAATCCACATTCGCGAATTGAACTTCGTAATTCCGCGACTGTTACATCAGCATGGGGTAGTCCACGCAAAAGAGCTTCGTAAGACAGCTCGTCTTTTAATAACAACTCCGGGTTAAATTGGGCCATTTTGTTCTAACACATTAGCACGTACTTAAAATTAATACTATTATATTACACATATATTACATATAATAAATTCATAAGTAATCAATTTACACAAATTAGAAAAGAACCATTTCTCTTCTAAGGGAGAGACAGAAATCACACACATATCTTTCAATGTTAAATAGCCGATCAGCTGTTTACTGGAATGTAGGTCAGAGGGTGGCCTACATATTTAGTTAACAAAGGAGGGTGAGAGTGTGTGACAATGGGGTGTTTGCTTTTACATCTTATTGTCTACACAATGCGAGTGAATAACACCAACGATTTGAAACCGGTCGTTTTAAACTTGAGAAGGGGAGCACACTTTTGTATAACACATTTATTATTATTCCGCTTAGACAACACTTTGGCTTCGTTCATTCATAAACCTTTCCTCAATTAAATAATTACTTATTTTGTTCACAAGTTTTAAATCACGACTTCTACTTAATTACTTTATTATTATTTACAAAGTTATTTTTATCAATTTTTTTTTTTATAACACATACTAGTGTATGTAAGCTATGTAGTTGGACATACACTGTGCAGAATGATTCAGGAGACAACAGGTCGTAGTTTGTCGTAAACAAACCTGTTACAGATTGTTCGGTTGACCAAAATTGTTATGCTTGGTCACAATTCATGTATGCAAGTACTTACATCGAATTATTCAGGTTGTGCCGGTAGGAACCTGCATATAGCATTTTGCATTGTATGACGCTAATGACATTTTACTTATACATACTACCATCTACGTATTAATACATATTACGTTATTTAATAGTGTATTAAATATGTTTTGAACATTACATTTATTAAAGTAACTTTCTGAGTGCATATATCAATATTAAACATTTAGTTATTAATCATACTATTTATGTTTATCCACGCATAAATAGTGAATGCAATTTGTTTGTGACACATATACACAATTAAAACTCTTTCCTTTGTTTCCTTTATTTTTTTTTTTTTACAAGTAATGTAAGCAGAGTAACGCACTTTTGTTTGCGTCACGATGCTTAACAACCCTTTACATAAATTATTAGAGTGAATGCACTTTTGTGACACTCTGTAAACAATTACGCTTTTATTTTTTACAATTCAGCAGAGTGGCGCACTTTTGTAACTAGCTTTTCGCCGCGTTACAAATCCAGGGAACCCTTCGTAATTAAACTCCGTTAATCAGAAGGGCTGCCTACGTTGTAACAGAATTGATCACAAATAATTAAAATAACATATTACTTACTAGCTGTGTAATTGTTTACTTTGTGTAAGGAAACAATGGCAAGGTATACAATTGATTTACGCACTACTCATATGTGTGTAACAAGAAGACTTCTCTTTATTCAACATTTAAGAAAAACATATACTGACTGATGCCATAACATTACTAACTCAATTATTAAATTATCGAAAGGTTTCTTTAAACTTTGGCATCAAACTAGATTCTATATAGTTATACCTCGGATCCGGGTGAACTTTCTGTATTAAAACTTTTAATTATACTCTTTTCATGATATTAGCTTGCAAGACTTTCTTTTAATTCACCCTTTAAGAATGGTATTATTGCTTGAGTTATATTACTCTACATTAACATATAAACTGTTACAACGTATGAAGTTAGAATAGTTACATGAAATATTAACTAATATATAATCTTATAAACATTAGATTTAATTTATAAGTCTTTACAAAGTTAATCATTTCTGAAAAGTCTCTTTTAAGATGTGTTGAGTAACAAATATTAGTAACCCTCGATAGACAGGCTATCGAGTCACCTTTTAATTGGTATGCAGAAGACTCCTCCTGGGGTATCAGTCTTGGGAAACAGGAACAGCTACGTCGTCATCTCGGTCTGGCTTTCCTCTGTAAAGGGCTCCAAAAGTTAGCAGGGAGAACAATAGGTCATGTAGTTATCTACGATGATCATGTAGATTCTCGGATGTCCTGATCTGCATATTCTGTCACGTGCAGTAGAGTTTGTGGCTTCTGCTAGTTCACATCTCCGGGTATTACTTTGGAATAGTTTTTATACGTTGAAGTACGTAGTCATCTTGTGTTACACTTTTTGTTACGTTTCAATACTTTTTGTTTCACATAACTTTAAACTTATTGTCTATTCACATGACAACATTAATTAATACATCCAGATGCTTTAAACAAACTACATCTGGTACACTTTCTGAAGATGAAACCAAATATGATACACATATTTGAAGAGCATAGCTCTTACGTCTACACTGTACGGAGTCGCCATTGCAAGAGAGAGAATTTACGCTCCCTTCGCCAGGTACTGGACAAAAGTTAGTGGGACAACTTCCGCGCGAGAATATAGTTCCTAACTATATTTAAGTTAACCTTTTTATTTATGCAAACTATCCCTAAACAAATATACATAATTTAACTCAGTTGTTTTAGCGACTATTTATGTCTTCAGATTTTATTATTATTAACATTAGTTTTTTATCTTATTCTTACTCACACAAGACTCTGAAAGCATGTCGAGTCTGGAATCAACAGGAAAGCGCCTGCTTACAAGCAAAGGGTTAAATACGATATTAATAAAGCTTTACAAATTTATCTTTTTATTTGAGTATCTTATAACTAATTAATTACTGCTTCCTCTCATACTGAGTACATACAGGTATCTTATATTAAAACAGTGAGATTTAAATAGCTTAAGAGCTCGCAACCTTAATTTTTAAAATTTTTTTATTTTCTAGATTATTTCTTTTATTTAAATCGTCACAATTTTCTATTTAAAATGTTTTTTGTCTTAGCTGATAAATTACAAATTATGCTGTTCAGTCTTTCTTAAATGACTGATCCGATTACTGCAACTAGGTACTTCAAAGTCCAAATGACTAATAACACACACACACACACACACACACACACACACAAAATACATGCTGCGTTTTTTCTCCTTTTACATTAATTAGAGGCCGTCACATGTACAGTTTCACATGCATGACTGACCAGGACGTGGGATGTTCCAAGTGTGCATACAAAGTTGTATGTTTTCTATGTAAGTAACTCGAAAGTTTCGTGCAATAATTGTTGCAATAATATATTGTATATATTATCAAATATAATTTCTTCTGCAAGTAGTTGTATATATTTATCATTTCAATTCACCTGATATACATTTCACAGAATACATCACCGTTGTCTTCAAAGGTTTACAAATGAATTAAAAAATAATCATAATAATTCGATATTAAGATTAGAACAGAATAAAATTAATATTTTAATACTAATACTTACAAAATATAACAATTAGTACTATACCTGCATAGTCCTTTCAGTCTTGTCAATTTATTTTCCTTACTTTCCTGGCACTGGATTCTTGACACTTTTTACGTGTATTACATAAGAAGTAAAATTACTTAATTAAAATATCATAGGCCTATAAACAAAATTACAAATACTATAACACTTTTTTTTATAAAATAAAAATATTGGAACAACCAGGTTCTAGAGGTAATTGGCAACTGCGGCACAACTGGAAACATTCTGGCATACATAAAGACAATACCAACATAACCTTTCTTCCAGCTTTTTCTGTTTCCTCCCAACACACCTTACAGGCTTGAATTGGATTTTGGCTTTTATCAGATGCTGGGATCTTTTTAGCAAAGTGCCTCCCCTGAAGACTGTTGCTGTTGGTAAAAGAGACAGCTGACAATTCTCTATTGCCATGAAGTACAACTGACTCACACCTAAGTCAATTGTAAATTATTCCAGACTCCATGTTTCTCTGAAAAGTGTATACGCATTTGTTATACATACTGAGAGTAAGTAGAAAAATAATTTTTTCCACCATTTTATTTGTTGGAAGAAATTAGAGTAGTCTACAAAGTAGTCAATCATTTTACTATATACCATCACCTTGATAGCTGTAGCTTTGTGACAGGTTGACAGTATCAGAACATCACCTATGTCCTTCCATTTCAAACGGTAAAAGGTTCCTCCTCATACACACATATTCTCTCCTCTTTAGCCTCGTTTTTATTACAGTATTTGTTTGCATATCTTTTCTGTTAGACATACATGATCTCACAGCCTTTACCTTGTTCTCTCAATAATAATAAACACAGGTGGTGAGCTGTAATATCAATCTATGTAGATTGTGGAACCTTTATAAAAATACTGTTCTAACAGTCTGCTTATTACAGGCATGATAGAGCTTTTGACAAATATAAAGGGACTGCTGTTACCTTGAAAGAAGTGGAGTAGTCCACACAAAGGGGCATCACATCAGTCAAAGATGTGATGTACTACTACTACTCCATGGCACTACAGCAGTGCCCTGGCCTCCACTCCTCTCTATCCTGTGCAACTCTTTGCCAGCTTCTGACCCCCAGTCTTCTCAAGTCTTCATCTACATCATCCACCCATCTTCATCTTGGCCTCCCTCTTGCTCTTTTTCCTTCTGGTCCACCAATGAATACTTTTTCCACTGTCCTTACCTCTGTCATACTTTTTCCCTCATAATTCTATATTTGTCTTGTTGATACATCCTCTTCATTCACTTTTTTAAATATTATATATATATATCAAACTTTCACTAGGGAACACTTACTTTTGGTTTTATGTCCCAAACGTTTCGACGTGGTGTCCGTCTTGCTCAGTGGGATTTGAAATACAGAGTGTCAGTACAAAGTAACCATTACGGGTTGTAGGTGTGTGTGGTGGGGGTTGCTGGTGGGAGGGAATTGGCGCTGGGATTCAAAGTGTGTGTTTGACAAGTGTATCAAAAAGTATATGTGATCTATAGTGTAATTGGTCATTTAATATGTTGTTTGGTTGTAGTGTGTGATGTCTGTATATTTCATATTGTTCTGCTGTGTTTAGTTTTCTACTTTTAGGTAAGTAGTGTAGTATTTCCATGTTGTGTTCTATGTTTGTGTAACCGTTTATGTTTCGCCACACATTTACAAAATGAAAACCACGGTTACACAACATGGAAATACTACACTACTTACCTAAAAGTAGAAAACTAAACACAGCAGAACAATATAAAATATACAGACATCACACACTACAACCAAACAACATATTAAATGACCAATCACATATACTTTTTGATACACTTGTTCAAACACACACTTTGAATCCCAGCGCCAATTCCCTCCCACCAGCAACCCCCTCCATGCACACCTACAACCATAACGGTTACTTTGTACTGACACTCTGTATTTCAAATCCCACTGAGGAAGACGGACACCACGTCGAAACGTTTGGGACATAAAACCAAAAGTAAGTGTTCACTAGTGAAAGTTTTTTATATATATAAAAAAATGTTTTTTGTCTTAGCTGATAAATTACAAATTATGCTGTTCAGTCTTTCTTAAATGACTGATTCGATTACTGCAACTAGGTACACAAAACACAAAATTCTATATTTTCTTATTACTGTGACAATGTCCAGTTCCTTATGTAGTTTGTACTATTCAGCATTTGTCTCATACGCCATATTCTGGCATCTAGTACCCCTCCATATATCCTCCTCAGAATCTTCTTTCCCATCTTGTGATCGTATCTGCTTGGGCTGAGGTCATGATCCAGGCTTCTGAAACATACAATACTAATGGCCACATTACGGTTTTGTAAATCTGGACCTTGGAGGTTCTGGAAATATTTCTGGGCTTTAGGATAGGCAGCAAAGGAAAATAGCACCTATTTCCCATGGCTAGTTTGTATTGAATTTTCATTGCCATCTGATTTTTTGATGTCAAGAGGGACCCAAGATATCTAAAACTATCTACCTTCTCAAATTCACTGCCATTAACTTTAATTTTTAGGATTCTTTCTTCTTGGACATTCTTCTTCATTGACATATATATATTTTGTTTTTTGGCTGATCACTTGCAACCCTAGGTTGGTCGAAGCTTGCTCCAGAGAGGTGTACACCTCTTCTCTTCCAGTGCATGTTTGTTGGAAGATGCCACGTCCACCATAATTGGGAGAGTATATGTTACAGTATGTAACGGTACAAAAGGAATAGGGTTTTTATTTTATTTTTTATTGTAATAAGTTGTTTGGTTCAGACAAAGAGCTATTCTGTGTAACACTTTTGGGAAAGCCCTGTGGCTGAGTCTGTGGCATGCAGTGACCGGTACGACAACAAATATAACAATGGAATGCGTAAGAGCGCGTGTGTGTGCCACCTTTTGCGATGTAAAGTTCAACATGTGTTCAGAGGACGAGAAAGGTAATGGGAAAAAATATATAGACTCCAACCCAAAGTGCACCATGCGGTAAAGGCGAGGCATTTCCGCTAATAGAATGAACCAATCAAATCAAAAATGAGACCTGCTTCCAGTTGAGAACCAAGGCAGGTGAACGCTGAGACGCTTAGCCATTTTTTTGGACGCGTTCTGTCAACGATTGTCTTCAGACCGCGCGGTCAGATAAAGTAGTGCTCGCGAGCAGGTATAATGTTGGCCGACTAAAATGTTGTTTATTTAATGTGAAACAGTATCAAAACATGTAATCAGCAGCAATTTACAGCAGTATTAAAGTTTAAACCGTTTTAAAACCTAATTTCGGAACGTTAAATAAAAAGTGAATGAAGTGATGGTGAAACAGTGGGCAGACATCTAAAAAATGGCTAAGTACCATTTATAATCTAATGACTAAACTTCAGAAAAAGTTCATTTGGACGTTTAAAGGCAAAATTTAAATATAACAATAATAAAGAGATCTCTACGATAAAGGGGAGGTGGGTAAACTATCTGTAAAGAATGAAAGTGTGAGCAAATGAGCAAGTACTGGTTTGTCAAATAAAAATAAAAGGTATACCACTTAGTTGATTTAGTAAATTTGTGTTTTCTTAAATGTTTAACGTATAATATTATAGAGAGTTTGATAAAGCAGAGAATTTGATGAACTGTTAAGAGTTACAAACAGAGAGTAATTAACTTTTAAAATGAATATAAATAAATTGGGTTAATAGCGTAACCATGTATTAAGTCAATTATTACGCCTAATTATCATAACCTGTCCTGTATAGAAAATTTTGCCTAACGAGCCTGGTAAGTAATTAAATTCAAAAAGGGGAAAGTGTATTAAGGTTTCCATATTTATCCTTTTAAAAATATTGGTGGCGACCTATAAGTAATCTTGGAGTCTTCTGTTGTGGTAAGTCAGGGTAAAGTGTAATCGTCAGGGTTAATGCGTAAAAAGATCGCACGAGGTAAGTAAAAGTCACGTGGGGGGATTTGTAAACATTAAATTGTTACAAATGGCGTTCCCTGCCAGGAAAACTCATATGAATTTATTCATATGGGTTTAGGCCTGATTTGAAATACAAGACAGGTTGTGGTAAACGGCGTCCTATTTGAAATTGTCGTATATAATTATGTTACATATAAGTGTGGTTATGTTGGGTAGTATAATGTACTAGTGTAACGGAAAGTGCTCATAGTAACACATTGAATTGAAGAGTAATTTTTATATACTAAATTACATTGAATTAAATATTTCATTGCATTAACTGTTGAATGAAATTTAATACGATGGAAGATAATGAAAATAAGGTCATTTTGACTGACGTAACTTTCACGGGGGAGGAAGAAGTTCATTCACCTCCAGTGAACCAGTTCAAAGAAATTAATTTACCCGGGTCAGCTGATATGAGTGATTCGGGTATGGAGACAACTCCAATCGGAACAAATGAAAGTAATTTAACCGAGTCAATTATAATGAGTCATGCGAAAGCAGAATCGACACCTGTAATAACTAAAGTAAAAGAAGTGTCAATGGATGACCTATTTAATTTCATGAAAAGTAATTTTAATGAAGTAAAGAGCCGTTTTGGCTCTTGAGATCTAAAACAATCTTGAGATCCTACACTACTTACCTAAAAGTCGAAAACTTAACACAGCAGAACAATACGAAATATACAAACACTACACAATAGAACCCCAAACAACATACTTAACGACCAATTACACTTTAAATCACACGCACTCTTTGACACAATTATACACAAAACAAACAATAATTCGGAATTCCGCGCCAACCCCCTTCCACCTCCACACATCCCACACAACCTACCAACTAGAAAAAAAAAACGTTACAAGTTCCGGACATTCTGTATCATACCTCGCTGAGGAAGGCGAACATCACGCTGAAACGTCGTACGAGGAAAATAAACAAAGTAAGTTTCACATGTGAAAGTGTAGTAATTAATATTCATTAGAAAGTAAGTTTAACGAACTGAAGAGTGACATTAATGATATGAAGCAACAAAAAGTTAACATTAATAAACGTCTAAAAGAAATTTATGAACATGGTAGTACTATTGTAAAACATTTACAAGATGAAGTAAATGACATTAGAAAAAGAAAAGAGGAAGGGAGAAAAGATACAAGTAAGTGTAGTGAGAATATAAATAACGAAGTAACAGACAACAATATAAATAATAATGGTGTTAGTTTAAGTGGAAATCAGGTGACAGTTGACAAGGTAAGTGAGGTTAATACAAGTGATATTATAATAATGATAGTGAAATAAGGTTAAATAACAATAATAAAGAGACAGTTGTAATCGGGGTATCTAAGAGTAATATGGTGAGTAATAATAGAAATGATGATGAGAGTAGAAGGTTAGTTGCGGTAAGTAACGGAGTGTTAGTGAGTGTTATTGAGTTAGAATGGGAGTACGAAGAGAGTTTAAGTAGAAATGGGGTGTGGAGGGCAGATTTTTCCAGGGTTAAATGTGGAGCAAAGGCATCACATGTGTTTAGGGAGGACAAGGATTCCTCAATAGGATATTTGGGTGGCTATGGATCAGAAAATAGTCCACTAGGTTATTTTTGTGTATCTGGTAAAGCCAGATGGTGTATTAATGTTGTTGTACTGCCCTCTGCATGGAATGAGAGAAAGAAATGGGGATGGGAGAGTGGTTATAGAGAGAGAGAGAGAGAGAGAGAGAGAGAGAGAGAGAGAGAGAGAGAGAGAGAGAGAGAGAGAGAGAGAGAGAGAGAGAGAGAGAGAGGAGTTGTACAAGTTAAATAGAGGTTATGGAGAGTTAGTAGAGAGAGTAAATAGAGAAAGAGTTTATAAAATTAAGGACTCACCTTGTGATGACATTAGAGCAGCTGTAAATGATGATTATATTGTTGAGAAAAAATACTTACCTGGGGACAGAATGGGGGTATTAGTAGCAGATGATGATAATAATGATGAAGTGATAAAGTACTTAATTGTGTCAAAAAATATCAAGGGAAACGGGACCAAAAATACAAAAGTAGATAAGTTTTATGATAAAATAAGAGGTAATAATCCCGGGGATTACTATTCTGGTGTAGTGGAACACTTTTAGAAATTGAATGGTTATTATATTAATAGTGATAATATAATGTACTTAATAAAAAATGCATTGTACTCGTGTAACATAAGATTAATTTTTGATGATGGTGGTTAGACATTTATTAGTGATGAACATTTAATTGTGAGAGTGTGGTGGTTTTGAGTGCTGGACTGAATAAGGTAATGACTTTGGTAAACAATGACATTTAATGAAACTGGTTGTATATAAAGTTGTATTGTATTTACATGTGTTAGATGTAATTATGCAGTAAGGTTATGTTGTTATGATAAGGTATCAGCTGATACATTGATACATGATGTTAGGTGTACATTGTATTTTGTGTAACCAATTGATAGTTGTAATTGATTTTATGACAGTAACAATATTTTGTTTGAATTGAATAATTAACAGTATGTAATCATGAATCTTTATAATGAAAATTAAATTAATGTAAAATATTTCAAAAGATAGAAATTTTGGTAGTAAATGTGAAAGTTTTTGATTTGAAGGTTATAAAAATGATAAATGAATTTTATTATGAAATTAAATAAATGCAAGATGAAATTAAATAAATTGAAATTGTTTTGAATAATGTAATTAAAGTAACTTAGTGTTTTGAAAAATGATGGAATTAAATTAATTTGAGATGGGTTAATTATTTTAAAAGATGTGAAACTTTGGTAATATATTTGAGAAATTTATTTTGAATTGAATTGTATAATCAATGATAAATAATTAAACGTAAAATCTGTTTATGTATTGAGTCATAGTGTTATGATAAGGTATCGGAAGGTACATGTGGTTATGTACATTGCATTGGGTGTGATCAAAGTTTATAGTTTTGCGTTTATGACAGTAATCATGTTTTATTTGAGGGAACAGTTGACAGTATGTAATTATGAATTTTTATAATGTAATTTGAAATGAGTAAATTAGATTAAAATGTTGTAAAAGTTGGATTTTGGGTAACGATTTTTTTTTAATAAAGCCGTAATTGATTTCAATAAATGGGTATTAGAATTAGATAATGAAATTAAGCCAGTCAGAGTTAGTTTTGCATGGGTATTAGATACTATAAGAATATCTGGAGGTAAAGTGATACAAAAATGGGTCAGTAGGGGGGACACAGAAGCGAGAGTGAATGTATGCAGAGGGAAAGGGAGGGATGAAAGGAAAGAGCGAATATGGGATAACAAATATGGGCACATAAGTTTTGTAGTGAGGGTGGAGTTGTAGGGAGCCCCCAACGCAAGGTGTTGTGGCGGGTCGTGAAAAGTTTTAAAGGGAGTTGGCAGAGTTACCTGGAAGGGCCAGGAACTAATAAAGGCGTGAGCATAGGGTTAAGGGAACACACATCCTACGTACAAAGAGGTTATACAGTGCCCTATTCGAAAAGAAGAGGTTTAAGTAGAGTTAGAGAAAATGTTGGAGGGAAATATAATTGAGAGAACGGTGTCACCCTATTTCAAATCCGCTAGTTGTTGATATAAAGAAGGAGGTGAGAGTGAGGTTATGTCTGGATGCCCGTAAAGTAAACCAGGTTATTATTTCTGACAGGTAATCACCCGTTTATTAGTAAATGAAAATGTGAAATAGAAATTTATAGTTGAAATTATAATGTAACAATTGGAAGATTTAGTTGAAACTTGAAATTAAAGTTGTAATGTTTGTAATTTTGACGCAAATTTAAAGGTGAGATGTTTATTTTAATGTAGTAATGGTAATGTTCATTTTGAGTGTTTATTATGTTGTATTATATAATACATAATTGAATTTATTGTTGTATTGGAGTGTTAGTGGTCTCAAATATTTCTACTAGTAATTTTATACAAACCACTATGTTGTCTTTGGTTAGACGAGCGCTTTCAGCAGTCAAGTCATCTTCAGGTCATTTACCAACCTTTCTATACAACTGTTTATTCTATGACAGAAATTATTTATCGCTGCCATTTTATACTGTATTGGATGGTATGAATCATTTGGTATTATAACATCCGTATATGTGCTTTTCCTATAAATGTCAAATTTTAGTTTATTTTCTTTTGTTATTCTTATGTTTAAATCTAGGAAATTTATTTCCTTGTTTCCTACTTCCATTTTAAATTTTATACTCTCTTCTAATTTGTTAACCTCTTCAAGAAATACCTTTAATTCTTCATCATCGCCCTCCCATATTAACAAGATATCGTCTACATACCTCATCCACTTCTTAATTTTGTCTTTATTTTTCACTGTTGACATTATTTTATTTTCAAAGTAGTTCATGTAAATTTCTGCCATTATCGGTGACATTGATGATCCCATTGGAAGTCCCTTCTTCTGAATATAAAACTTATTATTAAACCTAAAGTAATTTTAGGTTGGTAAATGACCTGAAGATGGCTTGACTGCCGAAAGCGCTCGTCAATACCAAAGACAACTTAGTGGTTTGTATAAAATTACTAGTAGGCATAATTGAATTGTTGAATTAATTTTTGCGTTTGAATTATAACTATTAAGAGTGTCATAATGTTAAAAGTTAGGCTTAAAATGCATCATGTTAGACTAAGGATATATATATTATAACAATACACAAATTCAATTCAATTTAATTTAAATTGTGTAGCCCCACGCTTTTGGGAGACAATTATTTATACAACGATACAAATACATAAATTTGATATAATGTAATTTATGATATCCCACGTTCTTGGGATGCCAATTACTATACAATGATACAATGTTGCAAATCTATTTGTGTTTGAGGAGCCCCATGTTCTTGGGACACCACAATTATTATAACAAGACAAGTTAACCAAATTTAAATGTATTTTATATTGTATAACATAACAAATTCAATTTAATTTATTGTGTATTGAATTCATGGGTGTAATCGTAATAAGAAGATGATACGTTATTTAAGTTTAAAATCGTTCCATTATTTATTTATTTAAACAAAATCTCTCATATCGAATATTAAACAATGACTCATTATTAAATCGTTTGTACGAAGTTTTCGTACATAACTTATTGCTAACAAATTACATACATAAGTTATACACAACTCTTATTATCTAATTTTAATTACTTTAAAATGTTTATTTTGCTCTCGGCTTACTCATGGTGTGTTCATATTTTTGCAATTGCTGATTCATTAGCTTCAAAAATGAATTTACTTCTATTCAAACTTCTTTTATATTACTTTGTTTTACTTTCTACTGCATATGCATTTTTCTTTATCATCAAAGACTTTACTAATTACGTTAATTCAAAAATTACTTATTTCTCTTATCATTTATGTTACTAATTACTAAATTTGATACAAGAAATATTATTCTAATTTTTATACTGCTTTTACATTTATGTATCATTTATTTATTTTAATACTGGTTGAATGTCTTTCATTCAAACTTTAATTACTGTCTTTCAAATGTCTATAATTACAATGGTTTTTATCACCTCGTTTGACATGGTTATTCATCTGTACATCCACCGTGTCCTGGTCGTGTTCTCTGCATGTGCTGATTAATAATCATCTCGTCTCACGTCATATGCTACCGGTGTGTCCATAGACCTCATCGTATGTATTCTGCAGCTCTGGCTGGACATCTAGTTGGTCCTGTGACTCTTACAATAATTGTGAATTGGTGTCGTCGACTGACATAGCCTCCTGCGGCAATGGTTGAATCGAGAAGAAAAAACTTTATTAGCGTGACCTGGTATTTATAGTCAGGTCGTGCAAAAACTCCTGTCTGAACACTTTTCAACTTGTCAGATTCTGTCGAGGCGTCACTACCCCCACTCTGGTTCAATTCACTATTTTCGCGAATTATGAAGTTTGTTTCACATCACTCGATGCTCAATCGATCACTAATTTTTATGTGATTGCTATACGTAAATTGCACTTCTTTATGGTACTCACAAAAAGTGTTATTCATTTTTTACATATAGTAATTACACTTTTCGTCACATCTGTACGGTTTTTTAACACTTTATTTATCTATAATTTCTACACACTTTGGTGTCTTTTGTTTTATCCTATCGTACATAGTTTTCTTATAATTAACATAAATATACAACTATTCTACTTGAAAAGGGTTGGTTACATTTCAGGAACGGACAGGTTTCACACACACACCAACAAAGTACATGTGTACACAACGGTAGCGACAGGTGTGTCGAAAATGCATGTTCAAGCATGAATTCTGTGCTCCCTATTTTTACTACGATTCAGCTTATGCAATCTGAATCATGTTTATTTATTCATATTTATTTATTTTTACTATTTATTTGGGCAATGCACAGTATCGTTACTGTTTGTACTGTTGCAATATATATATGCAGACCATGTGTTTATTCAAAATAGAAAACCAGTACTTTGCTAAAGGCAAACCAGTACAACTAAGAGGAAACCAAATCAGTGGAGGATATGGTATTGTGAGAGGCCAGTTATTGATGTTTTAATTGAATGTTACAGAGTCTGGTGGTACTGTGGGGGCATACCTGTGCTGGCCGGTGCGTCAGGGCAGGGGTGTCGCATGCCTGTGTGGTTTTATGGTGTTGGGATCTCGAGAAGGGAAGTCCAGTAAGGTCATGCAGGTGCGACCGCAGTCACCAGACTAGGGGGGTAAGTTACCCATGATTTAGTAAGAAATAAAGGGGGTCACGGCACCATATCCTTGCTGGTCCTCTTAGGTTTAGGCAATGAGAGTTTTTATGCTTCGGCATAAAACCTCTCATTGGGGGGTTATTTTAACGATACAAAAGGAATAGGGTTTTTATTTTATTTTTTATTGTAATAAGTTGTTTGGTTCAGACAAAGAGCTATTCTGTGTAACACTTTTGGGAACGCCCTGTGGCTGAGTCTGTGGCATGCGGTGACCGGTACAACAGCAAATAGAACAATGGAATGCATAAGAGCGCGTGTGTGTGCCGCCTTTTGTGACGTAAAGTTCGACATGTGCTCAGAGGACGAGAAAGGTTATGGGAAAAAATATATAGACTCCAAAGTGCACCATGCGGTAAAGGCGAGGCATTTCCGCTAATAGAATGAACCAATCAAATCAAAAATGAGACCTGCTTCCGGTTGAGAACCAAGGCAGGTGAACGCAGAGACGCTTAGCCATTTTTTTGGACACTTTCAGTCGACGATTGCCTTCAGACCGCACGGTCAGATAAAGTAGTGCTCGCGAGCAAGTATAATGTCGGCCGACTAAAATGTTTATTTAATGTGAAACAGTATCGAAACATGTAATCAGCAGCAATTTACAGCAGTATTAAAGTTTAAACCATTTTAAAACCTAATTTCAGAACGTTAAATAAAAAATGAATCAAGTGATGGTGAAACAGCGGGGAGACATCTACATAATGGCTAAGTACCATTTATAATCTAATGACTAAACTTTAGAAATAGTTTATTTGGACGTTCAAAGGAAAAATTTAAATATAACAATAATAAAGAGATCTCTACGATAAAGGGGAGGTGGGTAAAATATCTGTAAAGAATGAAAGTGTGAGCAAATGAGCAAGTACTTATTTGTCAAATAAAAATAAAAGGTATACCACTTAGTTGATTTAGTAAATTTTTGTTTTCTTAAATGTTTAACGTATAATATTGTAGAGAGTTTGATAAAGCAGAGAATTTGATGAACTGTTAAGAGTTACAAACAGAGAGTAATTAATTTTTAAAATGAATATAAATAAATTGGGTTAATAGCGTAACCATGCGTTAAGTCAATTATTATGCCTAATTATCATCACCCGTCCTGTATAGAAAATTTCGCCTAACAAGCCTGGTAATTAAATTCAAAAAGGGGAAACTGTATTAAGGTTTCCATATTTATCCTTTTAAAAATATTGGTGGTGACCTATAAGTAATCTTGGAGTCTTCTGTTGTGATAAGTCAGGGTAAAGTGTAATTCAGGTTAATGT
The DNA here is from genome assembly GCA_034769895.1 of Magicicada septendecula. NCBI lineage: Eukaryota > Metazoa > Arthropoda > Insecta > Hemiptera > Cicadidae > Magicicada > Magicicada septendecula. The sequence continues at coordinate 200,386,329 of CM068376.1, read as the reverse complement.
GTAAAAAGATTGCACGAGGTAAGTAGAAGTCACGTGGGGGGATTTGTAAACGTTAAAATGTTACAAGTAGAACTGCCATGGTGCTGCTAATTTTCATCACTCACTTGTATGTTTAATGTATTTTAATATTTAACAGTTTTATTTTATTTCCAGGTTTGTTTGTTACATTTTCCTTTTTAGTATATGTTATGTGACTGACTTTACCTTATTATAAAAAATGTCTAGAAGCTCGAAAATCAGGAAAATGGGTTTATTTATTGCACAGTCAGGCTAGGGAGATTATAAACTGAGTTACAAAGAACATAAAGCTAACAAAGGGATTACAATTCCATTAAATAAAATGAAAGAATGTGTTTTAGAAGCAACCAGTATTTCTATGAACATATATTACAAAATATGAAAAGAATCAGATGCAGTTTTAAAAATGGCAATTCATCAATCAAATCTCCATGAAAAACTGACCCAAGAAAATTACAAAATGTAGTGTTGACTATTTGATTTGTCCTTCATAAAACAAACAGTGAACAATTTTTATATCACCAATAAAGAACTTCCTACTGTACATAAAGTTTATTATAACATGAAAGAAAGTGAGGTGGAGTTTAAGGGCAGCAAGAGAAGTTAAATAGAATTTTAAAACAAACAGGAGTAAAGCGGTTGTAATCCATAGACAATAGAAGCCTTATTATTGAAAATGGATATTAGGTTATCACTAATTTCTTATCTGTTCCATTACAAAATACACAAAAAACCCACAGACCAATTTATCTACCTGGATGAAACTTATATTCGCGCTACACACACTGTGCATTACTGTTGGTCAGATAATTCATCCAGTGGTCTAAATGTCCCAGTATCGAAAGATAAGAGATTGATCATCATGCATACTGAACGTGAGAATGTTTGTTGAAAATGCTTTACTAACGTTTCAGTCAGGAAGTAAAATCAGGAGATTACCACTGTGACATGAATTTTGTGAACTTTTCCAAATGGTTTAAAGAGATGCTAATTCTAATTTGCCCAAAAATTCAATAATAGTGCTTGACAACACATTTATCTAACATGCTTTATGTATGGTACCTGAGTTAAAATACCAGGAAATCAGAAATGATAAACTGGTTGACTGATAAACACATTGTCTTTCAACAGGAAATGACCAAACCTGAACTTTATAGATTGATTGAAATGAACAAACCCCCCCCAAAAGAAAATCATTCAAGATAGATGACGTACAAAGTACAACCATTCAGTATTGCATCTGCCACCATACAACCCAAAATTAGATCCCATTCGAAGATTTGGAGAATAGTAAAGAACTGGGTCACCAGTAGAAATATGATTTCTAATCATCCGATGTTACGGCTGTGGTACACAAAAACTCTGTAGTGTAGGAAGGGATGAATTGAATGTTTGCAAAAGTGTAAATTAGATTGAACATGAAATGATTTCACGAGAGCACATAGTAGATGAAACCACTGAACAATTTATTATAAGGCTATGCGACGATAGTGACAGTGACAATATTGACTATACTCCAATGGATTAATAAAATTTTCTTGATGTTCATGAATTATCATCAAATATCATCATGAATACATCAAAGAACTGACATACATGTAGATAGATACTGTATGTGATAAGATGAAATGGCAAATATAATACCACTAAAGAATATCTATTCCACTCACCTATTCGTCTTATGTTTTACAAATTTAAAGCTAAGTATTGTAAATGCTTTATTATAAATATAAGAGTGGGAAAAGCATGTTTGTATGCGAGCATTTGTGTGTGTATACAGGTGAATAGTTATTAAAATTAGTTTGGTAATGACAATTTTGATAAGAAGTATTGTTATTAGAGTACATATTATATATGATGTAACACTCATATAGTGTTATGAGACCACTCATTCATTGGAATCAGGTGGCTGCTACAAGTAGAGAAACATAATATTCTGCTGCAAGACATAATTTAAACATACTAGTTTATTTTTTAAACAGTAAATAACACACACACACACACACACACACACACACACAACGAAGTTGGAAAGCATTGCGATTCATAAGATGTTTTCCTATTTGTCTTTTTTTTTGTTATCAGTGTTTCCAGTTTAGAAGGCCCACCTTCCTTGCAACAGTTAGTCGATGACTCAGCAGTTCTAATTGTCAATACCACACTAATTTTAATAATGCTATATAATTATTTTCATAATCTGTTTCCATAATTGTGTGAAAGGTAGTACAAAAATGTTTTCAGAATGTAAGTAGTGCGTAGTCTACATGATGTCAGACAGTGTCCCTTTACATTTTGCAAAAGGTCTACCACCTTCTTCACCGTCCTTGCCAGAATAAACGTCTAATTCAGTATATAGCCTGTACATGTATCACATACAACAAATAATTTTATGTCATAACTTATAGATTATTTTTCAAAAAACTACAGTGAATGCATCCTCTAAATCCACACCCATCTTCATCCACAGTCAAGTTCTCAGATAAAGCTAATAAGGCAGGGGCAGCGCATGACTTTAAGGATTGGCGAAGCAGTCCCTTCATTCACCCACCCACAAAAAAAAAATTATGTAAAAATTCTTTCTCCATTTTTGAATCATGAATAATATATATGGAGACAAAATAATACAATAATTAAAGGATTAATTTGATTTTATAAATGATATTTATATAAAATATTTAATAGTATTTACTGTTGAAATAGTAGTTAAAAACTGGGGGCTAAAGGTGGGTTACAGGTCTCGGAGGTTGTATAGGATGCCGATTACTGTGCAACACTAAAACTCTGAGAAACACCGACTGTTTCTGACGAAAGAGTCAGAGGTCCCCGGAAGAGAACTCAGCTCTACCCACAAATCTTACTCTCACGTTCTCGAAGACAAAAGTCGCGTGGCCCCTGAGTATGTAATGTAGCAGACAAGAGAGGGTGAATGGAGAGTTCCCGGCGCCAGAAAACTGGGACCCATCAGCTAAGTGAAGGGAACCCTAACAGAAAAATCCCTGGTCCTCCAGGTTGGGGGTTGGGCGGTAGTCCGGTAACCTACCCCCAGAAAAAATACCACACCACGGAACATTCAAGAAAGCCTTGGAGTGGATGGAAATAATGGCAACGACTACAGCAAAGAAATATAGAATACTCTTTAGGAACATGGAACATCAGAACACTGAACAGACCTGGAAAACAAAGAGAACTCTGCGATCAACTTGAAAGATATAAAATTAGAATCACCGCAATATACTCCAAAGTGGAAAAAAATAGTGGAACGAGAGAATTTGGAGTAGCCTTTATCATTGATAACAAAAAAAAACAATATATAAAGGATTTTACACCAATCAATGAAAGGATGTGCAAAATCAGAATAAAAACTCATTTCTTTAATCTTACAATAATAAATGTACACTGTCCCACAGAAGACCAACATGAGATTTTAAAGACAGAATTTTACCAAAAGTTAGAACAAATATATGACTCAGAACCTAGAAATGACAAAAATGATTATAGGAGACATGAACGCCAAAATCGGGAAAGAAGAATACATAGGAACAACTGGAAAACACAGCCTGCATGACAAATCCAACGAGAACGGAAACCTCCTAATAGACTTTGTGACTAGTAAAAATATGGTCATTAGCTCAACATGCTTCCCCCGCCAAGATATACATAAAATAACGTGGATATCTCCAATTCAAACATTTTATTTGCCTCCAGAAATGGTTGAGACTATAAAACAGGTTAATTACCTTCTGTCACGTTTCTTTGAATCCAATTGCGGGATTACTCGAGTTTCGATCACAACTGTGTCATCATCAGATCTTATAAACAAATATGGTTAAAACTCCATTTTTCGATGTTTGTACATCACGTCAGATAATAAAAACAACACGTACACGGTATAAAACATTAAATAAAATAACACACAATAAATATAAATATAAAACAAAACGTAGTAACACACATGCGGCCGTCACGAACATTTACAGGAACGCCTGCACGGTAAAACTAATCGATACTGGCTTGACCTTTGTTCAATTTTATCGATCTGATATAGCCGATTTCTCGTTCTATATGATTGATTCTATTAAACAAAATATTATTTGTATGTACTGCTTTTCATTTTGGATGCGATTGTAATCTTCCTTTATAGCCTTATATATCTCAAACCGTTCGAGAGTGTCTAGCTTTAGTGATTTCTTACATTTATGTAAGATGTCTAAATTCTCACCAATACTCTTTATGTTATGGTCATGTAAGCTTAAATGTTCAGCAAATGTAGATCTTCCTACATTTGACTTGGAGCTTGGGATGTGTTCTTTATAACGTAATTTGAACGAACGACCCATTTGTCCTATATAGAATTGTGTGCAGTCCGAACAATTAAGCCTATATACACCAGTACCGTCAAATACATCGGAAGGTTTATTTTTGTATGTAAACATAAGTTTTTCTCGAGCTTATTACTTGCCTTTGAAGCCAAAATAACATTTTGCTTTTTTAATTGTTTATTTAAAGTATGATGTAATATTTCACCATATTCTATTGCAATATATTTTTTTACTTTTTCTTTAGACACATCAATATTTATGGGTCTATTTTGTTTTTTAAATTGGAAGCCAGTCAGGCAAAAATTGCCTTTCAATATATGAATATTAGGTTAAAACTATTAAAAACAGCACTAAACATCAGATATAACAAAACATGTTTAGGTTTGCAAATCATACCGAGTTATGTCCAGATAAAAATAACATCCAAATCTTATAGTGCTAAAAAAACTAAAGAAATGGCCACAAAATTATGGATCTAAAATGAAATAAAACAATTACATAGTGAAAAGAACTTACTTAATACAGTGCTCATGAAAAAACATCTCAAACTGTTACAGAGCTTGCATCCATCACAAGTCCACAATGTAACATATTTAATAGAAAAACAAATAAACAAAACCATTATTAAGAAAAAGAAAACACAAAATAAAAAAGTTAGTAACTTATTGAAAAAACAATGACCCACACAAGACAACAATATAATAAGTCATCAATTTTATCCTCGTGTAATCATACCGGAATTAACTTCAACAATGAAGAAACCAACCTTTTGAACAAAGGCTAAAAGTACAGTTTTAAAAACAATGGATTCAAACAATCACTCTTTAATGAAATTTTGAACGCTGAAACTGCAATAAATTCCATATCCGATGAAGAAACAAAAACAGTAATAAGACATGCAGTTGATAATAAAATAAAAAAAGTTATGAAGGCCGAAAATATAAAAAATTTAAAAACTAGTTACAATAACGAAAGCAGGGTATTTAATGAGATAAAGGCGAAATTGATAGACCATAATGCAATCGTCACCGAAGCAAACAAAGGCCAAACACTCGTAATTTTAACTCACGAGAATTATAAAAACAAAATACAGGAATTTATTAAAAACAATAACATTGTTGAGATTAGGAGCGACCCCACCGTTAAATTTAATAATAACGTGAAATCAATATTAAATAAAACCAAATACATCATAACGAACGAAAAGAAAAAATACTTAAAAATGATAGATCCCAAGGCACCTAGACTTAGGGGCCTTCCAAAAATACACAAAAATAATATGCCTGTCCGTCCTTTAGTAAATTTCACGTCTGCACCATCATATAAAATTGCCAAAAAACTCGAAAAAATTTTAAGACAACATATAGTGTTCAATAAGAACTATAGTTTGAAGAATAGTTTAGAACTGGTCGAGCTAACAAAAACAATTACAATCGAACTGAGACACACCCTTGCTTCATTCGACATAGTCAATTTAGACACGAACGTACCAATTAGTGAAACGTTGGAAATAGCAAAAAGTTTATTACTCTCTAAATCCACATTAAACCATGTAACAGTCGATGAGCTAATTAATTTGACAAAGGTAATATTGGAACAAAATTATTTTACTTTTGATAACAAATATTATTTACAGCGGAATGGATTAGCGATGGGATCCCCATTATCAGGCATCCTGGCAGAAATTTACTTACACCACATTGAAACAAATGAAATATTATCAACTAAAAACAAACATTATAAAAAAATTTTATTTTATCGACGATATGTGGACGACACAATAATGATTTATAATGGCAATTGCAGGCAATTAGAGATGCTTAATAAATATATGAATACTATTACAAATAGTTTGCAATTCACATTAGAAACGGAAATGAACAATAAAATTAATTTTTTAGATTTAACTTTAACAAAAATGGATAACAAAATTAACTTAATATTTACAGAAAACCAACAACCACAGATCATGCTATTCATGCCTCGTCTTATCACCCTTTTTCACATAAAATGGCATTTTTTAATCGTATGATTCATAGATTGCTGGCATTGCCCCTATCTATGGAAGATTACAAAAACGAACTAGACATTATTAAACACATAGCAACAGCCAATGGGTATAAAAGTCACATAGTAGATAGAATAATTAATAAAAAACAAAATAGACCCATAAATATTGATGTGTCTAAAGAAAAAGTAAAAAAATATATTGCAATAGAATATGGTGAAATATTACATCATACTTTAAAAAACCAATTAAAAAAGCAAAATATTATTTTGGCTTCAAAGGCAAGTAATAAGCTTGAGAAAAAACTTATGTTTACATATAAAAATAAACCTTCTGATGTATTTGATGGTACTGGTGTATATAAGCTTAATTGTTTGGATTGCACACAATTCTATATAGGACAAACGGGTCGGTTGTTCAAATTATGTTATAAAGAACACATCCCAAGCTCCAAGTCAAATGTAGGAAGATCTACATTTGCTGAACATTTAAGCTTACATGACCATAACATAAAGAGTATTGGTGAGAATTTAGACATCTTACATAAATGTAAGAAATCACTAAAGCTAGACACTCTCGAATAGTTTGAGATATATAAGGCTATAAAGGAGGATTACAATCGCGTCCTAAACGAAAAATCAGTACATACAAATAATATTTTGTTTAATAGAATCAATCATATAGAACGAGAAATCGGCTATATGATCGATAAAACTGAACAAAGGTCAAGCCGGTATCGATTAGTTTTACCGTGGAGGCGTTCCTGTACAGGTTCGTGACGGCCGCATGTTTTGTTTTATTTTCATATTTATTATGTGTTATTTTATTTAATGTTTTATACCGTGTACGTGTTGTCTTTATTATCTGACGTGATGTACAAACATCGAAAAATTGAGTTTTAACCATATTTGTATATAAGATCTGATGATGACACCTTTGTGATCGAAACTCGAGTAATCCCGCAATTGGATTCAAAGAAACGTGACAGGAGGTAATTAACCTGTTTTATAGGATATCTCCAGACGGAGAAACAGGAAATCAGATAGACCACATTCTGATAGACAAAAGGGCAACAACAAGTATATTAAATGTAAGAAGCAGAAGAGGGGCATGCTGTAACTCAGATCATATGCTAGTGCAAACTACCTTTAGGTGCAAAATTAACCAAACAAAAGCAGTAAAACAGAGAGAAAAGAAAGATTAAACATAGACAAACTGAAAGACCAAGACATCTGGGATAAACTTGAAAAAGAAATCAGCGAAAAATTTCAAGAGAAGGAAAACCCAACATTAGAATCACACTGAGAAAACATTAAAAAATACTACAGAAACAGCGGAAAAAGAAATATTAGGAATAAACAAAGGAAAAGAAACGGACCAATGGTTTGACGAAGAGTGCAAAAGGGCAATTGGAGAAAGAAACAAAGCACACAGATTATATGACAAGATGGACACGAGAAAGAAAAGAAGAGTTCAGAATAAAAAGGAAGCTGGCAGATAAGACTTGCAGACAGAAAAAGAGAAAGTTCGAGAATAACAAAATACTGAAAATGGAAAAAGACTTTATAGAAAATAACTCACGATGCATATAAATTTATTAAAAATTTAAAACAAGGATATAAACCAAATACAAATCTATGCAAAAATCAAAATGAAGAAATAATCAGTGACATAGAAGAAATCAAGATAATGTGGAAAACATACTTCTAAAGGCTCCTAACGGACGAAACAAAAGACAGAAATGACACAAGACAAGAGCCTAGAAGAGGAAATGAACACGATGACGAACCGCCACCATCATTGCAGGAAATACAAGAGGAAATTAATGCACAGAAAAATAACAAAGCTCCAGGAATTGACAAAATTCCCTCTTAACTATGGGATGGGAAAAAACTCGTGGAACAATTGCATGCCTTAATACTCACTATATGGAGCACAGAACAAATCCCTGACGATTGGACGAAAACCATCATATGTCGTATAACAAAAAAGGGGACAAGCTATCATGCCAGAACTACAGAGGATTCTCTCTACTATGCTCCGGATATAAAATTTGTACATACATAATCAATAAAAAACCAGTGGGAAGGCCAAGGAGAAGATGGGAGGATGCGGTGGATGAGGATGCAAGAGAAATATTGAAAGTGCATTCCTAGAAGAGGATGGCTGCTGACAGAGGAGAATGGGGGGAAAAATTGAAGGAGGCCAGGGCCCAACAAGGGCTGTAGTGCCATAGAAGGAGGAGGAGATAAAAACAGTAAGTACTTACAAAGTTGCATTTTATTTCTTGAACACAAGGTCGATTCTCCATTTCAAAGCCAACTTGTAGACGATGTCATTATAAAGTGGTTGTACGTTAATTAATTTGCTTAGTACTTCCTTTTCAAAAGAAATTTTTGGTAAGTTAGTAAGTCTGTCCTCTATCACTGTATTGTGCAGGTATGTTTTTAAGCAAGAAAAACTTCATTCTATGGAAACACCATAGATGGAATAGTTACTATTAAACAAAACAGTTATAAGCTTCTGTAAAGATGTTCCTGTTTTCAGCTAAAATTTTGTGGTTCCATTTGTTTGTACTGCTCATCCTCATAAATAAGTTGTAAATCATTTTTCAGTTTTTGGAAATCAGTAAAGTGATTAGGAGTACAACTTTAAGTTATTTAATGCATCTGTGGGAAATGTTTCAGAATATGCTATGAACTTCCAAGTGTAACAAACTGAAGCTTTTCCACATCTTGGAATCATCGTCACAGCAACCGTCATACACTTACAATCCTAATGACGTTATAACTGAGGTAGATACATGAAGCGAGATCTGCTTCAGCATGTATAGGCTATTATGTGTTGTAGTACATAACTGCAGCAAAATGCAGCTTCTGTAATGTAAATCACTTGTAAATGTTTTTCTAAACACAGATGAAATCTAATTTTAAAAAAGGTAAATTTCAACATAAAATTGACTAAAAACTGAAAATAATTTACAGTAAAAAACACATTGAACTGGTTATTTTAGGTGAAGCAGTGCTTTACCTACGTCACCTGATGTAGCTGCCACTGAAATAAGGAGGAGACTGCTTGACAATGTGATAAAAGAAAACACATATTTTGAACAAAGGCTCATTTATTGGTTGAGCATGTGGAATATACTGATCATTGTTGGAAAGATGTAAATTTGACAGAATGGCTTTGAACCAAGTACAAAGGATACCTGTTGTTGACCAACAGTCATTCACGGCTGTTTTTTTACAACACAATATATATTATTGTAAAAATAGATATATTTAATGCAGTTTTACAGTTTCCCATTTACTCCAAAAGCTGTTCGGTTTTAGTACATTTAGTCTTCAAACTTATTGTGTTAAAATATCTACTACTGCAATTTTTTATCATTTTTATAATTCCTAATGACACAAATATTGAACAACAATCAGATGCAGTAGATGCATGTGCTGCAATGCCCACACTGCTCTTCAAAAATAGGCATTTCAGGTGGATTATCATCAGATAACCACTCAAAATCTTTGCTAATAATTGGCATATGTTTATGCCACTTATCAACACGGTCACAGTCTGTAGATTAGTTTGTTAAGAGACATATTCACACTATCCCTCCACCTCTTCGTTAATGCATTTAAATTTTCATTATAAAAGTATATAAAGTTGTGCAAATGCTACAGTCAATTATAGTTACAGTATAAAAAAACAAGATCAGTTGTTTTCATTGCCTTCCATGTCTGAAGTAACATAATCAGGATTCATATCTGAATCACCAAGCTCACCTCCTGAATCAGAATCCACTAAAAGCTCGTCTAACACATAAGTGATGTCACTTTTAGTTAACACTACACTTATTTTATTTAGAAAAACAACAACAAATCGGTTATTATAGGGTGCTAATGATAAACACAACAAAACATGTTAGAAACCATGCTGCAAACAAATTGAATCAGCTGTTTGCAAGCCAATTCTGCTTATGAAAATTCAATCTAGAATGCAATGTACACAACTGTTTATTGATATATAAGCATTTTGTGATGAGTAAACCCAAGACATATCCATAATGTGATAGTAAGGAGAGAAAATATATGGCTCAAGGTATACTTGAGCTTAAACTGGAAAGTGTTAATGTGGGATGTGACTTTGTTGTATCTAGAAAGGTGTTGAGCCAATTGTGTAGAGCACTTATAACTTCTTTCAGTTCACATTTCTTGTCATGGTGGTTCAGGTTTTTGAACAAAATGTCTCCAAATTTTATTGTTTGTATATGCAAATATATTTGTAGAACATTACAACAAATAGTACAGAAATTAAAATATAAAAAATTACAAGCTGATCAACTTATACAGAGCCATTTCCCAAACTGATGCTATGTGTATAAAGAGAATAAAGAACTGAAGAAAGTGTTCAACAAGAAATGTGTCAGTACCACTACTGATGAACTGTACCAATTAACTAAAAGTACTGTGAATTACTGCTTTCCACTATGCATCAGGAGATACCAAGTAATTTTAAGGCTTGATAAAAAAAAGTAGAATACAAAATGTTATTGTTGGAATGCATAAAACCAACATATTTTAACACAAACCAAAAGTAGCATAAAGTACCTTTCAAAAGTAGAAAAAGTATGTTTTCAGTTACCTTTGGGCAACAACCTTGAATTAGATTAAAAATGAGAAAACCACGAATTTACATACACTTTTTAAAAGAATATGAATTTAAAGTTGGAGTGATTTCTTATAATGAGATTTAGTAGGTTAATTTTAAATATAAAATTAATTAAAATACAATATTTTGAAACTTCATATTTTCAACATTTTTATATAATGTGAATTTCTTCAAAGCTAAGAGTTGTATAAAAATAATTCCTCAAAATGAAGTTTACTTATTATTAAATTCAGAATACAATTGTATCACTTTCTCAAACACTAAAAAATTGCCAGGCTACAGAGAAAATACTGAAACAGTTTATTATTTTAAAAAAGTTATTCTTTTGAGATATATAAGATGTAGTTTATAATAAAAGTATATATGAAAACACTGAAAGTAGCAGTTATGTAATATTGTTTTATTTATTAAGTTTAAATTGTAAAACAAAACGTAAAATATACATCAGTATATTCCTTCACCTAATGGTGTCTTTCAATCTGACCTGTTTATTGCTGTAAACTGTGCAACATGTATGGCATGTTGATGTTTCTTATTTTCAACAACTAATATTAATATAACAAGGAATGCAATCATTTTTGTGACTAACTAATTACAGGCATATGGATTACTTGTTACATATAATTGACATACAACTCAGGTGCAAAGTTGTCATTCCAGCCCTTACATATACACAATTGAACGTGATACACTTCCATGCATACAAACCTACAGTAAAGAGTCAACTGTCTATATTTCCACTACATGCTACTAAACATCCTCCTGAATAAGCTAGAGTTCTTCATGTCACAATTACTCCACTGACGTGTGTGTGTGTGTGTGTAGAGGATTCCTATTGCAATTATATGTATGTATACAAATAAATGTATTACAAATGTATTGCAATTATACTTGATACACAGTAATGAATCTGGAAGAAGGCTGTAATCAATAACACACTGTACGAAACATTCCTTTACAATGAACCACCGAAAATTATTAAGACATTTATATTCCATTTCAGTAACATGGATGTGTTACAATCTGTACACGAGAATGTCTCATAAATAAACAGAAATGGGCACATATTTATACCTTTTGGAAATCCTGCAAACCCTATAAGAACAGGTAAATCAAGAATACAACAAAATTGTATTTTAGTGGTTTTAAGATCAGTGTTGCAATGTAGAAGTTCCTTAAATGTTTTTCTGATTGTTTTGTTTTATTTTGTTAAAGTTATGTTTTGTTTAATTATGTTGTGTTTGAAATAATATTTCTGACTGGCTTTATGTGGACTTGGTTTGTATCAGTATTTATTTGATTCGTCATGAGCTGCATCAACAATATATTATTAGTTAAATTATATTCATTCTAAAATATCTTGTTACTTTACATCAATACGAATTAATTTACATGCTGACAATACTGAAAACTGACTCAAAGCTTTGTTACAACAAATATTACATTTACAGTTTTCTTTCTTTTTTTCAAATGAATTAATTTGTTACACAGTAATGGAACAACAATAAATAATGTGCTAAATAAATGAAGGCTTTATTACAAATTTCACAAGAATTTTTGGTTACATCGCTGATTTATCTTGTGTCTTGACAAATTAGATGGGTGTTTGAAAGCTTTGTTACATAGATTACACTTAAATTATTTTTCGTTGCTGTGAATCATTTTATGTGATAACAAATTTGCCGAACTACTGAAGACTTTCTTACAAATGTCACAAGAGTATTGGTTTAAAGCGCTATGAACTAATTTATGTCTTGACAATGCAAAACACTGACGGAAGGCTTTGTTACAGCTATCGCAAGTATATTCTTTACATCAGTGTGAATTGATTTATGTTTTGACAATGTACACTGCTGAGTGAAGCCTTTGTTACAAATGTTACAAGTAAATTTCTTTACACCATTGTGAATTAATTTACGTCTTAACAATGCATGCAGAGGACTGAGTGAAGGCATTGTTACAAATGTCACAATTATATATCTTCATGCCAGAGTGAATTAATTTGTTTTGACAATCCAGAATAAACCACGAAGGCTTTGTTACAAACATTACAAGATGTTTTTTGATACCAGTATGAATTAATTTGTCTTGACAAAATACAATGCAGAGTGAAGCCTTTGTTACAAATGTCACAAGTAAATTTCTTCACATCACTGGGAATTAATTTATGTACTGATAGTGCATAACTGTTGCGGAAGGCTTTGTTACAACTATCACAAGTATACTTCACACTGTGAATTAGTTTGTCTTGACACTCCAGAACTGAGGTGCTGTTTACAAGAATGCAGTAAGGATTCTAATGATAGTTACTTGACCAAAGGTGAAATTTTAAGTTATTATACGACAATAAGATATTATAGACTAGCTTAGACATGACTAGTTTATATATAATTAATTTTAATTACATCTTATGTAATTTTTAAAAAGCAAACTGACTAAAAATTTCTGGAAAAAAGTATTTGTAAGTGAAAAATGTACTTGGTCAAAATATGATCATAGGAGGGACTTTCTTCGACCACAAAGACATACATAAGGGCACATGGATCTCTCCAGATGGGAGAACGGTCAATCAAATAGATCATGTCCTATTGGATGGCCGCCATAAGTCAGACTTACAAGACGTGAGAGTTTATAGAAGTGCCAACTTGGACAGCGATCACTATCTCGTAGTTGCAAAACTGAGAGCTAGAATCTCCAATAATAGAAATGAAAAAGGAATAAAGACTGTTAGATACAATACAGAAATGCTAAAGGAAGAAGAAATAAAACGGAGGTTCGAGGAAGTTACTAATGAGAAAATTAGACAGTGGAGACTTGAATGCCGTGAGGAACAAGATATAGAAAACCACTGGCTTAATCTAAAAAACATGTTAGTGACCACGGGAGAAGAAATCGTTGGTTTGAAGAAGAGACATGGGCGAGATGAGTGGTTTGATAAGGAGTGTGAAGAGGCAACTGACTTCAAAAACAAGACATACAAATTTATGATCCAAAGGAAATGCACTAGGGCTGTTCAAGAGGAATACAGGAAGGCCAGGCGGAGGGAAAAGAAGATTCATAGAGGAAAAAAGAGGGAGTATATGATGAGACAGATGGAAAAGATAGAGGAATATAAGAGTAAAAGGCTGAGCCGAGATATGTACAGGAAGGTGAATGATATGAGACAGGAATTTCAGCCTAGAACAAATGCCTGTAGGGATAATAATGGTGGTCTTGTGAGTGATAATGCTGGCGTGATCAGGAGATGGACAGAACACTTCGAAGAGTTGCTAGGCTCAGTTGGGGAGGCTTCGATGGAGGCATCTGAGAATGAAGAGGAGGTAGGAGAATTCGAGGATGATAGAGAGGAGTTGGTGCCATCCTATGACGAGGTGTATGAAGCTCTAGAAAAGCTTAAAAATAACAAGGCAGCAGGTTCCGATGGTTTACCAGGGGAACTATTAAAGAGCGCAGGAGGAGATTTCATAAAGGAATTTGCCCATCTTATAGAGCGAATATGGCTGGAGGAGGTAATGCCTGATGAGTGGAACAATGGGGTGGTGTGTTTAATACATAAAAAGGGTGATCCGCTTATATGTAAAAATTATAGGGGCATCTCTCTACTTAATACAGCATATAAGGTATTGTCCAACATCATATTTTCTAGGCTGCTTCCCTACGCTGAGGAAAACATAAAAGAATATCAGTGTGGATTCACTAGGAATAGGTCAACAACAGACCAAATATTTACACTAAGGCAAATCCTGGAAAAAACGTTGGAATATGGAGTGCCCACTCACCATCTCTTTGTGGATTTCCAGTCGGCATATGATTCAATCAACCGGAAAATGCTATATAGAGCTATGAAGGAGTTGCATATACCATCTAAGTTGGTGCGTATGGTTGGAGTAGTTATGTCCAATTCTAAATGCCAAATCAGAATACAATCAAATCTATCTAACTCCTTAAAAACATTGAATGGGTTGAAACAAGGAGATGCCTTAGCATGTCTGTTGTTCAACATAGCTCTAGAAAAGGTCATCAGGGATTCAGGAATTCAAACTAGCGGACACATATTTCACAAGGAGGTACAGCTTCTGGCCTATGCCGATGACATTGACGTCATAAGTAGGTCTGAATCTGGCTTAAAGGAAGCCTTTCAGGAACTGGAGTTGTCCGCTAAGGCTATGGGCTTGGTTATAAACCAAAGCAAAACCAAATATATGGTTGTAGGTGCCAATACTCGTACCCTGTCCCTGCGCATTAACGATTATGAATTTGAAAAGGTTCAGGGTTTTCCATATCTCGGGTCATATGTGGACTCTGGAAATGACTCCTCTAGAGATATTGAAAGACGAATATTATCTGCTAATAGGTGTTACTACGGACTGGTAAAACATTTTAAATCAAAATTAATAACTAAAGATACAAAAGCCTCCCTATACAAGACCTTGATTAGACCAGTCCTGATGTATGGCTCGGAATGCTGGGTGTTAAAAAAACTAGATGAGCAGAGACTATCCGTTTTTGAGAGGAGGGTACTGAGGAGAATCTATGGCCCTGTGAGGGAAAACAACATTTGGAGCGACTGCATAATCGAGAGTTGTACGAAAGGTTTAAAGATCTTCCGATCGTGCAACTCATACAAATTAACAGATTGCGTTGGGCTGGTCATGTGCAGAGAATGGCAGAGGATAGAATCCCAAAAAGAGTGATGAATTATTTGCCGATGGGAAGGAGAAGGAGGGGAAGACCGCGTACAAGATGGCTGGACCAGGTTGGTAAGGAGGCAGTGAGGCTGGGTGCAGCAAACTGGTGGACATTGGCCGGGAGTAGAGACCAGTGGGGAAGATTTCTTTTGGAGGCCAGGGCCCGGACTGGGCTGTAGCGCCGAGGATGTATGTATGTATGTATGAAAAATGTACTTTTAAAAATTAATAAACAAATATTAGACATCATTGTATAACAATTCTTTTTTTTATTTCAGTGTAACAAGAAATAATTCAACTTAACAGGATATAATAAGCTTTCAGTAAACATTAACTAGTCTTAACAGAAAAAAAACATGAAATAAATGAAAAATCATGCATACACTAGAGAAATGCGACTAAAAAAACTGGGCACATCTAAAGTGTTAATCAGTTATCATGTATATATTTGACATTTCAGCACATTCCATTCAATGTGTGTTCAGTTTGTGCAAGCAATTTACTGTTAACAGAGTTTTGGTTACTGTTTACTGTTTAAGTGCCCCTTGGGAAACAATTACATAGTATTACAACATCACAGAATGATCTACGTGTTTATCGAATGTTGCAGAGTGATCCGGAATGTAACGTGTGTGGCGTATGCGCTTGTTGACGCATCTTCTAGACAGTGCGAGGCTTCGCTCGGGCGCACGGACTGTGTCAAGGCCGCAAGTAATTACGTCATAACTATACTGGTGCTATCGAATAATCTAGTAATTTGGGGCGGTATATATACCAGTACTCAACGACGTTCAGTCAGTTTAGTGCGAGATATTGACAGTGCGGTTCGAGAGTTATAATAGCGATATTACTGTACGTGTTCAGGTGGTTATTAGTTAAGAGGGGTGTTCTATAATCGGACGGTATAATTGTAATACAATTGTGTTTAATTTTAGTGGACATTTTATTGCATGGGAACAATTTTCATATGATTTGTTGCAGAGACTGTGTTGTTAATTACGAACTGTTTAACTGTAAAAATTAAAGCACTTAATTTGTAAACCAATTAAAGTCAATTAGTGACTTAATTGGTGTCTTGTACTTATTTTGTTTCCAATGTACCTACGACGATCAAGTAGACCGATGTAACAGTGGTGTCAGAAGTGGGATAAAACGGTTAACAGTGGACACTTTGTACAAGACGAGTGTGATTCGTAATTAATCGGTAAACATGGATCCCAGTCAGATGATGGAAGCTTTACAAATACTGCTGCGGCAGACACAGGAAGAAGCAGAAAACGACAGGATGAGAAACGCAGACAGGAGGCGGAAGAAGCAGAAAAACGACAGGATGAAAAGAGAAGAGGCTGAGGAACGTCAGAAAGCATTAATGCTAGAAACAGAAGAAAGACAAAAAGAAGAACAGAAGCAGGAAGCAGATGACATCAAAGCCTTAATTCATGAGCAAATGCAGATGCAAGAACATACTACAGCAGAATTGGGTCTCCTACGTGGTGATGTAGGTGAATTACGAGGTGAGCTTAATAATCAGATTACCAGAATATCTGACGTAGAAGAATCCATGTCAAATAAAATAGCTGAAGAAGAAAAAACTGTCTTGAGTGGGGAAAAAGGTATGTCAAAAAAATAGAAGACTCGATTACAAATAGAAAAGAGCAGATTAAAAATGGAGTCGTGAAGTGCCTGAAGTTACAACCAAAACAACTTTGTGAACAGACTGTACCAATGATAAAGACAGAAAAAGATGCAGAAAATATGTCAACAGAAGAAAAAGTAACTTTACCTGCAGTAGGGACAGTTCATGTCAAAGCTCCAACCTTTGACGGAAGCAGTCACTGGGCAATGTACCTCCACCAATTTGAAGCTGCTGCATGTGCAAATAATTGGACAGAGAAAGACAAGGCTGTTTCACTTGTTCTTGCATTAAAAGGACTGGCGGCAGAATTACTACAGAATGTGCCACCTGACAGCCAGAACACCTATGCTGAGTTGATGAAAGCTCTGGAATTACGGTATGGTGATAAATATTTGCGATATGTGTACTGCACCCAGTTGAGAGCAAGGCGACAGTATTCCATGGAGAGTCTTCAAGAGTTTGAAGCAAGTATCGACAGACTAATTAGACTGGCCTATCCTGAAGCGCCAGAAGATTTCTGAATGAGTTTTGCGATGCAGACATTTACTGCCGGTGTCCAAGATAACGAACTACACCAAGCGTTACCAATAGCAAGACACCATAACAGTGCGGACGCCCTGATACATGCTTTGCAATTTGAGGCCGCCAAATCAGTGTCTGGTTGGACAAGTCATAAAGTGCGCGCTATAAGATCGCGACGGCACAGACGATGAGGAAGAAGAACAAGGAACAGAGACTCGACGGTCGGTGCCACAGAATAAAATAAGAAAGGACGGAAGACCAAAGTGTTATAGATGTGGGAAACCTGGACATCTACAACGAGATTGTCAGGTTAGAATTCAGCAGCAGGGAAACGAGCAATATTCGGTATAACGGGGCGTGTGCTGACTAACTGGAGGAACAAAGCCCCTAGACAATACGCAATTTCTACACTTCAGAAAAACAGCGGGAGCTTGGTAGTTACCAGATTTGTTCAAGAAAGGCCAACCTCGATTACAGCTGACACAGGCGCAACAGTTTCTGTTGTGCGCCCCGACGTGGTGAAAGATCTCAAGCCAATCTGGTGCTCTTGCAGCTTGCGAACAGCTACTGGACAGCCTGCAAAAGTGTATGGAAAAGTGGAGATACACCTACGCCTCGGTCGACTTGAGTTTAATCATCAAGTACTTGTTGCAGACATTGTGGATGAAGCAATTCTTGGTGTGGACGTTATGAACACTTACAGATTTATAGTCGACTTCAAAAACAATGTCTTGAGAATCGGAGGCGAAGCGGTAATGCTATCAACAATGACAACAGCAGAAAAATCAATGGACGTCATAAACCAAGTGGCCGTAACTGTTTCACCAAACTCCGAAAAGATCGTCATGGTTAGAACAGAGGTAGACACTAGGGGCAACCAGTGCTCTATATTCGAACCCCAAGTAGTCTCAGCACACCGAGCATACTAACTCCCAAAGGTTTAGTAAAACCTGACGAAACCGGAAATGTACCTATTAGAGTGGCGAATATTTTGGATCAAGCTGTCACTTTACAAAGCAATACGCTCCTATGCAAATTGACTCATGTGGCCTGGGTAGCCGTAATGACGCAATGAAGATCCAGTGCTTCGGATAATTACAAATTACTAGAGGAACTGCAAGCATTATTGAACAGATCTTCTAACGACCTCTCAAGTGGTGAGGTAAAAGAACTCAGACAGTTTTTACATGAATTCAAAGATTGTTTTGCAGTTCAGGGACAGCCATTGGGAAGAACCTCTCTTCTGCAACATCGCATCAATACCGGGGACACAACACCGATACGCCAACTTCCTCTAAGGCCTCCATTATCTAAACAAGAGGAAATGTCTCGGTTAGTACCGGACATGTTGACAGAGGGAGTAATCGAACCTTCGTCAAGTGCTTGGTCTTCTCCTGTAGTGCTGGTAGTGAAGAAGGATGGTAGATTGTGTTTCTGCGTAGACTACCAGAGGTTAAATGACGTTACATAGAAAGACTGCTATCCATTACCTCGTGTTGACGATACACTCAACATGTTGTCCAGAGCACAGTGGTTTTCCACATTGGACCTGAAGAGTGGATATTGGCAAGTGGGTCTTCATCAACAAGACAAGGAAAAGACCGCTTTCTCGACCCCAAGTGGCTTATTCCAATTTAACGGCATGCCATTTGGACTCTGTAATGCACCGGCAACATTTGAGAGATTGATGGACCTGGTAATCCGAGGCCTGATGTGGAAAACTTGCCTTGTTCACTTAGTGATCATATGTCATAGTGATCGGGAAGACTTTCTGAGACCATTTGGAAAACCTTAAGGAAGTTCTAACTAGAATTCAAGGTGCACAACTGAAGCTGAGCCCAAAGAAGTGTTCTCTATTCCAGAAGGAAATACAGTATCTGGGCCATCTGGTTTTGGCAGCGGGTGTTAGCATGGATCCTAATAAAGTAGACACTGTAAGAGACTGGCCAGTTCCGAAGAGTAAACACGAAGTTTGGAGTTTCCTAGGGTTATGCTCATATTACAGACGTTTTGTGAAAGGCTTCGCTACTATTGCTAAACCACTACATGAGCTAAAGGAAAATAAACGAAACTTCCAGTGGTCGAGAGTGTGACCAAGCATTTAGAACATTGAAGATTGCATTATGTTCGCAGCCAATTCTCGCTTTTCCAGCTTCCGAAGGGAAGTACATCGTAGACACAGACGCAACCAATACTGGTCTAGGAGCAGTTTTGTCTCAAGTGCAGAATGGTGAAGAACGAGTAATAGCATATTACAGCAAGATGATTTCTAAACCAGAAAGAAATTATTGTGTTACAAGGAGAGAGTTGTTGGCAATTGTCAGAGCTTTGGAGCACTACCATAAATACCTCTATGGGAGAGAGTTTTCACTACGTACCGACCATGCCGCACTTGCATGGCTCTTGAGATTTAAAAATCCGGAAGGACAGTTGGCAAGGTGGCTCGAACGTCTGCAAGAGTACAACTTCAAGGTACAACATCGGCGGGGGTGCCTGCAAGGTAATGCAGATGGCTTATCACGAGGACTGTGCCAGGAAGACTGCTGACATTGCCACAGAAAGGAAGAACAAAACTCAAGCGAACATGTTCAAGCCATCACTGTAGATTTCCTGGCTGACGGCTGGACAACACAAGACTGTCGAAAAGAACAGATGACTGATAAAGACATTGGACTGATCTTGACAGCAAAAGAGGAAGGTCGCTGTCCGGATTGGCAAGATATCTGCCATGGTTCCGAAGTGCTGAAGGGCTACTGGACACAATGGGAATCTCTCACCTTAGAAAACGGATTGCTGAAAAGGGCTTGGGAAAATGCAGATGGACTAGACGTGGTCATGCAGTTGATAGTTCCCCGAAGTAAAGTGCAGTCTGTTTTGAAGGAGATGCATGATGGAACATCTGGAGGCCATCTTGGCGTTAACAAAACCCTTGACAAAATATGGAAGCGATTCTATTGGCTTCATCTTTGCCACGACGTAGAGGAATGGGTTCGGACATGTGAAATATGTGCTGCAACCAAGGGCCCACAAACCAGAAGCAGGGGAAAATGAGACAGTATAACGTTGGACTACCTTTCGAGAGAATTGCCATAGACATTGCTGAACCATTCCCAGTTACTGACAATGGAAACTGGTACATCATGGTTGTAGGTGACTACTTTACTAAGTGGGTGGAAGCTTATGCAATTCCAAATCAGGAGGTTACCACTGTGTCAAAGTAGTTAGTTCACAACTTCTTGCCGTTATGGAGCCCCTACAGAAATCCATACGGGTCAAGGGAGAAACTTCGAATCAGGAGTGTTTAAAGAAATATGCCGTCTACTCGGAATTCGAAAGACCAGGACAACTCCTCTGCATCCTCAGTCGGATGGGATGGTTGAGAGATTCAATAGGACACTTGAGCAGCATCTTTCGAAGGTTGTTGACGAGAACCAAACAGACTGGGACCAATGTATACCACTATTCATCATGGCGTATAGATCATCAGTACATTACACAACCGGCATGACTCCAGCAAAATTGGTGTTTGGGCGGGAGATTCGTCTTCCTGGGGACTTGATGTTCAGATCACCTGAGACTCAGCCCCAAGAGCTGCAGAACTATTCCTCGCAATTAGAAAACCAACTGCGAGAAATGAATCGCTTGGTAAGAGGATGGCTGAAGATTGCCAGTGATAAAATGAAAACTCGGTATGACATTCGCAGCAATAATGTGGATTTCCAAGAAGATCAGGTCTGGTTGTTCAATCCAAAGCACCGTCATGGTCGCTCACCTAAGCTTCAGTCTAACTGGGAAGGACCCTACACTGTGAAAAAAAAATTAACGATGTTGTTTATCGGATTCAACAGGAAGGACAGCGAAAGTTCAAGGCCATCCACCTAGATCGCCTGGTTAAGTACTACTTCAGAGATGGTTTGCCAGTTCGGGACGAACAGGCTTAAGGAGGGGGAAGTATTACATCACAGAACGATCTACGTGTTTATCGAATGTTCCAGAGTGATCTGGAATGTAACGTGTGTGGCGTACGTGCTTGTTGACGCATCTTCTAGACGGTGCGAGACTTTGCTTAGGCACATGGACTGTGTCAAGGCCGCAAGTAATTACATCGTAACTATACTGGCACTATCGAATAATCTAGTAATTTGGGGTGGTATATATACCAGTATTCAACGACATTCAGTCAGTTTAGTGCGAGATATTGACAGTGCAGTTCGAGAGTTATAGTAGCGATATTACTGTGTGCGTTCAGGTGGTTATTAGTTAAGAGTAGTGTTATAATCGGACGGTATAATTGTAATACAATTGTGTTTAATTTTAGTGAACATTTTATTGTGTGTGAACAATTTTCATTTGATTTGTTGTAGAGACTGTGTTGTTAATTACGAACTGTTTAACTGTAAACATTAAAGCTGGTGATTAGTGACTTAATCGGTGTCTTGTACTTATTTTGTTTCCATTGTACCTACGACGATCGAGTAAACCGTCGTAACAATAGTTATAATTTTACATGTTCCCTTAAGCTGTACTAGACTGCCATTTTCACCTTTTACAAGATCAGTTCTATCTTAGTTTACAAAATTTTCTGTGTGCAGCACCATCATGAATGTTTGTACTAACAGAGTTTGTAAAACTGCCATAACCTACTTAGTTGATGTACATACAAATGGCTACTTGTCGCATGCAGGAGTATCTTTCTAAATCACAAATAACTAAATAGTTTATGAATGACAGGTATTCAGAAATTAGTAGTAATGGAAATAATAAATCTGGATATGCATTTATGGGGTAACTGAAAATTTCAAAACAAAAATGTATCATTTATAAGCAAAGATAATATCATAAATATTGTTATGACGGTCTACTCAATCGTTGTAAGTACAGTGGAAACAAAATAAGTGCAAGACACCAATTAAGTCACTAATCACACCTTTAATTGTTACAGTAAAACAGTTCGTAATTAACAACACAGTCTCTACAACAAATCAAATGAAAATTGTGCACACGCAATAAAATGTCCACTAATATTAAAACTCAATTGTATTACAATTATACCGTCCGATTATAAAACGCAGCACTTCACTAATAACTACTTGAACGTACACAGTAATAACTCGAACCGCTCTGGAAATATATCGCACTAATACTCTTGAACTGCACTATCCAACATCTCGCATTGAACTGAAAACTAAGGCCGCTACCCCATGTATTTATAGTCACGGTCACACACCAGAAGTTTCTAAACTGCGTCTTATCTCTCATGAACTACGTAATTAACTACGGCCTTGACACAGGCCGAGCGCCCGAGCAAAGCCCGGCACAGTCGAGAAGATTCTCGCAAAATGCGTCTAGTAGCACATACACCATACGCTTACATTCTGGATCTCTCTGGAACATTCGATAAACACGTAGATTGTTCTGCGACGTCGTAACACTATATATATTATATGTGGCAAAATATATGCTAATTTTGTAAGTTCTGTAGCTGTATATACACTTCGTCAAAGCTGGAAATTGAACTAATGTCAGCACTATTTTTAATTGTTAACAAGTATTAGGCTTTTGTGAAGTATATATTAAGTTGTCTTTGAAAGTTAAGAAATTTTATGCAATTTCAAAAAAATTGATGAATTCACCATGTACTATTTCATACACCCACTCTTAATTAATTTTAATTTTGTTCAGTGTTTTCGTCCGTATTTCGGACGCCATCTTACACTGTTGCCAAATTTACTTACCTAAGGTACACCAGAGTTCGGATCAGCGAACCGGAAGAACAGAATTGGTTATTCAAGAAAGTACAACTGTATTACCCTCATACAATGGTTATACTTTTATTTAATTAAATTTTTATACAGCAAAAGAAAACAAAAACAATAAAACCCTTTAACATCATTTCAATCTTTCTGTGAACAAAATATTCCCCCCCCCTTTCTTCTTTCTGCTACAATTTTTTAAACACACAATAAGAACATTTATTATGCATGATTTTTTCTTTTTTTTTCTTTATAATAGAAATAAATACATTTTAAACATAAGATCAATTTTATAGAATGCAAACCAGCGCTTCATGGTTTAATATATAATTAAGCAAGACCCCCACACTCACTCTCACATACAACATATTTTAGATTTTCTCCTTGAGCTCATATTTTATTTTAATTTTCCCTATCTGTTACTTATCTGTTTAACTGTCCGGGAGACGTCAGGCCATTTTGATATGCACTTTTTCGACTTTTTCAATCACCCTATGTCGATAACTCGGTATTTCGTTCACTGATTCTACTTGTTTTTTCCTTTAAAGAAATTTAACTGTTAATATGTTCTAATGTTTCCATTTTTTTGATTTATATTTTACATTTTTGTTTGTTTTGGGTGCGCCCAAAATTTGTCCGCAGACTATACGGCCATACAGAACAAGTTATTGCAGACTGGGTTTATTGTCCGAATTTTACGGGTGAGCACACGGCCCGCATACGCCGCCGTTAGGTGTTAGACGACGACTGCCTGCATAAGCCAAGCGTTGAGAGACTGCTGGCGCCAACACGCCTACATTCCAAAGCTGGGTTTGTCTCTGACATAATAGGGCGTGACTTGGTTTCAATGCATAGTTTACAAAGGTCAAAGTTCGTTGGCTATATGTAACTGTTTTTCTTGCGTCTGGATGTTGACCTTGACACAAATTCACTCGTTAGCCTGCTACATCGTTATAATTCATGAATAATATTTTATAATTATTTTTATACTTTTGTTTCCAATAAAATTTACCCTTATTATTTGTATTTATATTTATGTCTCGCAAAATATTAGGTGGGCTGAAATGTACTGTTACAACCAATTACCGTATTGGCCCAAATATAAGACAATGATTTTTTCCTTAAAATGCCCTTCCAAAAACCATACTCGTCTTATATGCGCAACCTAACATTTAAAAATTTCGTGTTAAGTGCCTAGCATACTTTGTAATATTCGCCAGTTGCCATATGTGTAACGTGAATCAACATGCACGTTTTATAATGAGTTCAAGGTCAAGGTCAAGGTGAAAATCCCAAGCATACTTTCACCACTGCACTAAAGTACCGTATTGTGTCACAGACTTTAAAAGTTGTTCACTTTAAGGCCCCTTTTATGTACCCAATTCAAATCGTACGATAAGTTTTGCATCCCAGTTGACTCCGACTTTTATCGTGCGTCAAAAATATTGGAAGTGGGTGTGAAGAGACTCTTTCAGTGTTGCCATCATCAGTACTGAAAATGAATCCGTGCGTATTGTATGCCGCTTATCAGTTCATTATTATAAGCTTCGGAAGCGTGATCCCATAGTGGATTCTGTTCTGGATTTCGTCAGTTAGCCTTCCTGTATTAATGTCTTCCATGTTTAAAAAACAAATTAATAAAATCACACCATGATGTTATTACTTGCCATAACTGGCCTCACCGATGCTAGGCAGGAATGTTGGCATCACTGATGTCTGAAAGTCATACGATAAGTAACTTGTGCGAGTGCACAAACAAAACTATTATGGCCCATGGGTATCTAAATAACTCATCCGATATTTATCGGATGCGTTTCCTAGGACACCGTGATATGTTTTTGAGTATGGAATGATAAATTTATCGTACGACAAGTGTATAAAATGGCCCATTTCTTTCTGTTGTTCTACATAGTGTATGAGTTTTGATCGTAGATTATCGTTAAGATATAAATCGGATGCATAAAAGGGGCCTAAGGTTAAGTCAACAAAGTGATATTCATGGCCAATCCACAAGTAATGGATATTGTTGAACAGAGGGTGTTGTTGGCGTGTTGAACAGAAACGAAACCAAGGGTATCTAATATCCTGGGAAGTTATTAGAATGAAGGCACTGGAGTGGCACGTGAGTTGAAAATTCCAATAACTGAATTTAAAGCAAGCTTGAGCTGATGTAAACACATGATGTGGCCTTCGGGTTTGTGTTTACAATGTCGCACTAACCTAACACAATGCCTATCTGCAGATTATACTGACAAATTAATCACAATATTAATCTGCAGATTATACTGACAATTAATTATCAGCAATAAATAATAGAACTGAGGAAAGCCCACAATTACCTTCTTGGCCAAATGGCAAATGCTGACCAAACACCAGTGTTTTCGATATGCCGTCAAATGTTACTGTGGACAGAAAGGGTGCAAAATTGGTTATAATTAAATCTACAGGCAACAAAAAGTCATCATTACTGTGATGCTAGGAGTAATTGCTGATAGAAGAAAACTTCTGCCGTATGTTATTTTGAAGAGAAAAATTCTTCCAAAGGAACAATTACCAGCTGGGAATGTTTTTAGAACACAGGAAATGGGGTGGATGACTGAAGAACTCATGGCAGATTGGCTTAAGGTTGTTTGTGGATGTCAAACAGGCGCTTTACTAGGGTAGAGAGGTAGTATTTCATAGTTCTACAGGCAACAAAAAGTCATCATTACTGTGATGCTAGGAGTAATTGCTGATAGAAGAAAACTTCTGCCGTATGTTATTTTGAAGAGAAAAATTCTTCCAAAGGAACAATTACCAGCTGGGAATGTTTTTAGAACACAGGAAATGGGGTGGATGACTGAAGAACTCATGGCAGATTGGCTTAAGGTTGTTTGTGGATGTCAAACAGGCGCTTTACTAGGGTAGAGAGGTAGTATTTCATGGTCACACAAGTGAGAAAATAAAGAAGCTGATTGCAGAAATGAACACTGATCTTGTCCCTGCACTGAATGATCCATAGGGGAAAGACTTCTCAGTTTCAAGTTATAAATGTGGTTGTTAATAAACCATTTAAGGAATACTTACGGAAGAACTATAGTGACTGGTTAATTAATGGAAATCATTAGTTCTGTAGGCTACTTTATAATTGTGTTTCCTAAATGTGTTAGCAATTTTGTGTGTGTTGGAATTGTAGTATGTGAGTGTGATGTATTTACAGGGTTGTGTGCTGTTGGTTTTATTTTAGTGTTTAGGATGCGTTTGTGTAGTTTTTTTATTAAATCGGGATTGAACTAACAACACCATCAGGAAACACATAAATAATACAAACAAAGACACAGACACATACAGCAAAATAGGGGTTTATAAATTAAACTGCAATGACTGTCACCAGTTCTACATCGGCCAGACGGGAAGATCTTTTTCCTCTAGATATTCTGAACATTTAAAAGCCCTCACCACAAACTACATACATTCCACATTCGCCACACATTTACAAAATGAAAACCACAGTTACACAAACATAGAGCACAACATGGAAATACTACACTACTTACGTAAAAGTAGAAAACTAAACACAGCAGAACAATTTGAAATATACAGATATCACACACTACAACCAAACAACATATTAAATGAACAATTACATTATAGATCACACATACTTTTCGATACACTGATTCAAACACAAACTTTGAATCCCAGCGCCAATTCCCTCCCACCAGCAACCCCCACCACACACACCTACAACCCATAACCGTTACTTTGTACAGACATTCAGTATTTTAAATCCCACTGAGGAAGACGAACACCACATCGAAACGTCTGGGAAACAAAACCAAAAAGTAAGTGTTCACAGTGAAAGTTTAATATATATAAATAGAAAAATAAATATTTTCCATAAATGATAGCAGAAACCTGTAGTAAAACAACTGATGTATTATTTCAAATGTTATCATACTATGGTCTATTCTGTGTTCACTGGACTGGGCCTGGGGGGGGTGGATTTCTTTTAAGGGAGAGCCTTTTGAATGAAATTTTGATTAGTGGGAACAGTGAATCGATCTCCTTATACTGACTTAAATATGAATGGCAACCTTAGGGTTTTTTATTTTATTTTATTTATTTTTAAGGGATAGCATGGTAGATTATGGGACCTTGCTAGGAACATAAGATTACAAGTGGCAACTCTCTCTACCTGGATTGCAGTAAGGTGCTGATAGGATCCTACGAACTCTAACCTTATGAATGGTGCCTCTGCCAGGACTGTAGTAAGGGGGTTATTGGAAATGTAACCTTGCAAATAGCGATCCTGCCAAGATTGCAGAAGAAGGTATTGGTCGGATTGTTTGAATCCTAACCTTATAACCTGTGTTCCTTCACACTTCTCTTTTAGGAATATGAGTGTTATCAATGTCTTTATACTGAACAAAAAATATATAAATGAATATTAAGTGTGTTAACAACTTTTGTAGATATGTTATTAACATAACTTAGTAAAATATTATTAAATACCTCCGGTTCACACATTTTCGCACTGACTTCTTCAATACATGTTTCAGTAGATTTCTTTGGCACTATATTACCCCAATCAAATAGCAGAGTCTTCAAAGCAGTTAACTTCATAACTGAAGAATTACCCTGGAAAAAAATTCGGATCTTTATAAACAAACAGGAAAATGTAATATAAAGTAATAGCCTATCATTACTGTAATCCAAAATTTGTTAGAAGGTTATGTTATTTAAAATGCATCTTTAGAGTTATGTGGCTGATAAAAGAAAATTGTTAACAACAATGGCTGCAAATTGGGCCTCATAATAAATAAAAGCAAGACAAAATACATGGTCACAGGACAAGAAGCTAGAGAACGTCCAAATTGGCATCTATTCCTTCAAAAAGTCAACAACTTTGTTTATTTAGGATGTCAAAGTTAACTCCGATTGGGGAAACGACAGAAGAATTAAAGCGAAGAATCACCTAAGCTAATAGGTATTTCTTTGGTCTCAGACCCCTGTTCCAGAGCAGAACAACTGCCAGGACCATCTAGCTGCTTCTGTATAAAACACTGATCCGCTCAGCTCTCACCTATGGTTCTGAGACCTGGACCATTTCTAGAAAGTCTGAGTCAAGCCTGTAACACAAAATCCTCCGCAGTATCTTTGGTCCAATATGTGTGGGAGGTGAATAGAGGAAAAGGACTAACCAAGAACTGAACACTCTTCTGAATGAACAAGATACTGTGAAAGTTATAAAACTTGGTAGACTCAGGTGGGCTGGACACAGAGTGGGGGAGAATGAAATACCCAGAAAGGCACTCACGGAACAGATCTATGGCGCCAGGACAGTTGGTAGAGCCAAACTACATTGGGAAAACATGTGAATTATGATGTGCACCATATCCTTGGGACCCGGAACTGGAGAGTAGCTGCACTTGACCGTGACAACTGCCAGAGGCTGTTAAGGAGGCCTTGACTCAGTAATGGGTTGTCGAGCCACTGTAAGTAATGGCTTTGTGAAGCTCTAGCTACAAAAACTTATAAGCCCTACATTTAAGTTATTATTAACCATTTACTCGTGTATATATAATTTTGTGATGGTACGAAAGTCCGTCTTAATGTTCATTGGTACGGAAAAGATAAATTTATTGTATTTTAATATATGTAAATGGTTAGGTCAATTTCCCCCCCCTTGTATAAGAACACAACGCAGTTTCATCTGTATGAGCCGAATCCAAGGTCATGGCGTACGTGCGATTCTACACACATATTTGGGCGAACCCAGTTGAGAAAGCACTGGTAAGATGTCATCAATCATAATACGTAACAATAGTGACGCAAAACAAGGGCGTCGCCTGCTTTAAAACAATAGAATTATGATGAGGCTAATCCCCTCCACCTATAAAATTTACGCATAGATGGCGTTCTCAGTACATTACAGCACATCAGAGCGTCAACAGCTAAAATCGCAGCTGGCGTAGTTTTCGCCAAAAGTGTTTGAGTCAACTTACCAAATGTAACTAAAATGTAACAGTGAACTTTTAAGAACAACCACCAGCAAATTACTATTCAAGTATGTAAAGTAGAATCAGTGTTAACAGAGAAAATCGACGAGGGACCTGCGGCGAACATCTGTCAACAAATGGGGAAAATCTGACATCAACGGCGGCCCTAAAAGTCCACACATTCAGGAAACTCCAAATTAATAATATATCTACATATTACTGAGCTCAAAATTATAATGAATTAAACAAAATGTATCTGTGCTAGCGAGCGTGTGGGCGAGAGCATGTGAGTGTGAACAAACTGGCCATTACGATAAGAGATTAGGGCATTGGTTTGTGCCATATAACAATAGTAAAGTGAATCGATCAAATTTTATTAGAGCTGCAGCTATATTTAATTTTATAATAGAATTAAGTATAAAAGTAATTGAAAGGTAATGAATAATGGATATGGGCGTAAGGATATGTAGACGCCATTTTGTTTCTTGTGTTCATATGCGGCGCCATCTTTGGTTGCCGTTAAGATTTATAATTCTAATTCAGATCAATTAAAAACAAGTTTATGGCATCAAAATTGTAGTCAGAGTCATTATTTCGACAACCTCAATGTTTCTGAATCTCGCTGAGTACGAATCCTGGCCCTTAGAGATAAAATTCATGTTGAGTATAAACCATGTGCTCGAACCGGATGTGGCATGGAACAGGCGGTAAGTAAGTGTATTTCACTTATTAGTAACAAATATAAATATAAAGAAAAAAATAAATTATGTAGGTTAACAAATGGCGCCCGAACAGGGACTTTATTGTA
The DNA here is from genome assembly GCA_034769895.1 of Magicicada septendecula. Taxonomy (NCBI): domain Eukaryota; kingdom Metazoa; phylum Arthropoda; class Insecta; order Hemiptera; family Cicadidae; genus Magicicada; species Magicicada septendecula. The sequence goes on along the minus strand of CM068376.1, from coordinate 200,355,931 downwards.
TATATATTCAAAGGTTAACAAATGGCCCCCGAACTGTGACCTTATATAAAAATAAGCCAGATTCAGAAACAGACGGGCAGCGAAATAAAATATAGCACAACACGCAAATAACATATGTTACAATTATAGGTTATGTTATTGTTGAGTTAAGATATAAAGCAACAACTGAAAATAAAGAGAGTTTGACAAAATATTTTATTCAATAAGGCAAACAATAGTGAAAATAGCAGCCTCACTGCGAATGAAAGCCAAACAAGTATGATGGAATCAAAAATAATGAGTGAAGAAATTGTTCACTCAACACCAGTCATAAGCAAAAGAACTGAAGAGAATGATATAGTAAAGATAATGCAAACACTTTTCGAAATACAGTATAACAAATTTGACGAGAAATTTAAAGAACTGAAAGAGCAAAATAGCGATCTAAAAAGCGATATTAATGAAATCAAAAGACAAAATTGCAATTTTGCTAAACGTTTTAATGAGCTACACATGAAAAGGAATAAAGTAGATGACAATTCTAAGAGTACAGAAATATACAAATTAAACATAAATAAAGACAAGGTAAGTAGCAGTGAAAATTATGATAAAATAAATAAAAATATGGTATTAGAAGATAATAGTGTGGATATTGGTAGTGATAATGAGATTTTAATGAGAGTAGAGGTTAATGGTGAGGAGATAGTTGTTGATGAGATTGAAAGAGGGTGTAAGGAGAGTTTAAGTGAGTATGGTGGGCAGAGGGCAAATTTTCCCAGTGGTATAAGTGAAATAAAGACTCCACAAATGGTGTTTGAGAATGAAAGTTCCTCTAGAACTTATGTGGGAGACATGTGGTCTCCAAATGATCCCTTAGTTTTTTGTGTTGATGTACCTGGTAAAGCCAGGGGGTGTTTTTATGAAGTAGTAGTGCCCTACGCAAATATATATAGAGAGAGAATGTAGCCTGGTGTGATAGTGAGAGATGTTTTGAAAGTGAGAGGGATTGTGAGAGAAAGAGGGAGATAGATTTTTAAAGTAAATAGAACTTGGGAAGAATTTATAGAAAGGTTAGATGGAGAGAGAAGTAATAAAAATAAGAACTTACCTTATAGGTAAACTGAGGTAATAGGAGATGATGATGAAAATAATGACTTTATACCTGATTGTCACTAATCATACTAAAGGTGACAGGACCATACCCAATCGTGACAATTTGTATGTGAAGCTAATTATTTATACAAATACAAATACAGATAAATAAAATTATTTATCTTCCACCTACCTTGTTTTGTCCTCTCATCCCAGAATCCGTCACACGAACGTTGAGATGCAAGTATGATTATAGGTTGTGTTAATAACAGACGCAACTCGCATTTTGTGAAGAGAAACAAACTAAGATTTTATTTAATTCATTAAAATTGCAACATGTTATTTACTTTCCTTTTCATTTCTTTACTATCGGATACTACTAAAATTAAACATATTACCTTAATGTAGGCAGCCCAGCCTGCTCAAACACACATTCACACTGTTAAAACATTTTTTACCCCTTTATTCAGATAGTCCCCATTTTATTCGAAATTACCCATATATTTGACATACTGTTGCTCAATATTACTATCGGCAACGTGGCTTCTCCCCGTCCGCGTGCTATATTATTTACAAAATTAGTTATAGGTCCAAAAACAATTTATGTCATTTTCCAAAAACTGTGTTCACTTCCGCATTTTGACCAAACTACACTCACTTTTACTTGATATTGAACTTTATTGATGAGCACCGTTTGGCAGCTACCTGGCCAGGTTAGCGTCAGTAAGGAAACTGGGAAGATCGTTCACCAAGTCCCCACCAACTAGATTTCTGTCGGACAAGGCGGAAAGCAATGCCTTATGCGTTAAAGTCATAGCTGTGGCACATTTAAAAAGTGCAAACTCCCGTGTGTTGGACGTTAACGATATTCGGTGTCCAGTGGTTTACGTCACTGTAAAGGCGTGGTCTAGTTACGTTTCCGTCGTGTCTCTGAGCATATGTTGGACAAAATTCGCACATAGCCATTTTGTTTTAAACAACTCGGCGTCGGTTGCACACCTGATGGTGTTTGCGCGCTTGTGTGTGTGTGTCACACATGCTTAAAGTTCCAAGAATTCAAACAGTGGTGGACGACACGCACATTCCATTGTACAGCTACCTCTGCCAACTCCTTTGTTCGAGTATAGTTTTTATTCAACATGTGACTGGCCACGCATATGAAATCACTTGTTACAAATATTTTTTAATAAAATAAAATCCCTCCCTTTTGCCCCGTTACAATACCCCCCCCCAATGAGAGATCTTCTGCCGAAACAGAAGAAATCTCATTGCTAAACCCCTAAGAGGATCGGTGAGGATATGGTGCTAACAATCCCCCATTAGTTCTTACACCACATGGGTAAACTACCCCCCTGGCTCGGCGACCATGGCTGCACCTGAACGAGATTACTGGACTTCTCTATACGAGATCCCAACACCATAAAATCAAACAGACACGCACCACAGCGCACCTAACCTTCTAACATGCTACCCCCCAAACTCCAAATCCCTGGTCTTATACCATGCCAGATCCTCAACCGATATGTTCCCCCTTACCATGCACACTGGGCTGCCTTTAGCAGTTACTGGGCTCGTACACACTCATAATTCCTCACTAAACAAAATTATCCCTTAAATTTTTCAAAACATTTCTCTTTATATTCAAACTTCATTTACGTTAAAATCAAATTGCATTTCCTCAAAAATCACAATAAAACCCTCGCAATACACATAACAATACTACACTTACAACTCAAAACATCAATTAGGTAGCAGGAACAAAAAAAAAAAAAAAATCAATTTTTTTTTCAAAAAAATTTAAATTTACTAAAATATTATTTTTCTCAATATTCAGAAAATTTAAAATTATTTAAATCAATTAAACAACAAAATTTGCATCACTTCATTGCCAAAACTGGTCTAGTTTATAACATCAACCATCAGCTGATCAAACTGGGTCAAGTCCACAACCTTGACCTACATAGGTTATACATAGGCTACATCATAAAATACATTAAACATCTTTAAAATTTTTATCTTCAAACATAATATAATAATACATTCAAAATTAACATGGTTATTATTACAATTAACAATAAAATTGACATTTAAATTAATTACAAAGTGCACATTTATTGCTCTAATTAGTTTCAACTTCTATTAAAATCTGTCACTTGTTTCCATTAATTTTATATTTTTACTATGACCCTCTTTCTTTAATATTCTCAATCTCCATTAGTTTGGGTGACTTAATTATTCATACTAACTTGATTCACAACCTGGCATGTATACATTTATAATCTTCCCCTCTCTGACTTTAATATCACTAACAGCTTTAACTAATATGACACCCATCTCTATCAAAACATCTATCAAACAATCTCTAAACCCAACTTACTACTCAACTCAATTCGCATCATTCTACCCTTATAAAAAAAATACTCTCCACCCCTTTGTACTCAGGATGTGTGTTCCCCTCCCAAAGCTCATTCCCTTATCTGGTCCCTGGACTTTCCCTAGGCAACCCTTTCCGGCGCTAAATGGTCCCTTCCCGTCCCAACACCTTTCGTTGCAGACTCCTTACCACACCACCCCCTTACAAAATTCCCATCAACTAATTACCCTTCCAATACATCACTTTCAACTACTACAAAATATCTCCATTTACTTATTACATCAATATATCCATCAATACTCTACATATTTTCCCCATAGCTACTGTGTCACTATCAATACTTCTCAAATTCTACATTACATTATTCCTAACAATATTATTCTCTCTAGTACCCCTTTAACTTAACTTGGACGGATCTACATGTCCTAACAAAATATTAATCACCCAAGATCTATCTTTTACATTACCTTTAAAATCTCAACTATCTCAAATTACTTCCATCATTTAATCAAAATCTTTTAACACATTAAAATCATTATATTCAAACATTAGTTATGTTCCATTTTCCTCATATTCAAATATTTAACTACATTGAAAAAATTGCAAATCATTTATAAGTGATATTCTACAGCTGATCAGCTGATTTTCTTAGCAAGGTGAATGACCTTACTATAAACACATTTCAAAATTATACAAATTACACATGTTATCAATCCTTATCTCTAACACAATAAACTAATACATTCATAAGACATAATAAACACAGTCTAATAAACATCTAATGGATCTATATCTCAAATCATGATACAATTATTTAATTAGTGCAAGAGCGAGTCATCATCTTTAAGTTACCAAATTTTAATTCGTTGCTCCCCTGAGCAACCACCCTGCCACACACACTATTGTTTTTTTGATGGTGGACTGTTGCGCCCATTTGCATCCACAAGGATGGCATTGGTGGAGGAATTTATCATCTCCGTGTCCTTGCTTCAGCGTTACATTTTAAAATTGGCAGATATCATCATATCTTTACGTTATATATTAATATGCCCTTAAAACGGGTCTACCACCTGGTTTACTGTTCCTACTCGAACAGAGCGGCAGCCGCTGTTCCATAGTTCCGGGGATTTCCCCTAAATCACCCCTCATTGATTTCAAATATAAACCAATTTCAAGCCAGCTATGGTCAAGGTTCTTACTTTATGGCCATAGCTAACCGCTATCCAAAACCACGATTAGTGCTGGTAAGGCAGTAACTGCTCGAAAAGTCGGGGAAATCATCTCTAACTTCAGGCATGTTCTCTACGTTATTAATATACACGGCACGGCAATCTATCAGCATATATTATAAAATTATATAAAAGGTGTGCCGTGTATTTTACGCCATTTTGGCCTCCGATGGAGGTAACACTCTTTGTCACCCCCAACACTTACCGCTATCTACCGTGGCACATGCCACCACGGTAATAGCTTACTAATAGCTAAATTAACCACTCTACACTTGCAGTTTCTACACTCCCTAAGTATAGCACTTCTATTAACACCACTCAACCCCCCAAAATTACCCACATACCTTGTATGATAACATAACACACATTGACCTTGAACATTGACATTTTTTCATTACTACACAATTCTCATTTAAATAATTTTTATAGAAAATTATAAACATTATAATTTGAAATTTATTAACTCTTCCATATATCATCATTTAAATTATTTATCACTTACTACAATTGGATTTCTCAAAATTTCAAATTTATTATTAACATTTATTTTATCTCATATTTCAGTTATTATTACCTTTTGATTATGGTTTCTATTTAATACAATTATCTCAAATTATTTTCATTATTGAGTTAAAACCTTTTCAACACCTGTAAACACTTTACTCTATATAACTTGTATTATAAAATTTATACTCACAGTACATCGCTCATACCCTGTCATAAGCATACAAATATACATATCAAAAATGCCCTGTACCTTCTGCAACATTTTAACAACACTGTTATTCCACACTAAACAATTTAACATTTATTTATTTATTAATTATTGTCAAATTCAAATCTCATAAAATAATTTAAACTTATTAGAAAAATTCAATTATATAACATTTAAATCAATCAAAATATTTAAACATATCAAATTATTATCAAAACAATTACAATTCGTTAATTACTGTTTTCAAAATTATTTTTGTTATTTATTTAGTCTACTGAAATACTCTTATTATTATTAAAACAATTACTTACACACATTGTTTACATTATATACTTGTTACAATACACACCACTAATTTCACTATCAATTATTTACAAATTATTCGTCATTAATTATTCAATTTATCACACTTCATTTCCAAAATCAGCAAGTCAGAACCATAAATTACAATATTTAAAAATGCCCATTCACTCATTTTAATTTCAACCTCCATCATCATATAACAATCTAATATATTTATAATATAAATCGTTCTTGTCCACACTCAGTTTATTAATTTTAATATAATAATTTTCTAATACTTCAAGTTGTTCCACTATCATCAAATCATAAAACCTGTCAATATCATTAGTGAGTTTATTTTGGTCTCCATCAGTAGTTTTATTCAATCTAAACTCAGTTATTTTCTCATCATGTTCTCCTACTACATTCATCACAACATAAGGTCAATTATTATTATTTAAACAGGTATCATCAAAACAATTCTCAATCTCTACTCTATAAGGTAAGTATTTCATATCATTTATCTTTATCACTTCTAACATCTCTTTCAACTCATTATAATTTCTCTTCAACTTATATAATTCTATCTCTCTATCAATACACAACTCTCTATCTAACTCTCTCTCACCATAACACCATCTCACACTTTCGACACCATCCCACACAGAGGGTACTAACTCATAAAAACTTGGGGAACAACTCAAACACCTCATGTCTTCTAATAACAAGGGACTCTTGCCCTTCAACAATAACATTTGTGAACACCTTGGTTCACCATAAATATGGGGAAAATTTACCCTCTGCCCTACATACTCATCTAATCTCTCTTGCCACTCTTTCTCTAATTCATCAACACTAATTACTACTCCGTTACAACCTATTACTCTCTCTCTCTCACTCACTATCTATTTTCAATGTATCACTCTCTGATACCACATTCTTAATTATATTATCATTTTCAACATTATTTCTATCACTTGTTACTTTTTTATTATCATTATTATTATTACTTTTAATCTGTTCCCCTACTGATTCTACTATTTTCTCAATATCTCACTTCAATTCGTTAAACTTACTCTAACACTTAATTTTGACCTCATTAATATCAGCTTTAAGTTCGTTAAACTTTATATCATTGTTATCAAAACGACTATTCACACTCTGCTTAATATCATCGGACATTGCTCTCATAAAATTAAATATATCACTTGTTGAATACTCTTTTTCTTTTGTTTTACTTATTACAGGAGTAGAATTTGCTCCTGCCTCACTAATTTTGATAGATTCGTCTACATTACTGTCACTGATTGACAGTGACTCTATCTGAATACCTGAATCGCTTTTATCAACCGATTCAGTTAACGTATTTTCATTGTTTTCATTCAATTTACATTCGGCTTTATCGCCTACAATTACCTCAACTTCATTTTCGTTAGTAGCCATTTCTTATTCTTTATAATCTATACTTATTAATTTAATTTATCATAATACAATTTCAATCTTATATTCAATATTTTTTCATCTTGTATGTCTTAGTTAAGTATACTACATATCGTTTAACCTGTACATAATTTACGCCCTTTTACGTACTGTTATTCAACCTTTCAACCATACTTGCATTTTATTTGTAGGTGTGGTTTCTATATTTAAATTTTACTTTATAAAAACTGTCCCTGCTTCGGAAGCGCCATCTGTGAAGCTTATTATTTATACAAATACAAATACAGATAAATAAAATTATTTATCTTCCACCTACCTTGTTTTGTCCTCTCATCCCAGAATCCGTCACACGAACGTTGAGAGGCAAGTATGATTATAGGTTGTGTTAATAACAGACGCAACTCGCATTTTGTGAAGAGAAAAAAACTAAGATTTTATTTAATTCATTAAAATTGCAACATGTTATTTATTTACCTTTTCATTTCTTTACTATCGGATACTAGTAAAATTAAACATATTACCTTAATGTAGGCAGCCCAGCCTGCTCAATCACACATTCACACTGTTAAAACATTTTTTACCCCTTTATTCAGATAGTCCCCATTTTACTCGAAATTACCCATATATTTGACATACTGTTGCTCAATATCACTACCGGCAACGTGGCTTCTTCCCGTCCGCGTGCTATATTATTTACAAAATTAGTTATAGGTCCAAAACAATTTATGATGTCATTTTCCGAAAACTGTGTTCACTTCTGCATTTTGACAAAACTACACTCACTTTTACTTGATATTGAACTTTATTGATGAGCACCGTTTGGCAGCTACCTGACCAGGTTAGCTTCAGTAAGGAAACTGGGAAGAGCGTTCACCAAGTCCCCACCAACTAGATTTCTGTCGGACAAGGCGGAAAGCAATGCCTTATGCGTTAAAGTCATAGCTGTGGCACATTTAACAAGTGCAAACTCCCATGTGTTGGACGTTGACGATATTCGGTGTCCAGTGGTTTACGTCACTGTAAAGGCGTGGTCTAGTTACGTTTCCGTCGTGTCTCTGAGCATATGTTGGACAAAATTCGCACATAGCCATTTTGTTTTAAACAACTCGGCGTCGGTTGCACACCTGCTGGTGTTTGCGCGCTTGTGTGTGTGTGTCACACATGCTTAAAGTTCCAAGAATTCAAACAGTGGTGGACGACACGCACATTCCATTGTACAGCTACCTCTGCCAACTCCTTTGTTCGAGTATAGTTTTTATTCAACATGTGACTGGCCACGCATATGAAATGACTTGTTACAAATATTTTTTAATAAAATAAAATCCCTCCCTTTTGCCTCGTTACAATTCCCCCCCCCCCAATGAGAGATCTTCTGCCGAAACAGAAGAAATATCATTGCTAAACCCCTAAGAGGATCGGTGAGGATATGGTGCTAACAATCCCCCATTAGTTCTTACACCGCATGGGTAAACTACCCCCCTGGCTCGGCGACCATGGCTGCACCTGAACGAGATTACTGGACTTCTCTATACGAGATCCCAACACCATAAAATCGAACAGACACGCACCACAGCGCACCTAACCTTCTAACATGCTACCCCCCAAACTCCAAATCCCTGGTCTTATACCATGCCAGATCCTCAACCGATATGTTCCCCCTTACCATGCACACTGGGCTGCCTTTAGCAGTTACTGGGCTCGTACACACTCATAATTCCTCACTAAACAAAATTATCCCTTAAATTTTTCAAAACATTTCTCTTTATATTCAAACTTCATTTACGTTAAAATCAAATTGCATTTCCTCAAAAATCACAATGAGAAAAATCTTTTACATGAATCCCTAATTCTCTTCACTACTACTAACAATCCTAAAGAAAACAAATTGAATACCTTATTAAACATGAATTCCCTTACTCTAACATTTGTTTACACACATATTCTAAACAATATAAGTCAATAAAACCCTCGCAATACACATAACAATACTACACTTACAACTCAAAACATCAATTAGGTGGCAGGCACAAAAAAAAAAAAAAAAAAATCAATTTTTTTTCAAAAAAATTTAAATTTACTAAAATATTATTTTTCTCAATATTCAGAAAATTTAAAATTATTTAAATCAATTAAACAACAAAATTTGCATCACTTCATTGCCAAAACTGGTCTAGTTTATAACATCAACCATCAGCTGATCAAACTGGGTCAAGTCCACAACCTTGACCTACATAGGTTATACATAGGCTACATCATAAAATACATTAAACATCTTTAAAATTTTTATCTTCAAACATAATATAATAATACATTCAAAATTAACATGGTTATTATTACAATTAACAATAAAATTGACATTTAAATTAATTACAAAGTGCACATTTATTGCTCTAATTAGTTTCAACTTCTATTAAAATCTGTCACTTGTTTCCATTAATTTTATATTTTTACTATGACCCTCTTTCTTTAATATTCTCAATCTCCATTAGTTTGGGTGACTTAATTATTCATACTAACTTGATTCACAACCTGGCATGTATACATTTATAATCTTCCCCTCTCTGACTTTAATATCACTAACAGTTTTAACTAATATGACACCCATCTCTATCAAAACATCTATCAAACAATCTCTAAACCCAACTTACTACTCAACTCAATTCGCATCATTCTACCCTTATAAAAAAAATACTCTCCACCCCTTTGTACTCAGGATGTGTTCCTCTCCCAAAGCTCATTCCCTTATCTGGTCCCTGGACTTTCCCTAGGCAACCCTTTCCGGCGCTAAATGGTCCCTTCCCGTCCCAACACCTTTCATTGCGGACTCCTTACCACACCACCCCCTTACAAAATTCCCATCAACTAATTACCCTTCCAATACATCACTTTCAACTACTACAAAATATCTCCATTTACTTATTACATCAATATATCCATCAATACTCTACATATTTTCCCCATAGCTACTGTGTCACTATCAATACTTCTCAAATTCTACATTACATTATTCCTAACAATATTATTCTCTCTAGTACCCCTTTAACTTAACTTGGACGGATCTACATGTCCTAACAAAATATTAATCACCCAAGATCTATCTTTTACATTACCTTTAAAATCTCAACTATCTCAAATTACTTCCATCATTTAATCAAAATCTTTTAACACATTAAAATCATTATATTCAAACATTAGTTATGTTCCATTTTCCTCATATTCAAATATTTAACTACATTGAAAAAATTGCAAATCATTTATAAGTGATATTCTACAGCTGATCAGCTGATTTTCTTAGCAAGGTGAATGACCTTACTATAAACACATTTCAAAATTATACAAATTACACATGTTATCAATCCTTATCTCTAACACAATAAACTAATACATTCATAAGACATAATAAACACAGTCTAATAAACATCTAATGGATCTATATCTCAAATCATGATACAATTATTTAATTAGTGCAAGAGCGAGTCATCATCTTTAAGTTACCAAATTTTAATTCGTTGCTCCCCTGAGCAACCACCCTGCCACACACACTATTGTTTTTTTGATGGTGGACTGTTGCGCCCATTTGCATCCACAAGGATGGCATTGGTGGAGGAATTTATCATCTCCGTGTCCTTGCTTCAGCGTTACATTTTAAAATTGGCAGATATCATCATATCTTTACGTTATATATTAATATGCCCTTAAAACGGGTCTACCACCTGGTTTACTGTTCCTACTCGAACAGAGCGGCAGCCGCTGTTCCATAGTTCCGGGGATTTCCCCTAAATCACCCCTCATTGATTTCAAATATAAACCAATTTCAAGCCAGCTATGGTCAAGGTTCTTACTTTATGGCCATAGCTAACCGCTATCCAAAACCACGATTAGTGCTGGTAAGGCAGTAACTGCTCGAAAAGTCGGGGAAATCATCTCTAACTTCAGGCATGTTCTCTACGTTATTAATATACACGGCACGGCAATCTATCAGCATATATTATAAAATTATATAAAAGGTGTGCCGTGTATTTTACGCCATTTTGGCCTCCGATGGAGGTAACACTCTTTGTCACCCCCAACACTTACCGCTATCTACCGTGGCACATGCCACCACGGTAATAGCTTACTAATAGCTAAATTAACCACTCTACACTTGCAGTTTCTACACTCCCTAAGTATAGCACTTCTATTAACACCACTCAACCCCCCAAAATTACCCACATACCTTGTATGATAACATAACACACATTGACCTTGAACATTGACATTTTTTCATTACTACACAATTCTCATTTAAATAATTTTTATAGAAAATTATAAACATTATAATTTGAAATTTATTAACTCTTCCATATATCATCATTTAAATTATTTATCACTTACTACAATTGGATTTCTCAAAATTTCAAATTTATTATTAACATTTATTTTATCTCATATTTCAGTTATTATTACCTTTTGATTATGGTTTCTATTTAATACAATTATCTCAAATTATTTTCATTATTGAGTTAAAACCTTTTCAACACCTGTAAACACTTTACTCTATATAACTTGTATTATAAAATTTATACTCACAGTACATCGCTCATACCCTGTCATAAGCATACAAATATACATATCAAAAATGCCCTGTACCTTCTGCAACATTTTAACAACACTGTTATTCCACACTAAACAATTTAACATTTATTTATTTATTAATTATTGTCAAATTCAAATCTCATAAAATAATTTAAACTTATTAGAAAAATTCAATTATATAACATTTAAATCAATCAAAATATTTAAACATATCAAATTATTATCAAAACAATTACAATTCGTTAATTACTGTTTTCAAAATTATTTTTGTTATTTATTTAGTCTACTGAAATACTCTTATTATTATTAAAACAATTACTTACACACATTGTTTACATTATATACTTGTTACAATACACACCACTAATTTCACTATCAATTATTTACAAATTATTCGTCATTAATTATTCAATTTATCACACTTCATTTCCAAAATCAGCAAGTCAGAACCATAAATTACAATATTTAAAAATGCCCATTCACTCATTTAATTTCAACCTCCATCATCATATAACAATCTAATATATTTATAATATAAATCGTTCTTGTCCACACTCAGTTTATTAATTTTAATATAATAATTTTCTAATACTTCAAGTTGTTCCACTATCATCAAATCATAAAACCTGTCAATATCATTAGTGAGTTTATTTTGGTCTCCATCAGTAGTTTTATTCAATCTAAACTCAGTTATTTTCTCATCATGTTCTCCTACTACATTCATCACAACATAAGGTCAATTATTATTATTTAAACAGGTATCATCAAAACAATTCTCAATCTCTACTCTATAAGGTAAGTATTTCATATCATTTATCTTTATCACTTCTAACATCTCTTTCAACTCATTATAATTTCTCTTCAACTTATATAATTCTATCTCTCTATCAATACACAACTCTCTATCTAACTCTCTCTCACCATAACACCATCTCACACTTTCGACACCATCCCACACAGAGGGTACTAACTCATAAAAACTTGGGGAACAACTCAAACACCTCATGTCTTCTAATAACAAGGGACTCTTGCCCTTCAACAATAACATTTGTGAACACCTTGGTTCACCATAAATATGGGGAAAATTTACCCTCTGCCCTACATACTCATCTAATCTCTCTTGCCACTCTTTCTCTAATTCATCAACACTAATTACTACTCCGTTACAACCTATTACTCTCTCTCTCTCACTCACTATCTATTTTCAATGTATCACTCTCTGATACCACATTCTTAATTATATTATCATTTTCAACATTATTTCTATCACTTGTTACTTTTTTATTATCATTATTATTATTACTTTTAATCTGTTCCCCTACTGATTCTACTATTTTCTCAATATCTCACTTCAATTCGTTAAACTTACTCTAACACTTAATTTTGACCTCATTAATATCAGCTTTAAGTTCGTTAAACTTTATATCATTGTTATCAAAACGACTATTCACACTCTGCTTAATATCATCGGACATTGCTCTCACAAAATTAAATATATCACTCGTTGAATACTCTTTTTCTTTTGTTTTACTTATTACAGGAGTAGAATTTGCTCCTGCCTCACTAATTTTGATAGATTCGTCTACATTACTGTCACTGATTGACAGTGACTCTATCTGAATACCTGAATCGCTTTTATCAACCGATTCAGTTAACGTATTTTCATTGTTTTCATTCAATTTACATTCGGCTTTATCGCCTACAATTACCTCAACTTCATTTTCGTTAGTAGCCATTTCTTATTCTTTATAATCTATACTTATTAATTTAATTTATCATAATACAATTTCAATCTTATATTCAATATTTTTTCATCTTGTATGTCTTAGTTAAGTATACTACATATCGTTTAACCTGTACATAATTTACGCCCTTTTACGTACTGTTATTCAACCTTTCAACCATACTTGCATTTTATTTGTAGGTGTGGTTTCTATATTTAAATTTTACTTTATAAAAACTGTCCCTGCTTCGGAAGCGCCATCTGTGAAGCTTATTATTTATACAAATACAAATACAGATAAATAAAATTATTTATCTTCCACCTACCTTGTTTTGTCCTCTCATCCCAGAATCCGTCACACGAACGTTGAGATGCAAGTATGATTATAGGTTGTGTTAATAACAGACGCAACTCGCATTTTGTGAAGAGAAAAAAACTAAGATTTTATTTAATTCATTAAAATTGCAACATGTTATTTATTTACCTTTTCATTTCTTTACTATCGGATACTAGTAAAATTAAACATATTACCTTAATGTAGGCAGCCCAGCCTGCTCAATCACACATTCACACTGTTAAAACATTTTTTACCCCTTTATTCAGATAGTCCCCATTTTATTCGAAATTACCCATATATTTGACATACTGTTGCTCAATATCACTACCGGCAACGTGCCTTCTTCCCGTCCGCGTGCTATATTATTTACAAAATTAGTTATAGGTCCAAAAACAGTTTATGATGTCATTTTCCGAAAACTGTGTTCACTTCTGCATTTTGACAAAACTACACTCACTTTTACTTGATATTGAACTTTATTGATGAGCACCGTTTGGCAGCTACCTGACCAGGTTAGCGTCAGTAAGGAAACTGGGAAGAGCGTTCACCAAGTCCCCACCAACTAGATTTCTGTCGGACAAGGCGGAAAGCAATGCCTTATGCGTTAAAGTCATAGCTGTGGCACATTTAACAAGTGCAAACTCCCGTGTGGACGTTGACGATATTTGGTGTCCAGTGGTTTACATCACTGTAAAGGCGTGGTCTAGTTACGTTTCCGTCGTGTCTCTAAGCATATGTTGGACAAAATTCGCACATAGCCATTTTGTTTTAAACAACTCGGCGTCGGTTGCGCACCTGCTGGTGTTTGCGCGCTTGTGTGTGTTTGTCACACATGCTTAAAGTTCCAAGAATTCAAACAGTGGTGGGCGACACGCACATTCCATTGTTCGGCTACCTCTGCCAACTCCTTTGTTCGAGTAAAGTTTTTATTCAACATGTGACTGGCCACGCATATGAAATGACTTGTTACAAATATTTTTTAATAAAATAAAATCCCTCTCTTTTGCCCTGTTACATGTATCATGTAATAATACGGAGTAATCCTATTAATTATGATAGTTTTGTGGAAGAATACAAGAATTTAAATAGGTATCATATTAATGATGCTAATATAATGTTTTCAAGGAAAAATAAGTTGTATAGACCTAAGACTCGACTGTTGTTTGATGATGGGGGATAAAGATTTTATTGTGTTATGAACATTTAATTATATGATAGTGTGGTTTCAAGATGGACTGTTTTATGAACTGATTTATGGTCAATGATTAAATGATAATTTGGATTGTATATTTTTGTGTGTTAATGTCAATGTATTTGTGTATTCTTGATGTTGTGTATTACATGTAATTTTATGTAAACCATGTATGTAACAGGAAGTTATAATTATCTTGTTGATTCATCCTCTTCGTTCACTTTATTAAATTTATTAATATATATAAACTTTCACGTATGAACTTACTATTTGTTGTCGCTTCCCCAAACGTTTCGAGGTGATGTTTGAACCTCAGCGCCAATCCCTTCCCACCATCAACCCCACCACACACACCTATAGTCCATAATGGTTATTCTGTAATCGACATTCAGTATTTACTCCCACTGAGGAAGAGGAACATCACCTCGAAACGTTTGGGGAAGTGACAACGAATAGTAAGTTCATACGTGAAAGTTTATATATATTAAAAAAAAGGAAGTTATAGTTTAATTGATTTAATAATAACAATTAACATTGTTTTTTGACTAAACGACTAAACAAGTGATGAAAGTAATGATGAAAGTTTAAATAATTGAATTAAATAATTGAAGATTAATTACTTAATTAAGGTTGTACAAAAGAAAATTGTGATGATGAATTTAAATAATTATGAAATCTAGATTCTAATGATTAGTAAATGAGTAAACATAAATATGTTCAGATATTAAGTTGTATTATTATTGTAAGATAAGTGATGAATTTTCTAGTGTTATATGAAAGTGAAATGTTGTAAAGAGGTTTGGATGATGATGATAAATAAGGCATATGAATTAATCAGAATTAACTTTATTGGGAGTTAGAGAGAATAAGAAGTTGAGATACAGATAATACACAAAGAGGGTGTTAGATATTTTAGGGACACAGTAGTTAGTGATTATATGTAGAGAAGATGAGTAATATGTAATTAGATAATAAATAGTTGATGGTGATATTTTGTAGTAAGGATAGTGGTGTAAGGAGTGATCAACGTGCGTCGTTGGGCAGTTCCCGTAATTAGAAAAGGGTAAGAGTGTTTGCCGATATTTGGTGGAGGGCAAAAGGTTATGAACGTGTATATTGCCAGGTAGGGTACACACATCCTGGTACAAAGAGGTAATAGAAATTTCACTCAAGGAAGTGAACGGTATAAATAGAATTAAGGTTGAAGGGAGTTGTTATTATGGAGAGATTGGTGTCATAATATGTGAATCTGGTTGTTAGAAGGAAGGTGAGTAAGGTTAGGTAGATAAATGCCAAAATAAGATATAGATAATAGGGAATAATAGAGTCACCCAAACTAGATAAGTATTGATGAAAAGGTTAGAAAAAGAAAATTTATATTAGAAAGGTGATGTAACAGAAAGGTTAATAATAAACTTGAAATTTTTATAGAATCTCATTGTAACAAATGTTAAATAGTTAAATGTTAAGTAATTAAAAGTTGATATAAAAGAATGGTAAAGAGTTAATAGAGAGTTGATAATAATAATGTTATAAAGTTCTGATACAAGTTGTGTAAGTGTAAATGGTTTAATGTAAATGTAACAATGTTAATGTGTAATGTTCAGTGTTTTATTATGTTGTATTGATGTTGTTATTGAACATACAAATATCGTTCTGATTCTGTGGTAAAGAGATGTTAATCAGAAATGATAAATAAAGTTGGAATAGTTAGAATCTGCCATGAATAAGTTGTTGAATTTTAGATGTGTGATGTTTAAAATATTGAAAATAAATAAAGTCCCTAGTTCTGGGCGACATCTGTGACGTTATTAATTAATACATCTAAATCACAAAAATATTTATCTCTCACTTACCTTGTTTCTGCCCAGGGTTACGTCACACGAACGGTGCAATGCAAGTATGATTGTAAGGTTATTTGAATAACATACGCAACTCACATTTATGAAGAGAAACAATTAAAATTGTATTCCATTCTTTAAACTTTTTAACATTTTATTTACTTCTTTTTAAATTTTACTCAAAGTTCATTTTGTTGAGAAATCATTTCTGCTGACTTAAACTTCTTAATCTTAACATCATTTACTATTAATTTCTCTTTTTATTTAAAACATAAACACTACCTTGAATCATTTTACACAAAAATATATATTGATTAATACATGAATCTAACTAGCTTATTTTTACTATAGACGTCCCAGTTTGCTGCACACACAACTCCATTCATATCAATTTACCCCCCCCCCCCATTTTAGAGATCTCATTAAAATAATTTTGAATTTTATACTGTTACTTGTTTCGGTGGCCTCTTCCCCGACCACGTGGCGCATCCCACACCAGGTCCTTGTGGCGATGTCTAAAAAGTTTATGAGTTCATATTTCCTGCTTCTTCGTTAACCATTGCACTCACTCTTTACTTTGCGACATCGTTCCACTACTGATAACTTTTTTAACTAATATTTAAAAATTTATTGAGGGGGCCACTTTGGGTAGTTCGCCTGGCCAGACGAAACATTGATGAGGACTGCCACAAGAGTTAACAAAAACCTCACTTCTAAACTTTTGAACAAGACGGATATCAATGCCTTTTGGTGTTAAAGTCCTCGTCACTGTATCCGAGGTACGGGTTATTCATGGGTTTTCTACGTCGACGAAATTTCACTGCCACTGGTTACGTCACGCGAATAGGCGGGATCTCGTCAAGACATCCATCGTCTCCCGACAGCATTGCAAACAGATTTTACAGAAAAGCCATTTTGGTCTCCGCGTCGTTTGTGCGCCCCGCTGGTGTTTGTGCATTTGCGTACATCACACAGCACCGAAGTTCTTAGAATTCAATTGCGTTGACCGCATGCATCACATTCCAACGTCCGACTGCTTGCACAACTTCACCTCACAGTTCCTTTGTTCGATGCCAATTTCAATTACCATGGGACTGACCACGCAGATGAAAACCAAATTTATATTAATAAAATGAAATAAAACCCTCTCCCTCCTCTTTTAGTCCCGTTACAATACCCCCCCCAATGAGAGATCTTCTGCCGAAACAGAAGAAATCTCATTGCTAAACCCCTAAGAGGATCGGTGAGGATATGGTGCCAACAACTCCCCATTTATTTCTTACACATCATGGGTAAACTACCCCAGTAGCTCGGAGACTATGGCCGCACCTGAACGAGATTACTGGACTTCTCTATTCGAGATCCCAACACCATAAAACCGAACAGACACGCACCACAGCGCACCTAACCTTCTAACATGCCACCCCCCAAAATCCAAACCCTTGGTCTTATACCATGCCAAATCTTCAACCGATATGTTCCCCCTTACATGCATACTAGGTCACCTTCAGCAATACTGGGCGCATACATATACTTATTAATACTTTCTAAACAAACTCATCATTTAAAATTCCCAAAATATTTATCTTTAAATTCAAAAAACAAATTCATTTACGTTTAAAATCAAATTGTTATATCTCCATTACTTTCTCAAAATAAAAAAAAACAAAATCTTTTACATGAATCCATCAACTCTATTAATTTTCTCCACTACTAATAACAATCCTAAAGAAAAACAAATTGAACACCTTATTAAAACATGAATTCACTTAATCTAACATTTATTTGTACAGATATACTAAACAATGTAATTCAATAAAACACTAGTAATACACATAAACAATAATACACTTGAAATTCAAACATCGCCTATATGGCAGGCAAAAAAAAATTAAATTTATCAAAATATCTTTTTTTCCAATATTCAGAAAAATTTAAAATCCTTTAATTCAGTTAAACGACAAAATTGCATCAATCAATTGCCAGAAACTGGTCTTGTCTATAACATCAACCATCAGCTGATCTCTCTGGGTCAAGTCAACGACCTTGACACACATATGTTACACAGATCTACATCATAAAGTACATAAAACATCTTTAACATTCTTTATCTTCAAACATAGTACAACATAATAAAATTAAACATTTAAAATTAGCATGGTGATTATTACAATAAACAATAGAATTTACATTTAAATTGACCAATATTACACATTTTATAGCTTTACATTATTCTCAATTTCTATTTAAATCTGTCACTTGTTTCAATTAATTTTCTATTTTGACTATGACTTTCTTTCTTTAACATTTTCATTCTCAATAAGTTTGGGTGACTTAATTATTCATAATAACTCATTTTATCAACTTGGTATTGGTATATATAATCTTATCCCCCTTCTGACTCTAATACTCACTAACAGCTTTAACTAATATGACACCCATCTATCAAAACATCTACCTACCATTCTCTACCTCTAACTTACTACTCAAACTCATTTCACATCATTCTACCCTTATGACAAAAAATACTCTCTACCCCTTTGTACTCAGGATGTGTGTTCCCTTCCCACTGCTCACTCCCTTATGTTGGTTCCTGGACTCCCCCTAGGTAACCCTTTCCATCACTAATCGGTTCCCCTCCCGCCACAACGCTTTTCGTTGAGGACTCCTTATCACACCACCCCCTTACAAAATTACCCATCAACTAATTACTCTCCCATTACATCACTTTCATCTACCAAATATCTCCATTTATTTATTACCTCAATCTATCACTCATTACTCTACATATTTTCCCCATAGCTACTGTGTCACTATTACTTCTCAAATTCTACATTACGTTTGTTCACAATAATCTTACTTTATTCAACTCCCCTTCTAACCTTAACTTGGACTGATTTAAATGTCCTAACGAAATAATAATCCCCCAACTTCTAACATTTACCACATTTTACATTACATTTACCATTGAAAATTCAAAACTAGCTCAATTCATTTTACCATTTAATTCAAAATCTTTTAAACACCTTGAAAATACTATATTCAAATTTTAATTATATTAAAACATTTAATTACACTGAAAAATTTGCAAATTATTTGTAAGTGACATACTACATTTATAACTCCAGCAATCAGCTGATTTTCTTGGCAAGATGAATGACCTTTCTATAGATATGTAAACAATATTATATAAAGTACATATTTTTCTAATCCTTATCACTAACATACTACATACAATTACTATAAATACACAAAATTATATAGTTGTCCTACAATGTTATTTGAATTCATTACTATTTAAACCTGATACTTACAATGGTTTTGCTCTCATAGGGACATACGTCGCTACTCATTGAGACGTAGTCATAGCAACAGTTACTGAACAGCTCTATGGATTGTCAACCCCCAACTCTCTCTATAGAGTCGTGTTATAAGCTGACCGCCCGCTGTTTACAGAGGTCGTCACCCTCTCGCTGAATTTACAGCTACACTCCCACTACATCGCTTTATTGTTTCCCCCTTTTCTGACTCTATTACAATTAGGTACACCACCTGCCGGTCGGTCTAGGTATTTACCTTGTGCACAGATGCGTTATCTGTGCCCCTGGCTTGTAACTGCCAGCTCCTTCACCACACACACTATTGTTTACTGCTGGTGGACTGTGGCGCCCATTTGCATCCCCAAGAACTGAAGTTACACATATAAGGTATAGTCGCTGCCTATACCGTTCTTTGGTTCAGCATTACATAAAAATTCGGTATTACTGATGTCCGAGGACACCAGTAATCGTACTAAAATGATTCACACACCCTTAATCACGGCACTATCGACACCTTCGACGATAGCCGCTATTCCATAGTTATGTAGTTTCTCCTGTTACTCCCCTGGTTCAATTTCAAAATTCACCAATTCCAAAACTACTTACATCATTCCACGGCCAGGGCCTGGTGAAACCATGACCGCCCGAAATGTGGGGAACTACCAAAAGACATAAGGTTCACACTGACACCGCTACTGCAATTCACGGAAGGTCAACTCTTATATGTTTGGGTATATTTAATTGATTTTTTTATTCTTAACATAATACATACAATACACTCATAATTAACATTGCGATTATTCCATTAAAACAAACAATTCGCATTTGAGGTTGATCAGAGATTACACACCTTACATCCTTACATTTGCATATAAATTATAATCATTATATTTTAATTTCCTTTGAACTTCTATTAATTAATTATCAATGATTTATTATTTACTATACCATTAACTTTTCCAAAATTTTTCTTTGTTATCAACCTTCCTTTTACATAACATTTCATCTAAAATTTGCTATTTAGACATTGAACATTTTATTTTATTTAAATTGCATTATAAAATTCATACTTACAGTACATCACTCACATACTGTCATAAACAAACAAATATAAACATCAAACACCAATAACTCCATGTACCTTCTGAAACATTTTAACAACCATGTTATTCCACAAACTAAATACAATTTAAACTTTATTTATTTATTAATTATTATCAAAATTAAATCTCATAGAAATAATTTAAGTTCATCCTCATAATTCAATTATATAACATTTTAAATCAATCAAAATATTTAAACATCTCAAATTACTTTACTTTCATCAATTATTAAAACAACATTTTTAATTACCTTACTTCCAGACAATTACAATTCATTAATTATCACCTTCAAAATTATTCTCATTATTTATTTAGTCTGTCAAAATATTATTATTATTATTAAAACAATTTCTACTACACACACTTTGTTTACCTCACATACTTGTTACAATACAAACACAATTAATTTCACTAAAATTTATTTACAATCTTTTGTCATTATTTTTCAGTTTGCCACACTTCACTTCCTAAATCAGCAAGGTCATAACCATAAATTAAAATATTTAAAAATGTTCATACACTGATTTCTTATCTAACCGCCATCGTTGTATAATAGTCTTATTTTTTTATAACACTTCTCATTCTTACTCACACTCAATTTATTATTATTATTATTATTATTATAATAACCCATTAACTCTATGTCATTCATTGCACCATTATAATTTATAGGATTATTCCCTTTTATTATTTCATAAACCTTGTCAATATTAGTTATTTTTGTCCAGTCTCCATCAGTACTTTTGGTTAACATCAGGTAAGTTATTTTATCATTTATAAAGATATCATCAAAATAATTATCAATCTCTATTTTACAAGGTAAGTATTTTATATCATTTATCTTCACCACTTCTAACCTCTCTTTCAACTCATTATAATTTCTCTTTAACTGATATATTATTATCTCCCTATCTGCACACAACTCTCTCTCAAAACATCTTTCATCATCATAACACCTGCCACTACCCCCTGAACTATCTCATTCCATGCAAAGGGCCACACAAACTTACTATATGTATTGGCACTTCCAAGATCATCACAAAAAATACAGGGACCATCTGAAGACACCTCGTCTTCCATACAACTACAGGAGGAAACTCTGTCCTCATTAAACATCTGTGAAACCTCTGTCTCACCACAAACTAGGGGAAAACCTGCCCTTTGCCCATCTAAATTTTCATTACACTCTCTTACTAACTGACAAACATTTGTTTCTACTACTTCATTATGACATACTACATCTACTATATTCTCAGAATTGCAATTAACATCAATATCATCACTATCTACTACCACATTTTTACACATATCATTATAATTCTCATTTGTTTTACATTCATCACTTACCTTGTTATTAATTATTTGAGTTACTTTACTTTTAATTTGTTTTCCTACTGACTCTACCACTTTCTCAACACTCTGTTCTAATTTGTTAAAGTTAGTTTCTAATAGTTCATTACTTTTTTCTAAGTGCTTATTAACTTCATTAATCTGGTTTTTCAACTCGTCAAATTTATTATTCTGTACATCGAAACTAGCGTCAAATTTATTATTCTGTTCATTCATTTTAATGTTTACCTCATCAAGTTTTATATTGAAACTATTTTTTATTTCTTTAACTTCAATATCATTAACGTCAAATCTTTTATTAATAAGATTAAATAGGTCATTTAATGACAACTCTTTTTCTCTCATTTTAGTTGCTACGGGAGTGGAAATCGCTCCCGGCTCACTAATTACACATTCGTTTATCAGGCTTGGAGTTGTCTCCATTCCTGAATCGTTAGCATCAACATTTACTGAGTTTTCTGTTTCAACGTCATTTAAGCTGACGTCTTCCTTATTATTTTCATTAGTATTCATTTTGTATATAACTTATTATGTTTTCCTTGATATAAAATTCAATTTTACATATACACAGTATTTTTTATATAATATGACACAAGTAACATAGTATGGATCTAACTTCTTAATTTTTTATACATCGTTAGTACGTATGTTACCCAACCTCCAAATCAAACTTGCATTCGCTGTAGGTGTGGAATTTTAATGTAATTTAATTTATAAAATTCGTTCCAGTTCGTGGCGCCATCTGTGATGTTTAAAATATTGAAAATAAATAAAGTCCCTAGTTCTGGGCGACATCTGTGACGTTATTAATTAATACATCTAAATCACAAAAATATTTATCTCTCACTTACCTTGTTTCTGCCCAGGGTTACGTCACACAAACGGTGCAATGCAAGTATGATTGTAAGGTTATTTGAATAACATACGCAACTCGCATTTATGAAGAGAAACAATTAAAATTTTATTCCATTCTTTAAACTTTTTAACATTTTATTTACTTCTTTTTAAATTTTACTCAAAGTTCATTTTGTTGAGAAATCATTTCTGCTGACTTAAACTTCTTTATCTTAACATCATTTACTATTAATTTCTCTTTTTATTTAAAACATAAACATTACCTTGAATCATTTTACACAAAAATATATATTGATTAATACATGAATCTAACTAGCTTATTTTTACTATAGACGTCCCAGTTTGCTGCACACACAACTCCATTCATATCAATTTACCCCCCCCCATTTTAGAGATCTCATTAAAATAATTTTGAATTTTATACTGTTACTTGTTTCGGTGGCCTCTTCCCCGACCACGTGGCGCATCCCACACCAGGTCCTTGTGGCGATGTCTAAAAAGTTTATGAGTTCATATTTTCTGCTTCTTCGTTAACCATTGCACTCACTCTTTACTTTGCGACATCGTTCCACTACTGATAACTTTTTTAACTAATATTTAAAAATTTATTGAGGGGGCCACTTTGGGTACTTCGCCTGGCCAGACGAAACATTGATGAGGACTGCCACAAGAGTTAACAAAAACCTCACTTCTAAACTTTTGAACAAGACGGATATCAATGCCTTTTGGTGTTAAAGTCCTCGTCACTGTATCCGAGGTACGGGTTATTCATGGGTTTTCTACATCGACGAAATTTCACTGCCACTGGTTACGTCACGCGAATAGGCGGGATCTCGTCAAGACATCCATCGTCTCCCGACAGCATTGCAAACAGATTTTACAGAAAAGCCATTTTGGTCTCCGCGTCGTTTGTGCGCCCCGCTGGTATTTGTGCATTTGCGTACATCACACAGCACCGAAGTTCTTAGAATTCAATTGCGTTGACCGCATGCATCACATTCCAACGTCCGACTGCTTGCACAACTTCACCTCACAGTTCCTTTGTTCGATGCCAATTTCAATTACCATGGGACTGACCACGCAGATGAAAACCAAATTTATATTAATAAAATGAAATAAAACCCTCTCCCTCCTCTTTTAGTCCCGTTACAATACCCCCCCCCAATGAGAGATCTTCTGCCGAAACAGAAGAAATCTCATTGCTAAACCCCTAAGAGGATCGGTGAGGATATGGTGCCAACAACTCCCCATTTATTTCTTACACATCATGGGTAAACTACCCCAGTAGCTCGGAGACTATGGCCGCACCTGAACGAGATTACTGGACTTCTCTATTCGAGATCCCAACACCATAAAACCGAACAGACACGCACCACAGCGCACCTAACCTTCTAACATGCCACCCCCCAAAATCCAAACCCTTGGTCTTATACCATGCCAAATCCTCAACCGATATGTTCCCCCTTACATGCATACTGGGTCACCTTCAGCAATACTGGGCGTATACATATACTTATTAATACTTTCTAAACAAACTCATCATTTAAAATTCCCAAAATATTTATCTTTAAATTCAAAAAACAAATTCATTTACGTTTAAAATCAAATTGTTATATCTCCATTACTTTCTCAAAATAAAAAAAAAACAAAATCTTTTACATGAATCCATCAACTCTATTAATTTTCTCCACTACTAATAACAATCCTAAAGAAAAACAAATTGAACACCTTATTAAAACATGAATTCACTTAATCTAACATTTATTTGTACAGATATACTAAACAATGTAATTCAATAAAACACTAGTAATACACAAACAATAATACACTTGAAATTCAAACATCGCCTATATGGCAGGCAAAAAAAATTAAATTTATCAAAATATCTTTCTTTTTCCAATATTCAGAAAAATTTAAATTCCTTTAATTCAGTTAAACGACAAAATTGCATCAATCAATTGCCAGAAACTGGTCTTGTCTATAACATCAACCATCAGCTGATCTCTCTGGGTCAAGTCAACGACCTTGACACACATATGTTACACAGATCTACATCATAAAGTACATAAAACATCTTTAAAATTCTTTATCTTCAAACATAGTACAACATAATAAAATAAAACATTTAAAATTAGCATGGTGATTATTACAATAAACAATAGAATTTACATTTAAATTGACCAATATTACACATTTTATAGCTTTACATTATTCTCAATTTCTATTTAAATCTGTCACTTGTTTCAATTAATTTTCTATTTTGACTATGACTTTCTTTCTTTAACATTTTCATTCTCAATAAGTTTGGGTGACTTAATTATTCATAATAACTCATTTTATCAACTTGGTATTGGTATATATAATCTTATCCCCCTTCTGACTCTAATACTCACTAACAGCTTTAACTAATATGACACCCATCTATCAAAACATCTACCTACCATTCTCTACCTCTAACTTACTACTCAAACTCATTTCACATCATTCTACCCTTATGACAAAAAATACTCTCTACCCCTTTGTACTCAGGATGTGTGTTCCCTTCCCACTGCTCACTCCCTTATGTTGGTTCCTGGACTCCCCCTAGGTAACCCTTTCCATCACTAATCGGTTCCCCTCCCGCCACAATGCTTTTCGTTGAGGACTCCTTATCACACCACCCCCTTACAAAATTACCCATCAACTAATTACTCTCCCATTACATCACTTTCATCTACCAAATATCTCCATTTATTTATTACCTCAATCTATCACTCATTACTCTACATATTTTCCCCATAGCTACTGTGTCACTATTACCTCTCAAATTCTACATTACGTTTGTTCACAATAATCTTACTTTATTCAACTCCCCTTCTAACCTTAACTTGGACTGATTTAAATGTCCTAACGAAATAATAATCCCCCAACTTCTAACATTTACCACATTTTACATTACATTTACCATTGAAAATTCAAAACTAGCTCAATTCATTTTACCATTTAATTCAAAATCTTTTAAACACCTTGAAAATACTATATTCAAATTTTAATTATATTCAAACATTTAATTACACTGAAAAATTTGCAAATTATTTGTAAGTGACATACTACATTTATAACTCCAGCAATCAGCTGATTTTCTTGGCAAGGTGAATGACCTTTCTATAGATATGTAAACAACAATATTATATAAAGTACATATTTTTCTAATCCTTATCACTAACATACTACATACAATTACTATAAATACACAAAATTATATAGTTGTCCTACAATGTTATTTGAACTCATTACTATTTAAACCTGATACTTACAATGGTTTTGCTCTCATAGGGACATACGTCGCTACTCATTGAGACGTAGTCATAGCAACAGTTACTGAACAGCTCTATGGATTGTCAACCCCCAACTCTCTCTATAGAGTCGTGTTATAAGCTGACCGCCCGCTGTTTACAGAGGTCGTCACCCTCTCGCTGAATTTACAGCTACACTCCCACTACATCGCTTTATTGTTTCCCCCTTTTCTGACTCTATTACAATTAGGTACACCACCTGCCGGTCGGTCTAGGTATTTACCTTGTGCACAGATGCGTTATCTGTGCCCCTGGCTTGTAACTGCCAGCTCCTTCACCACACACACTATTGTTTACTGCTGGTGGACTGTGGCGCCCATTTGCATCCCCAAGAACTGAAGTTACACATATAAGGTATAGTCGCTGCCTATACCGTTCTTTGGTTCAGCATTACATAAAAATTCGGTATTACTGATGTCCGAGGACACCAGTAATCGTACTAAAATGATTCACACACCCTTAATCACGGCACTATCGACACCTTCGACGATAGCCGCTATTCCATAGTTATGTAGTTTCTCCTGTTACCCCCCTGGTTCAATTTCAAAATTCACCAATTCCAAAACTACTTACATCATTCCACGGCCAGGGCCTGGTGAAACCATGACCGCCCGAAATGTGGGGAACTACCAAAAGACATAAGGTTCACACTGACACCGCTACTGCAATTCACGGAAGGTCAACTCTTATATGTTTGGGTATATTTAATTGATTTTTTATTCTTAACATAATACATACAATACACTCATAATTAACATTGCGATTATTCCATTAAAACAAACAATTCACATTTGAGGTTGATCAGAGATTACACACCTTACATCCTTACATTTGCATATAAATTATAATCATTATATTTTAATTTCCTTTGAACTTCTATTAATTAATTATCAATGATTTATTATTTACTATACCATTAACTTTTCCAAAATTTTTCTTTGTTATCAACCTTCCTTTTACATAACATTTCATCTAAAATTTGCTATTTAGACATTGAACATTTTATTTTATTTAAATTGCATTATAAAATTCATACTTACAGTACATCACTCACATACTGTCATAAACAAACAAATATAAACATCAAACACCAATAATTCCATGTACCTTCTGAAACATTTTAACAACCATGTTATTCCACAAACTAAATACAATTTAACCTTTATTTATTTATTAATTATTATCAAAATTAAATCTCATAGAAATAATTTAAGTTCATCCTCAAAATTCAATTATATAACATTTTAAATCAATCAAAATATTTAAACATCTCAAATTACTTTACTTTCATCAATTATTAAAACAACATTTTTAATTACCTTACTTCCAGACAATTACAATTCATTAATTATCACCTTCAAAATTATTCTCATTATTTATTTAGTCTGTCAAAATATTATTATTATTATTAAAACAATTTCTACTACACACACTTTGTTTACCTCACATACTTGTTACAATACAAACACAATTAATTTCACTAAAATTTATTTACAATCTTTTGTCATTATTTTTCAGTTTGCCACACTTCACTTCCTAATTCAGCAAGGTCATAACCATAAATTAAAATATTTAAAAATGTTCATACACTGATTTCTTATCTAACCGCCATCGTTGTATAATAGTCTTATTTTTTTATAACACTTCTCATTCTTACTCACACTCAATTTATTATTATTATTATAATAACCCATTAACTCTATGTCATTCATTGCACCATTATAATTTATAGGATTATTCCCTTTTATTATTTCATAAACCTTGTCAATATTAGTTATTTTTGTCCAGTCTCCATCAGTACTTTTGGTTAACATCAGGTAAGTTATTTTATCATTTATAAAGATATCATCAAAATAATTATCAATCTCTATTTTACAAGGTAAGTATTTTATATCATTTATCTTCACCACTTCTAACCTCTCTTTCAACTCATTATAATTTCTCTTTAACTGATATATTATTATCTCCCTATCTGCACACAACTCTCTCTCAAAACATCTTTCATCATCATAACACCTGCCACTACCCCCCTGAACTATCTCATTCCATGCAAAGGGCCACACAAACTTACTATATGTATTGGCACTTCCAAGATCATCACAAAAAATACAGGGACCATCTGAAGACACCTCGTCTTCCATACAACTACAGGAGGAAACTCTGTCCTCATTAAACATCTGTGAAACCTCTGTCTCACCACAAACTAGGGGAAAACCTGCCCTTTGCCCATCTAAATTTTCATTACACTCTCTTACTAACTGACAAACATTTGTTTCTACTACTTCATTATGACATACTACATCTACTATATTCTCAGAATTGCAATTAACATCAATATCATCACTATCTACTACCACATTTTTACACATATCATTATAATTCTCATTTGTTTTACATTCATCACTTACCTTGTTATTAATTATTTGAGTTACTTTACTTTTAATTTGTTTTCCTACTGACTCTACCACTTTCTCAACACTCTGTTCTAATTTGTTAAAGTTAGTTTCTAATAGTTCATTACTTTTTTCTAAGTGCTTATTAACTTCATTAATCTGGTTTTTCAACTCGTCAAATTTATTATTCTGTACATCGAAACTAGCGTCAAATTTATTATTCTGTTCATTCATTTTAATGTTTACCTCATCAAGTTTTATATTGAAACTATTTTTTATTTCTTTAACTTCAATATCATTAACGTCAAATCTTTTATTAATAAGATTAAATAGGTCATTTAATGACAACTCTTTTTCTCTCATTTTAGTTGCTACGGGAGTGGAAATCGCTCCCGGCTCACTAATTACACATTCGTTTATCAGGCTTGGAGTTGTCTCCATTCCTGAATCGTTAGCATCAACATTTACTGAGTTTTCTGTTTCAACGTCATTTAAGCTGACGTCTTCCTTATTATTTTCATTAGTATTCATTTTGTATATAACTTATTATGTTTTCCTTGATATAAAATTCAATTTTACATATACACAGTATTTTTTATATAATATGACACAAGTAACATAGTATGGCTCTAACTTCTTAATTTTTTATACATCGTTAGTACGTATGTTACCCAACCTCCAAATCAAACTTGCATTCGCTGTAGGTGTGGAATTTTAATGTAATTTAATTTATAAAATTCGTTCCAGTTCGTAGCGCCATCTGTGATGTTTAAAATATTGAAAATAAATAAAGTCCCTAGTTCTGGGCGACATCTGTGACGTTATTAATTAATACATCTAAATCACAAAAATATTTATCTCTCACTTACCTTGTTTCTGCCCAGGGTTATGTCACACGAACGGTGCAATGCAAGTATGATTGTAAGGTTATTTGAATAACATACGCAACTCGCATTTATGAAGAGAAACAATTAAAATTTTATTCCATTCTTTAAACTTTTTAACATTTTATTTACTTCTTTTTAAATTTTACTCAAAGTTCATTTTGTTGAGAAGTCATTTCTGCTGACTTAAACTTCTTTATCTTAACATCATTTACTATTAATTTCTCTTTTTATTTAAAACATAAACATTACCTTGAATCATTTTACACAAAAATATATATTGATTAATACATGAATCTAACTAGCTTATTTTTACTATAGACGTCCCAGTTTGCTGCACACACAACTCCATTCATATCAATTTACCCCCCCCCCATTTTAGAGATCTCATTAAAATAATTTTGAATTTTATACTGTTACTTGTTTCGGTGGCCTCTTCCCCGACCACGTGGCGCATCCCACACCAGGTCCTTGTGGCGATGTCTAAAAAGTTTATGAGTTCATATTTCCTGCTTCTTCGTTAACCATTGCACTCACTCTTTACTTTGCGACATCGTTCCACTACTGATAACTTTTTTAACTAATATTTAAAAATTTATTGAGGGGGCCACTTTGGGTAGTTCGCCTGGCCAGACGAAACATTGATGAGGACTGCCACAAGAGTTAACAAAAACCTCACTTCTAAACTTTTGAACAAGACGGATATCAATGCCTTTTGGTGTTAAAGTCCTCGTCACTGTATCCGAGGTACGGGTTATTCATGGGTTTTCTACATCGACGAAATTTCACTGCCACTGGTTACGTCACGCGAATAGGCGGGATCTCGTCAAGACATCCATCGTCTCCCGACAGCATTGCAAACAGATTTTACAGAAAAACCATTTTGGTCTCCGCGTCGTTTGTGCGCCCCGCTGGTGTTTGTGCATTTGCGTACATCACACAGCACCGAAGTTCTTAGAATTCAATTGCGTTGACCGCATGCATCACATTCCAACGTCCGACTGCTTGCACAACTTCACCTCACAGTTCCTTTGTTCGATGCCAATTTCAATTACCATGGGACTGACCACGCAGATGAAAACCAAATTTATATTAATAAAATGAAATAAAACCCTCTCCCTCCTCTTTTAGTCCCGTTACAATACCCCCCCAATGAGAGATCTTCTGCCGAAACAGAAGAAATCTCATTGCTAAACCCCTAAGAGGATCGGTGAGGATATGGTGCCAACAACTCCCCATTTATTTCTTACACATCATGGGTAAACTACCCCAGTAGCTCGGAGACTATGGCCGCACCTGAACGAGATTACTGGACTTCTCTATTCGAGATCCCAACACCATAAAACCGAACAGACACGCACCACAGCGCACCTAACCTTCTAACATGCCACCCCCCAAAATCCAAACCCTTGGTCTTATACCATGCCAAATCCTCAACCGATATGTTCCCCCTTACATGCATACTGGGTCACCTTCAGCAATACTGGGCGTATACATATACTTATTAATACTTTCTAAACAAACTCATCATTTAAAATTCCCAAAATATTTATCTTTAAATTCAAAAAACAAATTCATTTACGTTTAAAATCAAATTGTTATATCTCCATTACTTTCTCAAAATAAAAAAAAAACAAAATCTTTTACATGAATCCATCAACTCTATTAATTTTCTCCACTACTAATAACAATCCTAAAGAAAAACAAATTGAACACCTTATTAAAACATGAATTCACTTAATCTAACATTTATTTGTACAGATATACTAAACAATGTAATTCAATAAAACACTAGTAATACACATAAACAATAATACACTTGAAATTCAAACATCGCCTATATGGCACGCAAAAAAAATTAAATTTATCAAAATATCTTTTTTTTTCCAATATTCAGAAAAATTTAAATTCCTTTAATTCAGTTAAACGACAAAATTGCATCAATCAATTGCCAGAAACTGGTCTTGTCTATAACATCAACCATCAGCTGATCTCTCTGGGTCAAGTCAACGACCTTGACACACATATGTTACACAGATCTACATCATAAAGTACATAAAACATCTTTAAAATTCTTTATCTTCAAACATAGTACAACATAATAAAATAAAACATTTAAAATTAGCATGGTGATTATTACAATAAACAATAGAATTTACATTTAAATTGACCAATATTACACATTTTATAGCTTTACATTATTCTCAATTTCTATTTAAATCTGTCACTTGTTTCAATTAATTTTCTATTTTGACTATGACTTTCTTTCTTTAACATTTTCATTCTCAATAAGTTTGGGTGACTTAATTATTCATAATAACTCATTTTATCAACTTGGTATTGGTATATATAATCTTATCCCCCTTCTGACTCTAATACTCACTAACAGCTTTAACTAATATGACACCCATCTATCAAAACATCTACCTACCATTCTCTACCTCTAACTTACTACTCAAACTCATTTCACATCATTCTACCCTTATGACAAAAAATACTCTCTACCCCTTTGTACTCAGGATGTGTGTTCCCTTCCCACTGCTCACTCCCTTATGTTGGTTCCTGGACTCCCCCTAGGTAACCCTTTCCATCACTAATCGGTTCCCCTCCCGCCACAACGCTTTTCGTTGAGGACTCCTTATCACACCACCCCCTTACAAAATTACCCATCAACTAATTACTCTCCCATTACATCACTTTCATCTACCAAATATCTCCATTTATTTATTACCTCAATCTATCACTCATTACTCTACATATTTTCCCCATAGCTACTGTGTCACTATTACCTCTCAAATTCTACATTACATTTGTTCACAATAATCTTACTTTATTCAACTCCCCTTCTAACCTTAACTTGGACTGATTTAAATGTCCTAACGAAATAATAATCCCCCAACTTCTAACATTTACCACATTTTACATTACATTTACCATTGAAAATTCAAAACTAGCTCAATTCATTTTACCATTTAATTCAAAATCTTTTAAACACCTTGAAAATACTATATTCAAATTTTAATTATATTCAAACATTTAATTACACTGAAAAATTTGCAAATTATTTGTAAGTGACATACTACATTTATAACTCCAGCAATCAGCTGATTTTCTTGGCAAGGTGAATGACCTTTCTATAGATATGTAAACAATATTATATAAAGTACATATTTTTCTAATCCTTATCACTAACATACTACATACAATTACTATAAATACACAAAATTATATAGTTGTCCTACAATGTTATTTGAATTCATTACTATTTAAACCTGATACTTACAATGGTTTTGCTCTCATAGGGACATACGTCGCTACTCATTGAGACGTAGTCATAGCAACAGTTACTGAACAGCTCTATGGATTGTCAACCCCCAACTCTCTCTATAGAGTCGTGTTATAAGCTGACCGCCCGCTGTTTACAGAGGTCGTCACCCTCTCGCTGAATTTACAGCTACACTCCCACTACATCGCTTTATTGTTTCCCCCTTTTCTGACTCTATTACAATTAGGTACACCACCTGCCGGTCGGTCTAGGTATTTACCTTGTGCACAGATGCGTTATCTGTGCCCCTGGCTTGTAACTGCAGCTCCTTCACCACACACACTATTGTTTACTGCTGGTGGACTGTGGCGCCCATTTGCATCCCCAAGAACTGAAGTTACACATATAAGGTATAGTCGCTGCCTATACCGTTCTTTGGTTCAGCATTACATAAAAATTCGGTATTACTGATGTCCGAGGACACCAGTAATCGTACTAAAATGATTCACACACCCTTAATCACGGCACTATCGACACCTTCGACGATAGCCGCTATTCCATAGTTATGTAGTTTCTCCTGTTACCCCCCTGGTTCAATTTCAAAATTCACCAATTCCAAAACTACTTACATCATTCCACGGCCAGGGCCTGGTGAAACCATGACCGCCCGAAATGTGGGGAACTACCAAAAGACATAAGGTTCACACTGACACCGCTACTGCAATTCACGGAAGGTCAACTCTTATATGTTTGGGTATATTTAATTGATTTTTTATTCTTAACATAATACATACAATACACTCATAATTAACATTGCGATTATTCCATTAAAACAAACAATTCACATTTGAGGTTGATCAGAGATTACACACCTTACATCCTTACATTTGCATATAAATTATAATCATTATATTTTAATTTCCTTTGAACTTCTATTAATTAATTATCAATGATTTATTATTTACTATACCATTAACTTTTCCAAAATTTTTCTTTGTTATCAACCTTCCTTTTACATAACATTTCATCTAAAATTTGCTATTTAGACATTGAACATTTTATTTTATTTAAATTGCATTATAAAATTCATACTTACAGTACATCACTCACATACTGTCATAAACAAACAAATATAAACATCAAACACCAATAACTCCATGTACCTTCTGAAACATTTTAACAACCATGTTATTCCACAAACTAAATACAATTTAACCTTTATTTATTTATTAATTATTATCAAAATTAAATCTCATAGAAATAATTTAAGTTCATCCTCAAAATTCAATTATATAACATTTTAAATCAATCAAAATATTTAAACATCTCAAATTACTTTACTTTCATCAATTATTAAAACAACATTTTTAATTACCTTACTTCCAGACAATTACAATTCATTAATTATCACCTTCAAAATTATTCTCATTATTTATTTAGTCTGTCAAAATATTATTATTATTATTAAAACAATTTCTACTACACACACTTTGTTTACCTCACATACTTGTTACAATACAAACACAATTAATTTCACTAAAATTTATTTACAATCTTTTGTCATTATTTTTCAGTTTGCCACACTTCACTTCCTAAATCAGCAAGGTCATAACCATAAATTAAAATATTTAAAAATGTTCATACACTGATTTCTTATCTAACCGCCATCGTTGTATAATAGTCTTATTTTTTTATAACACTTCTCATTCTTACTCACACTCAATTTATTATTATTATTATTATTATAATAACCCATTAACTCTATGTCATTCATTGCACCATTATAATTTATAGGATTATTCCCTTTTATTATTTCATAAACCTTGTCAATATTAGTTATTTTTGTCCAGTCTCCATCAGTACTTTTGGTTAACATCAGGTAAGTTATTTTATCATTTATAAAGATATCATCAAAATAATTATCAATCTCTATTTTACAAGGTAAGTATTTTATATCATTTATCTTCACCACTTCTAACCTCTCTTTCAACTCATTATAATTTCTCTTTAACTGATATATTATTATCTCCCTATCTGCACACAACTCTCTCTCAAAACATCTTTCATCATCATAACACCTGCCACTACCCCCCTGAACTATCTCATTCCATGCAAAGGGCCACACAAACTTACTATATGTATTGGCACTTCCAAGATCATCACAAAAAATACAGGGACCATCTGAAGACACCTCGTCTTCCATACAACTACAGGAGGAAACTCTGTCCTCATTAAACATCTGTGAAACCTCTGTCTCACCACAAACTAGGGGAAAACCTGCCCTTTGCCCATCTAAATTTTCATTACACTCTCTTACTAACTGACAAACATTTGTTTCTACTACTTCATTATGACATACTACATCTACTATATTCTCAGAATTGCAATTAACATCAATATCATCACTATCTACTACCACATTTTTACACATATCATTACAATTCTCATTTGTTTTACATTCATCACTTACCTTGTTATTAATTATTTGAGTTACTTTACTTTTAATTTGTTTTCCTACTGACTCTACCACTTTCTCAACACTCTGTTCTAATTTGTTAAAGTTAGTTTCTAATAGTTCATTACTTTTTTCTAAGTGCTTATTAACTTCATTAATCTGGTTTTTCAACTCGTCAAATTTATTATTCTGTACATCGAAACTAGCGTCAAATTTATTATTCTGTTCATTCATTTTAATGTTTACCTCATCAAGTTTTATATTGAAACTATTTTTTATTTCTTTAACTTCAATATCATTAACGTCAAATCTTTTATTAATAAGATTAAATAGGTCATTTAATGACAACTCTTTTTCTCTCATTTTAGTTGCTACGGGAGTGGAAATCGCTCCCGGCTCACTAATTACACATTCGTTTATCAGGCTTGGAGTTGTCTCCATTCCTGAATCGTTAGCATCAACATTTACTGAGTTTTCTGTTTCAACGTCATTTAAGCTGACGTCTTCCTTATTATTTTCATTAGTATTCATTTTGTATATAACTTATTATGTTTTCCTTGATATAAAATTCAATTTTACATATACACAGTATTTTTTATATAATATGTATGACACAAGTAACATAGTATGGCTCTAACTTCTTAATTTTTTATACATCGTTAGTACGTATGTTACCCAACCTCCAAATCAAACTTGCATTCGCTGTAGGTGTGGAATTTTAATGTAATTTAATTTATAAAATTCGTTCGTTCCAGTTCGTGGCGCCATCTGTGATGTTTAAAATATTTAAAATAAATAAAGTCCCTAGTTCTGGGCGACATCTGTGACGTTATTAATTAATACATCTAAATCACAAAAATATTTATCTCTCACTTACCTTGTTTCTGCCCAGGGTTACGTCACACGAACGGTGCAATGCAAGTATGATTGTAAGGTTATTTGAATAACATACGCAACTCGCATTTATGAAGAGAAACAATTAAAATTTTATTCCATTCTTTAAACTTTTTAACATTTTATTTACTTCTTTTTAAATTTTACTCAAAGTTCATTTTGTTGAGAAATCATTTCTGCTGACTTAAACTTCTTTATCTTAACATCATTTACTATTAATTTCTCTTTTTATTTAAAACATAAACACTACCTTGAATCATTTTACACAAAAATATATATTGATTAATACATGAATCTAACTATCTTATTTTTACTATAAACGTCCCAGTTTGCTGCACACACAACTCTCATTCATATCAATTTACCCCCCCCCCATTTTAGAGATCTCATTAAAATAATTTTGAATTTTATACTGTTACTTGTTTCGGTGGCCTCTTCCCCGACTGCGTGGCACGTCCCACACCAAGTCCTCGTGGCGGTGTCTAAAAAGTTTATGAGTTCATATTTCCTGCTTCTTCGTTAACCACTGCACTCTCTTTACTTTGCAACATCGTTCCACTACTGATAACTTTTTTAACTAATATTTAAAAATTTATTGAGGGGGCCACTTTGGGTAGTTCGCCTGGCCAGACGAAACGTTGATGAGGACTGCCACAAGAGTTAACAAAAACCTCACTTCTAAACTTTTGAACAAGACGGATATCAATGCCTTTTGGTGTTAAAGTCCTCGTCACTGTATCCGAGGTACGGGTTATTCATGGGTTTTCTACGTCGACAAAATTTCACTGCCACTGGTTATGTCACGCGAATAGGTGGGATCTCGTCAAGACATCCGTCGTCTCCCAACAGCATTGCAAACAGATTTTACAGAAAAGCCATTTTGGTCTCCGCGTCTCAGCGTCGTTTGTGCACCCCGCTGGTGTTTGTGCGTTTGCGTACATCACACAGCATTGAAGTTCTTAGAATTCAATTGCGTTGACCACATGCATCACATTCCAACGTCCGACTGCTTGCACAACTTCACCTCACAGTTCCTTTGTTCGATGCCAATTTCAATTACCATGGGACTGACCATGCAGATGAAAAACAAATTTATATTAATAAAATGAAATAAAACCCTCTCCCTCTTTTAGCCCCGTTACAGATGATATGGAGATAGATTATTATTGTTGCTTTTGAAAAATTGAGGAATTAGAGTATGTGTTGATGCTTAGTATAAGAATATATTTTCTTGTGGTGAAGAGAGTAAAGTAATATTGAATGGAGTCAGAAAGCTTTGACAAATATAGGAATGTCAAAAGTGGAAATGGATTTTCTGTCCTAAATCTTGTTTGTTTTTGTTATTGAAGAATTTTTAGAGTTAAGCAAATCAATGCCTCAGAACATAAACCAATGCAACTAAGGGGAGACATATCAGTTGTGGATATGGGATTATACAAGGCCACTATTTAAGATTTTGTATTTGTTGTTTCAGAGTTTAGTGATGTTGTGGCGGCGGTCCTGAGCTGGCCTGTGCATCAGAGCAGGAGCGTTAAGTGCCAAAAGGCCTTATGGTGTTGGGATCTCTCCTGAGAAGTCCAGTAAGGTCAGATGGGTACTGTCACCATCATTGGACCAAGGGTAAGTGATTAAAATTGTTTCTATATAAACACTACAGGGGGTTGTGGCGACATATCTGGGCTGATCCCTTTAGGACGTGTGAATGGGTCAATGAGAGTTTTTATGCTTCGGCATAAAACCTCTCATTGAGGGGGTTTTGTGACGGTACGAAAGTCCGTTTTAATGTTCATTGGTACGGAAAGGATAAATTTATTGTATTTTAATATATGTAAATGGTTAGGTCAATTTCCCCCCCATGTATAAGAACACAACGCAGTTTCATGTGTATGAGCCGAATCCAAGGTCATGGTGTACGTGCGATTCTACACACATATTTGGGCGAACCCAGTTGAGAAAGCACTGGTAAGACGTCATCAATCATAATATATAACATCAATAGTGATGCAAAACAAGGGCGTCGCCTGCTTTAAAACAATAGAATTATGACGAGGCTAATCCGCTCCACCTATAAAATTTACGCATAGATGGCGTTCTCAGTACATTACAGCACATCAGAGCGTCAACAGCTAAAATCGCAGCTGGCGTAGTTTTCGCCAAAAGTGTTTGAGTCAACTTACCAAATGTAACTAAAATGTAACAGTGAACTTTTAAAAACAACCACTAGCAAATTACTATTCAAGTATGTAAAGTAGAATCATTGTTAACAGAGAAAATCGACGAGGGACCTGCGGCGAACATCTGCCAACAAATGGGGAAAATCTGACATCAACGGCGGCCCTACAAGTGCACACATTCAGGAAAGTCCAAATTAATAATATATCTACATATTACTGAGCTCAAAATTATAATGAATTAAACAAAATATATCTGTGCTAGCGAGCGTGTGGGCGAGAGCATGTGAGTGTGAACGAACTGGCCATTACGATAAGAGATTGGGGCATTGGTTTGTGCCATATAACAATAGTAAAGTGAATCGATCAAATTTTATTAGAGCTGCAGCTATATTTAATTTTATAATAGGATTAAGTATAAAAGTAATTGAAAGGTAATGAATAATGGATATGGACGTAACAGGGGTGCACTGGTACCGGAACGCGCCGGAACGCCGTTCCGGTACTGCTTTTTGAGAAAAAGAATTATTTTCTTTCACATGAAATGTGTTTTTACTCAAAAATCTGGTCCACGTATTATTTTAAGATTTAGTACTCACTGTTATTATACTTCTTATTGCAAGATAATGAAGAAATATTAACATATTCGACAAATAATTCCTTTTAGTTTTACTGTTAATGGTTAGTATCCGGTCCGCGTGGACCAAAAAATGTTAATGAGAAGAATGATCCAGCACGTGTGGACAAGAAAATGTTAGTGAGTTGGGCCCAAGTGGGCTAAAAATATGTTTCTTTAGTTGAAGAATCCTGTCGGCTGGTCTTCCATGTTAGTTAAAAATATTATGTAATACATGCATTGCTTCAGTGGGAAGAAAATGATAAGATGTGGACTGTATTTGAATAGATTTTAATGTCTTTCTTAGTTACATTACAAATGTATTATTTGTTGAAATGAGGTCGGCTAATACTGCGTGTTGCCAAGTATTATAAATTTAGATTGAAATGATAGTTATGGCGCTAGTTGGCCATAAGTACGAATGTGTGGCCTAAGGCCTACATTAAAAGTCGTAAGAATACGATGTGCACGAATACGGCACTAGAATACTTGAATGCAAGTATTTTGAATGACAGCGAGGCTGCGAGCGAGCCAAACGCTGTTGACGAGCGTCTGATACACACTGTGCAAAGTACAAACACACGAAAATTGAGGCGAGGCAGTAAGCAGATTAGCCAACCTAGAAAACAAAATCATCGCGCTACCGTACATAAGCTGCCCGTCAAAATCAAATGATTTTTTAACATTTTTTTTTTTAATAAATTATGATACATTTACAATTTAATTTAAAAGAGTACAGTTTCTTATAATGATAGTTAGCTTCAAGGCTGAGTTGTACCTTGAGTTATGAGATTAGATAACGGCAGTCCGTCACTAGTTTAGAGATAAGCATGCATAAGATAAGCCTAGAGATAGGCGGTTGTAGGCCAAGGTTGGCGAACAGCTGTTTCATATATGAATAAGTCTGGTTTGACAAATATTACTGACACAAGTGTGTTCAGTATATAACATTATAAAACATGAAAGAAAAATACATAATTATACAATGTTTAATGCATGATCGGAAGCTCATCACATGATGGACCGATAGCTGGTAACCCTATGCATGTCATAGATGGTTACTGTAAAATTAATTGAGGCCCGTGGGCCTGTACAGAGAGTTCATTACATGAACAAAATTGTTGTTGAACATGTTACAGTTGCATGTTCAATCGTATATTTAGCAGGGCGGCATGTATTGACCTAGTCATGCTGTTCCTGAAGTTTCAGGAACTTACAATATGTAATAATGTATGAACAAGCTAGATGCTGAATGCAAGCCCAGATATGACATGTATGTCATAATTTTAAGTAAAAAGAATTGTGCATGCTTACTTGCAAAATGAATACAATATAAAATACAATATAAAATAAACCTAGACGTGGCAGTTACATACGGCAGACGCTAACAATAGTTTTTACATAGACATAATTTATGTGAATACAATAACAATAAATCAGATAACATACAATACTGTAATTAAAGAAACAATTGAAAATAAGTTTAGAAATAACCAAAGTTGTACACAATAGTGAGGAAGACATGAGGCATGAATCAAATGTTCCACATACAAAAATACAAATAATAATAAAGCCTTGCATATTAACTAAACTAATACTTGCTTGAGCAAACAGACAGTTTGTAATAATTAGGCTTATGCTAAAACGAGTGTTTATAACTTAACAAGTTGGAACATTTGACTTATGTGTCCTCAAAATAAAACAAGGTAATAACTCCCTTACGTTATTGTTCGTCTCCTTTACAATTTTAAAATGAGACCACCAAAACATGAAAATTAGAAAGCATGCGATGGCGCAAAATTGATAAGAAAAAAGATTGTGATAATTCATCACAATTATGTTGACCAACTGGTCGTAATAAGTAATAAGCCAATGGCTGAATAAAAGTAGCATTTTGCTAAGTAATCATAATGTCAAATCTCGTCTTGCGCCGGCAGCAGACATAATTTATGTATTGGTCTCCGCAAAACACCCGTAGGCGTGCGAATGTCCACGACACGAACCAAGTTATCTGGGCCGTGTGGCGATAATTACGCCAAATTTCCAGGCTAATGGAGGTAAATTATCCTCAATAAGCAAAACTAAATCACCAATGGAAACATTATCTTTGGCAAACTTCCACTTGTGACGCTGCTGCAGCTGGTGCAAATAATCGCGAGACCACGCCTTCCAAATGCCTTGGACAAACCTCTGAAGGAGTTGCCAACGACCAAGACGAGAAACAGGAACGTGAGAAAGGTCTGGGTCCGGAATCGCTGGTAAGGGTGCGCAAATCAAAAAATGGCTCGGTGTAAGTGGCACCGGGTCGTTAACATCCGAAGAGATAGCAAATAAAGGTCGAGAGTTCAGACATGCCTCTATCTGAGACAAAACGGTCATGAACTCTTCGAAGTTTAGTATAGATTTGCCTACCACGCGGCGGAGATGAAATTTCAAACTCTTTATGCCGCTCTCCCAAAGGCCACCGAAATGAGGTGAGGAGGGCGGAATAAATGACCATGATATCCCCTGAGAGGATGTGAATGACTTAATCGAAGAAATGGCATCCTTATTGTGCCAAAAGTTGTAAATATCATGTAAGATGGTGCGGGCCTTCCTGAAGTTTGTGCCATTGTCGGAGTACAGTTGACTGGGTATACCCCGACGTGCCATGAAACGACGTAAAGCGGCTATAAATGCGCTGGCCGTAAGGTCGGACACCAATTCCAAGTGAATAGCCCTAGTTGCTAAGCAAACAAACAAAGATACGTATCCCTTAGAAAGAGTTCTCGACCTCTGCCCGCCATGCCGAATCATGAAGGGACCGCCATAATCAACCGCGCAAAATAGAAACGGTCTTGAAGGAGTGACTCTAGGGAATGGCAAAATACCAAGTCTCTGAACCTGCTGTGTGGCACTAAACCTGATACACTTGAGACACTTGCGAATAATGGAACGGATGACTAGCCGGGCATTAACAATCCACCAACGTTGACGCAGTGAATGATGCACGAGTTGAGCACCAGCGTGAAGTAAACGAATGTGTTCGCGTTCGATGATAAGGCGTGTAATATGCGCCGATGGGGGTAATACAATAGGATGTTTCGAATCGTAGGGTAATTGGGAATGCTGCAATCGTCCGCCCACGCGTATCACTCCAGAATCGTCAAGAAACGGGTCGAGAGAAGCCAACTTGCTCCTAATGGAAACAGAAGATCCGTTCTGAAGACAATTAATTTCGGTTGGGAAGTGGATCGACTGAGATTGTTTTATGAAGAAGTTGAGAGACTGATGAATTTCTACAGGGGTCAGATCGCCCGAAAGTTTGTCCGCACATGAGTGCCTAATATTTCTGATGAAACGAAAACAATAAGCGTATACACGCGTCAGCCGGTGCAACGAGGAAAAGTCCAACGATAAGTCAACAGCCAGGGTAGACATTAGCGACAGGTTATGTGTGTTTTTCTCTTCCGCGGTGACTTCAGAAGACGATGGAGTGGCCGGTACGAAAGATGGGAAGGGATCAGATTCTGACGATTGAGACAGACAGCTAGGACCGTGCCACCAAAGCGAGCAATCGCGCAAAACGTCAGGGAAACACCCCCTAGATATAATATCAGCAGGATTGCGTCGCGAATCAATGTGATGCCAGGTATAAGTTTGCGTACGACGCTGAATTTCAGCAACCCGATTAGTGACGTATGTTTTCCAACGCGTAGACTGCGCATGAATCCAGTAAAGAGCCACCATAGAATCAGAATACAAATATACATTATCAATAAACGAATAAAGAGCAGGAATAACCTTAGATACGAGTCGCGATAATAACAAGCAAGCGCAGAGCTCGATGCGAGGTAATGACACCTGGCGTAGTGGAGCCACGCGAGATTTGGAACACAAGAGGCGACAGGAGGCAGTAGAATCTTGATAAATGACTCTGATATATATACAACAGCCAAACCCTCTCCCCGAAGCATCAGAAAAACCATGCAACTGAACTGTAGCCGCCTCACGCTTGCAACGAATAGATCGCGGGACTACTATTTTACCAATCATAATCAATTTGTTACACAAAGAATGCCAATCCGAAAGTGACTGACCGGAAATCGGTTCATCCTATCCAAGCTTACAAAGCCAAAGTCGCTGCATGAAATGTTTATACAAAAAGACAACTGGACCGATTAAACCAAGAGGATCATATATTCCAGCAATAATTGAAAGAATTTTTCTCTTAGATATGCTAGAATCAACCGGAGATAGTTTGATATCAAACAAAAATGAATCGGCAGTGTTGTTCCAAAGAATGCCTAGGGTACGCACATTGTCCTGTTTATTTAGGGGTCGTGAAAAGTTGTGATGATTTGCGACCGCTGTGGGTTCATTTGATGCCCATTTGTGCAACGTGAAACCA
This sequence comes from Magicicada septendecula, assembly GCA_034769895.1. Lineage (NCBI taxonomy): Eukaryota > Metazoa > Arthropoda > Insecta > Hemiptera > Cicadidae > Magicicada > Magicicada septendecula. The sequence continues at coordinate 200,312,121 of CM068376.1, read as the reverse complement.
TATTGACCAAGTAACGCACCTAGATCGGATTTCAGCTTGGTTAGATTGGGGATAGTGTCCGAACCGGTAAGTAGATCGTCGACATAAAAATCGTTGGTTATGGCTAACGCCGCCTAGGGGAAGGAAGACTGATTGTCCCTAGCAATTTGTAGAAGGCAACGAGTGGCCAAAAAAGAGGCGCTAGCCGTGCCGTAGGTTACTGTTCGCAGCGCAAAATGTTTAAGTGGTTCGAGGGGAGAATCACGCCACAAAATGCGTTGATAGTGACAATCCCCTTCAGCTACGCGAATCTGACGATACATCTTTTCGAAGTCGGCAATAAGAACATACTTATGTATGCGGAAACGCAAAAGAATGGAAAAAAGGTCTTGTTGAACATTGGGGCCTACTAACAATATGTCATTTAACGAAAGGCCATTAGTAGTCTTGGACGAACCATCAAAAACAACGCGCAGTTTTGTGGTCAAGCTAGACTGTTTAAACACGGCATGGTGAGGCAAGTAGTAAATATTTGACGCTCCTAAATTGATAGCGCCATGATCGATGAGTGTCATGTGCCCAAGATCCATGTATTCCTTGATAAAGTCCGCGTAGTCGCGAGCGAGCTTGGCATCTCGCCTAAATCGACACTCTAAGCTTAAAAATCTTGATTCGGCACTTGTGTAAGATTCCCCCAAGTGGGGATTATCAGACTTGAATGGGAGTGAGACTATAAATCTACCCTCATGGTTACGCTGAGTAGAGCGCACAAAATGCTCTTCACAAGCCGACTCGCTATCAGGGGTATCGTCAGGGATAGTTTCTGCTTCCCAAAATCTCTCGAGAGATTGCAGAATCTGACTGTCATTGTTCCTTGCTAGGAACGAAACAGCAGGACCCTCGGTGTGGCAGTGCTTGGGCAGATTGCCAGCTAAAATGTAACCCAGTTTTGTTTCCTGAATGATAGGAAAATTGGGTCCGCGTGTGTATTTATTGGCTAATATCAAATCCAGATAAAATTGTGCCCCTAATAGTATGTCGATCTGTAAAGATATATTAAAATCTGGATCAGCCAGAAAAATTTTGTTTGGAATGTGGAACTGGTTGATATCAAACGAGGTTGAAGGCAGATTGTGAGTTAAGGTAGATAAGACGGCACATTTCGCCTCGAAACTATGTCTCTGATAGCGAGAAATAATACGTATAGAAGCAATATCAGTTGCGCAACACGCTGTGTTGTTTATTCCTGTGATTGGAATATTAGATTTGGTTAATTTAAGGTGTAACCTTTTTGCAAATGATTTTGTACAGAAATTGATCTGTGAACCGGCGTCCAGGAGCACTCTAGCTCTATGCCTGTCGCCAGCCTGATCAACGACAGATACAACCGCTGTGGATAAAAGAACATTGTTTTTACACTGTAATTTAAGTGAGCAATAATTGCTGCTGGCAGCTGTTGATTTCGGCACGTAATTTTCGTGCAGCAATGTGTGGTGTCTTTTTGAACAAATTTTACAGACCTGTTTACTCTTACAGTTAGCTATCAGATGACCTGCTCTAAGGCAGTTGATACAACATTTATGATTTGCAACCAATTGCCCCCGCTCAGCGGTGCTTAATATACGAAAATTATTACATATGTAAAGCGGGTGGTCAGATTTACAACACACGCATGAATAATGATTTGCCGCTGTGTGATAGCTCTTAAAAGTATTGCTGCCAGCAGTATTTCTTAAGCTACACTTCTCAAATTTATTGTTAGGTTTTACATTAAGTTTGTTGAATTGCTGTCCGGGTTCAATAGGCATTGTATTTTCTAACAGCTGTCTGCGTAAGTTTAAAAAATGCGTAAAGTCTTGAAAGCTAGGCAAGTTGTCAGGGTCTATTGACTCCTTCCAAAGTTTTAAAGTAATAGGGTCAAGTTTGGTGGAGAGCAACTGTATGGTGATAAATTCAAATGAATTCACTGACAGCTTCATTGCTGCCAGTGAATTAACGGAAGACGTTATTGTATTCGTAAACTCCGCCAAACTTTGGACCGAGTCCCTTATTGTGGACTTAACCTGAAGTAGGTTTTGTACATAGTATTTAGCTAATATGAATGGGTTGTTATACCTTTCGGACAGCAAATTCAACGCTATTGCATAATTTTCTTTACAAATAGGTAATGATTTAATTAAATCTAATGGTTCACACTTCACAGAGGAATGCAAATAATGCAGTTTTTGCACTGGTGTTAAATCAGATCTTGAATGCACTAAATCGGTGAAAATTGAATAAAAATGTTGCCACTCCAGTATGTTGCCTGAGAAGCAAGGCAAACTTATCGGCTTTAATTGTATGGGCGTCGATAATACGGGAGGCACAGTCTGAGTATTAAAAGTGTCAAGTAGTTGTAAAATGTTTGCCTCAGTTGAGTATATCATTTCTTCGACCTCAACTCGGTCTGCCTGAGCAACGCTCGTGTCTTTACTGATAAGCTCTATCTCAGACTGTACCTCGTCGTACTTCGAGGCCAAGCTTTTGAGACTTTCCAGTCTTACAGTTAGAAAATGTTTTGTACTTAAAGTTATGTCAAATGAATTTAGCGCGGATTGTATCCGCACTATCGCGGATTTTAATCCGCCCCTCTTTCTGGTCAGCACTTTGAGGCCTTCTTCAGACATTTTACGCACCTTTTTACTGTTGCTGGTAATACCTTGTTGTCGATGTCCTGCAGTGTCGGCTCCTTGGTGAAGATGATAAACAGCTGGCAGAGATGACCACTTTGAGTAAGCACTGTAGCTGGCAGGCACTTGCTAATAAGTTGTCTGAAGATGACGAGCGAAATGACGATGCGAATCACGCCACGGTCATATTAGCTGACGTGCTAATTCGCCCGTGATGGCCAGAAATATTGGTAGAAAATGTTGAATACAAAATCCAGGTCCGGAGTGACCAAAAAATGGTTAGTATCCGGTCCGCGTGGACCAAAAAATGTTAATGAGAAGAATGATCCAGCACGTGTGGACAAGAAAATGTTAATGAGTTGGGCCCAAGTGGGCTAAAAATATGTTTCTTTAGTTGAAGAATCCTGTCGGCTGGTCTTCCATGTTAGTTAAAAATATTATGTAATACATGCATTGCTTCAGTGGGAAGAAAATGATAAGATGTGGACTGTATTTGAATAGATTTTAATGTCTTTCTTAGTTACATTACAAATGTATTATTTGTTGAAATGAGGTCGGCTAATACTGCGTGTTGCCAAGTATTATAAATTTAGATTGAAATGATAGTTATGGCGCTAGTTGGCCATAAGTACGAATGTGTGGCCTAAGGCCTACATTAAAAGTCGTAAGAATACGATGTGCACGAATACGGCACTAGAATACTTGAATGCAAGTATTTTGAATGACAGCGAGGCTGCGAGCGAGCCGAACGCTGTTGACGAGCGTCTGATACACACTGTGCAAAGTACAAACACGCGAAAATTGAGGCGAGGCAGTAAGCAGATTAGCCAACCTAGAAAACGAAATCATCGCGCTACCGTACAGTTAATTTTGTTTATACACATTATTCATCTCAATGACCATCGCCGAGATCGAAAATTAAAACTGACGAAAGAAAATAAAAAATAACAATCATTTGGTAACTACGCACTAGGCTCACCGAACGGCGCCGAACACAATGCACATGAGATCTATTTTGAATGCGGGATGACCTTGAAGTGTAGACCAGCGGGCAGTGCAGTGGAGGGGGTACCTTCCACCGATCGGCTCACTACTCAACTCAGTATTTACTGATGAGTCATTAGTGGTTCCCGCGTCTTGCTTGTCAGTTGTAAATCGCTGTTGTGAACCGTTGCGTGTGTTTATTCAGTGCTACAACAGTCATGGAATCTGCCAATAAGAAACAAAAAACTCTTACGTTGTTCTTCAGTAGAAGGACTATACAGTCTTCGTGCGAGTCTTCAACCTTTGCTTCTCGCGATGCAAATACTCTCCTTAAACCTGGCGAAAGCTCGTTTGTGCAGCATACAGAAACCGAAGGTGTTTGTGTTATTGATAATTCTCTGTCTGTACCGAGTTCATCAACTGAGGACTCAACTATTTCTCGTTGGCCTTCCATTTGGACAGAAGAAATGTGGGAACGTAAAAAGAATGCTTTTCCTTGGCTTGATTGTATCAACGGCAAACTTGGCTGTAATGTTTGTAAAGAAGTTGCTCAACTTGGCACATTTAAAAAAGAACGCATGAGCATATCAAAAGAATGGCGTTTGTTCCTAATTACGTTTAATGGATCAAGTAAAACCTCTCAACTTACATCGTTGAGAAAAAAAATATTTGAACATAAAAACTCTTTTGATCACACAACGACTGAAAGAATTGCTGCTGAAGCCAAAAAAGAGCCAATAGACAAGGTTTTTGATTAAATGAATGCAGCCCACTTAGTGACAACAAAAATTGTCTTTAGAACTGCTTACTTCATTGCGAAAAACAATAGGCCTTGCACTGACCATTTTGATCTGTTGCAGATGCAAAAATTGAATGGCTTGGATATAGGTGTGGGGCTACACTCTAAAAGAATTGCAATGGAAATAATTTGTCACGTTTCTGACGAAAAGAAGAAAAGAGTCGTGAAACAAATTTTAGGTGTATCAGGCAAAATGTCAGTCCTGATAGACGAATCGACCACTCTCGGCAGCAAGTCTACTCTGATAGTATATTTAAAGTGTGAAATTTGCAAAGAGGACTCTCCACATTTCTTATTCTTAGATCTCCTAGAACTATCCGACCAAACGGCTAAGACCGTAGCAGAAAATCTCCTTGATTGCTTAAGCAAATACGGTTTTGAAGATAACTACTTAAAAGAAAACTTTGTTGCATTTGCAAGTGACGGTGCAAGTGTTATGCTGGGGAAAAAATCAGGAGTCGCAGAAAGATTGCTTGAAAAATATCCAAGCCTTATTATTTGGCACTGCATGAACCACAGACTTGAGTTAGCTCTGAGTGATGCAATAAACGAAGTGGGAGCTGTAAACCATTTCCAAATTTTTATGGGCAAAGTGTACTCCGTTTATAGCAGGTCTCCAAAGAATCAAAGGGAGTTAGCAGAATGTGCTAGTGGCCTAGATCAAGAAATAAATAAAATCGGGAAAATTTTAGGGACATGTTGGGTAGCAAGTTCATTTAGAGCCGTGTCAGCTACTTGGTATGGATATGGTGCCTTAAACAGACACTTTGACTTTGTTAAAGCCGATAAGAGCAGAAATTTGACAGAGCGAGCCATGTACAGTGGACTATCAAAACGATGTTCATCACCTCAGTTTTTGCTAGATTTGGCTATAATGTATGATATTTTGGCTGAGCTGTCGATGCTGTCAGACTCCTTACAAAACCAAGAAACAACAGTAATCTATGCTGATAAACTTATATGACGAAGTGTCCAGTTTTTTGAGGCTATGAAGGAAAATCCCAGTACTAAGACTTTGGAAGCAAAAATTTGCATCAGGGAAGGAACATTTAATGGTGTTCCACTCATAGAAATCACACAATTCCAACCATCAATCATCAGCAGTTAATAATAAGTGTCATAAATAACTTAAAAAGAAGAATTGTTTACTACAGTTTCTAGCCACGAACCCCATCGGTCAAGTGTGCCATCACATCATCATGAAGCTTACGAATCACTTTTAGATGAATTAAAAGTGCTGGAACCAGATACGTGGCCTACTGAAAAACCTGCAGGCTTTGGCGAACCAGAGATTGAGAAGTTGTGCAGAAGGTTTAAGTTAAACATACCCAAAATCAAAAACAGCTACAGGGATTTTGTCGAAAACCATACAACAATACCAAAACATTTAACACCTTTGCTTAACTGTACAAAACTGATCCCTTGCAGTTCAGCTGATTGCAAAAGAGGATTCAGTTTAATGAATCTCATCATTACACCCACCCGTACGAGACTGACAGTGCCACATGTGTCAAGTTTGATGTTTGTTAAACTACACGGCCCAAACTTGAGTGACTGGGATCCAGAGCCATATGTAAAAACATGGCTCCAAAAACACCAGACTGCAGACGACACCCGAACAAAACAAGCAAAACCAACCACTCTGGAAGAATCCAATCCATTTGCTAAATATTTGTGATTAAGGTAAGTTAAATTATGTTGTTTAAATGTTCAAGTAATAAATATTTTTTGTGAATATTACAAGTGTTTAGTTAGATTCCAACCATCACTTTACTTTCAGTGATATGTTATCCATGTTATCCGTTATGGAGTGACTATGTAGCCGACATTGGCTGTGGACCATAGTCTTGCCGTCTGCTAAAAAAAAAAAAGCGTTCCGGTACTGGAAAATTTACGAGTGCACCCCTGGGACGTAAGGATATGTAGACGCCATTTTGTTTCTTGTGTTCATATGCGGCGCCATCTTTGGTTGCCGTTAAGATTTATAATTCTAATTCAGATCAATTAAAAACAAGTTTATGGCATCAAAATTGTAGTCAGAGTCATTATTTCGACAACCTCAGTGTTTCTGAATCTCGCTGAGTACGAATCCTGGCCCTTAGAGATAAAATTCATGTTGAGTATAAACCATGTGCTCGAACTGGATGTGGCATGGAACATGCGGTAAGTAAGTGTATTTCACTTATTAGTAACAAATATAAATATAAAGAAAAACATAAATTATGTAGGTTAACAATTTAATTTACTTTCAATGTCAATTATGTAATAGTAATTTATATAAAAATAGCAACGTGGAATAGAATACTTATATTTTAATTCCCTGCTTAGTGAAACACCAGGATCCCGTCCTTCTTTCAAAACATGTAATTCATATAGAGCAATACAGGTAACTCACAAGAGATAAAAGGGTACAGCAATAAGCAAGTTAAAAATTACAAAAAAGTTTCTGGAAAGTCATTTCTTAACTGAAGGTTACCTATACACTTATGAAACAATATATTTAAAACACCAATCAGAAAAATAGCACTTTAAAATCATCTATCATCTACTTGGAACCGAAAAAAGTGTCTGGCAATTGTAGTTTTTAAGTTATAATACTGTCAAACTGAACATATAAAAAAACCAGACATACTGCTATAATGTTTTATTTATTAATTTTTCAGCCCTTTGAGGCCTTGAGGGTGGCAAAGGAACCCTAACAGTAACAGTAACAAGTTGCCAGACTCCTCTTTCCATTTTTAGCAAGTCAAGGTGAATTTCTATAAAAAGTAATCAAGTGCACTGAAATACTGTAACTATTTTTGTCGCCAGGTCTTGTTATATAAATTAATGTACTGTGTTGTTATATAAAATTATTATTAACTAATAGTTAACACTTTGCTGGCGAAAGATGTCCATGTACGGCTTACGTAATGTCACCGGACAAATGGCTGGTCGCATGACAAATGGCGCCAATCGTACAACTCTTAGTGTTTTTGGTGACCCTAAAAAGTGTAATCTATTAGTCCCTGTTCTTAAGGGCGCAAATGTAATCTCTTATATTAATTTATATTGTTTGATTACAATGTACAATGTATTTTGTCTGTACAACAATCTAGGGTGCCATGTTGTGCAAGTGTCTGTACTGTACTGTGTATGATCGACATTTACTATTATTAGGGCCAGAATTCGGTTAACACGTACCATTTCAGTGAAACCCATTACCTGAAATAACGAAACTTCAAATACCATATAAAAAGTATTTATTAACATTAAACATGATAAATGTTACATGGATATATATATTACGCCATGGGCGTTGTCCCCCTGATATTACTCTACACAAAAAATATACGTTGCATTATAATAATTATTTAAACGTAAATTATTGAAATTTCAGCACAACCCAACACTTAATATTTTGATATTAACCCACACACTCAAATACTCACTCTCACATACTCATGGTACAAATTTCATACATAGTGGAGCTCCCTTTATATATTGAAAAATTTAAATGATTTTTTAGTATTGAATTTAAAATGATTTTATATTGATTCAAAATTTGGAATTGGGAATGAATCAAAGGATTGAAGATGTAAAAAGAACGTTCTCACCAATTTCGTGTTGCTGGTGTTCTCGGTTTGCACGAACTTCGCGCACCGCGAGTTCGGCGAGTTTTTCCCGGTCACATCTTGGAGTTGGTGCACTGTATTGTTATTTTTATTATAACTGTTTATTAACCACCTTTAGTGGTCTAAAAAGTTAAAAAATTCACCCGTGAGTGAATGAGTTTTGGCCGGCCGGCTCAAATCAGAGCTGCAGATGAAATGACGACAATTTCTGGTTGAAATCTGCGGAAGTGGGGTGTACTGACGTCACATTCCTTTGTCTATCGTGTTGACATCGCAGTTTGGTTGCTGTCAACACATTCTCAGCCTCTGACGTAACGAAGGCTTGGCTCTGCTTATCTCAATAACTGCACACTGTTTTTGTGATGTGACACCGTTTTTTGTCATGAATTAGTTCAAATCCTGGCAAATACTGTAATATAGTCCACTCACTGTAAATTCTATATCGGGTGTTTGAGGTTGGGTTGGGTATGTCAAAAAATAGGAAAATACAATATTTATGATCTCATTACCATATTTTAGGTAATTATGAAATGTACCATGATTGTACCATCACAAAACCCCCTCAATGAAAGATGGTGTGACGAAGCACACAAACTTTCATTGACCCTTTCATACTTCCTAAAGGGATCAGCCAGGACAAGTCGCCACAACCCCCTTACAATTTTACATAAAAAAAATAATCACTCACCCTTGGTCTGGTGATAATGACTGTACCTTCATGACCTTACTGGACTTCTCCTGCGAGATCCCAACACCATAAGGCCACTTAGGCTCTTAACGCCCCTGCTCTGACGAGTTAGCCAGCTCAGGACCACTGTCACATCCCAAACACTGAAACAATTTATAAAAAATATTAATATAGTGGCTTATTGAATCACTACCTCCTTAACTGATATGGTTCCCCTTAGCTAAGTGCTGGTTTGTGCCAATAAGCACTGGGTTGGCTTACTATTTATAAAATTATAAATTATATTAAATAAAATGAGAAAGAATAAAAACTATAAAAATAATAAATCTCAAGGATTAAAAAGAATATGAAAAAGGATTAAAATTGGATGAAATATAATTGAAAATATAAAATATATATAATATAAAATATAATTATATATCTCCCAAACTTGGAGAAAACAAATCAAGAAATTTAATAAATCGATTTATTTATTTATAACTCTTAAAATAAACTTTTATTATGATTATTAGTATTATTATTATTATTATTATTAACAGTTAATCATCTGGCTGATAAATATTATTAACAGCGCCATTTAAAAATTTTTTCTCTTCCTACACATATTATAACATCATGTTAAAAAAGTTTTCAAATAAATACATAATACATTAATAATTAACACTGATATATTAATAATACAGTTAATACATTTTAAATACTCAATCATATTTAATCATATCCAAGATATGCATTAACATTTGTATAATTTACTTAAAAGTTGTATTTAAATTAAAATTTACCATTGCAGTTATTAATTAAACATCAAATTTATTTATTTATTTTAATTTTATAATATTATAAAATTAATATACATTTTGAACTTATTGTTACTATTCATATTACATTATTATTTCATTATTCATTTTCTACTACCTCTCTCCTCTGAACTTTCTATCTACCTAACTACCTAACCTTTCACCTTCTATCTCTGTTTAGTCTGGATAACTCCTATATTCACTATACTTCATTATATAATTTTACTCACCTTCTTCTAACTGACCATCAAATTTACCTATCATTGACACCAATATCTCAATCATATACTCCATTACTATTTTCATTTAACTCTTATGGCACCGCTCGTCTTTGCACTGGGTTGGGTGTTCCCTAACTGGCTATATACATCTCTAATATTTTGCCCTTCCATAAAATTCGGCAAACACTCCCTTAAACTACTCTATTAACTGCCACAACACTATTGGTTGGCTACTCTTTATCACCTCACCCCCACTACAGAATTCATCAACAATAAATATATGTATGTACCTTTACTTAAACACCTTCTCTACAAATAATCACTAACTACTGTGTCCCTAACTATCTAATAATTCTCTTTATATTTTCTTAAAAATTCTTATCTTTCTAACTCCATTTACATTAATTGCATTACTCACCTGCATTTTATCTATACCCAGGCTCTATTCCTGTTTAAACACTTACTATAATCATTGACAATTCTCTTATAAAATTCCTCTTCTACCTACTTATAACAATACCTCTTTTCAAAATTCAAATATAATTATTTATTTAAACATTCATTATTATTCATTAATAATTAATTAAAATATTATTATTAAACATGTTATATATATATAAAATATATAATAATACACACTGGGGTACCTGTAATACATAATACACATCAAATACATGGATAAATACAATAAAAATATACACTCCAACTTCATTATTGTGTCATTAATCGAAATCAGTCCATAACAGTCCAATTCAATACCACTTTTCATATTATTATTTAATGTTCATTTCACAATATAACAGTCTATCCACCATCATTAAACAACAAACGAATCTTAGGTCTATATAAATTCTTATTTAATACATAGATTTTATTAGATACATTATATTCATATGTTATTGAACGGTTATTAAACAAATATTCCCAGTCACGATCAAGTAGAGTTCCGTTTGTCTTAGTATCATATGTCATTAATCGGTTTATACTATAATTATCCCCATAATATTCCACCACAGGTAAGTACCTAATGTCTTTATTCTCATTTCTTGTTATTTCCAATTTATTGTTATTATCAGGTAAGTATTCATCATTTTCATATACCACATATAACCCTAACCTTTCTAACAGTTGTCTGTAATTTCTGTTTACTTTAAATATTTCTATTACTCTTTTACTCTCACAATATCTCTCTATACTTTCTCTCTTAATACATTTCTCTCCATAACACCAAAATACACTTTCTCTCTCCAAATATGCAGGGGTCCCTATCATAAAATTGTTGCACCTCTTCTTAGGTACACAAAAACTAAAAGAAACTTTATTTGTAGAACTATCGTCTATCAAATATAAATTAAAGGCATTCTTATCCTTATAACAATAACATGAAGACTTGTCTTCACCCCCTAATACAACATTAAAAGAAAATTCTACCCCCTGCATTCCTTGTACTAAAATACTTTCTCTCAACTTTCTTTCTGACTTCATAAATTCAAATATTTCATTGTCATGCATTATATTTTCATTATCATGTTTATCCTCTTCTACCACCACTATCTTACTACCTGTATTATTTGAATTATCTAGAGTACATTCATTTTTGGAATTATCAGTTTTAAATATGTTATCCAGTACAGCATTTTGCTGGGTACTACTATCTAGTACTTTCTGACTTTCTAATTTACTTTCTACCACATGTAACTTATCTAATTTTGTAATCAGCTGGTCACATTTCTTAATAAGTTTATTGTGACTCACTTTTATTTCATTTTTCATTTCATTGAAATGGCTGTTAAAACTATTTTGAATTTCTTTAATTTCACTTTTCTGAACATCAAATTTAAAATTCATGTCCCCTCTGAGGTCATTAAAATTGCTACACATCATGTTATACAGACGTGTTAACATTTCGTCTGTTTTGTTTTCATGAAGTGAGATGGAGGTTACTTGTTCAGTCTCTACATTTTCGGTCGCACTCGCCTCGCCAACCTGACTAAGTGGGGTTAATGGAACATCCATCTCACTCATCACTATTTCGTCAGAGAGGCTGACTTTTTCAGTTTTATCTTCATCAGTATTCATGTTGTATTATTTTAGGTTACTAAAACATGTATGTTTATAACCTAGGAATTTAACCCTATTCTACGCACGTGTGTATGTACTTACGCAATTACTTCAGGTAACCGTTCCACTTTCCTGGTAGGTATTACTCCATATAAAATTAAGTCTTATATCGAGTCCCTGTTCGGGCGCCAATGTAATCTATTAGTCCCTGTTCTTAAGGGCGCAAATGTAATCTCTTATATTAATTTATATTGTTTGATTACAATGTACAATGTATTTTGTCTGTACAACAATCTAGGGTGCCATGTTGTGCAAGTGTCTGTACTGTACTGTGTATGATCGACATTTACTATTATTAGGGCCAGAATTCGGTTAACACGTACCATTTCAGTGAAACCCATTACCTGAAATAACGAAACTTCAAATACCATATAAAAAGTATTTATTAACATTAAACATGATAAATGTTACATGGATATATATATTGCGCCATGGGCGTTGTCCCCCTGATATTACTCTACACAAAAAATATACGTTGCATTATAATAATTATTTAAACGTAAATTATTGAAATTTCAGCACAACCCAACACTTAATATTTTGATATTAACCCACACACTCAAATACTCACTCTCACATACTCATGGTACAAATTTCATACATAGTGGAGCTCCCTTTATATATTGAAAAATTTAAATGATTTTTTAGTATTGAATTTAAAGTGATTTTATATTGATTCAAAATTTGGAATTGGGAATGAATCAAAGGATTGAAGATGTAAAAAGAACGTTCTCACCAATTTCGTGTTGCTGGTGTTCTCGGTTTGCACGAACTTCGCGCACCGCGAGTTCGGCGAGTTTTTCCCGGTCACATCTTGGAGTTGGCGCACTGTATTGTTATTTTTATTATAACTGTTTATTAACCACCTTTAGTGGTCTAAAAAGTTAAAAAATTCACCCGTGAGTGAATGAGTTTTGGCCGGCCGGCTCAAATCAGAGCTGCAGATGAAATGACGACAATTTCTGGTTGAAATCTGCGGAAGTGGGGTGTACTGACGTCACATTCCTTTGTCTATCGTGTTGACATCGCAGTTTGGTTGCTGTCAACACATTCTCAGCCTCTGACGTAACGAAGGCTTGGCTCTGCTTATCTCAATAACTGCACACTGTTTTTGTGATGTGACACTGTTTTTTGTCATGAATTAGTTCAAATCCTGGCAAATACTGTAATATAGTCCACTCACTGTAAATTCTATATCGGGTGTTTGAGGTTGGGTTGGGTATGTCAAAAAATAGGAAAATACAATATTTATGATCTCATTACCATATTTTAGGTAATTACGAAATGTACCATGATTGTACCATCACAAAAGGGTCGTGTGGCAAAAACGTTGATGTTGGTTGTTCCGCCCGAGCCGCACTGAGATGTTCGACGGCTGTGCCCACTGTTCATGGCGTACTGCAGTCCCCTTCTTCTTTCCGCATCGGTTGTGTCGAGTACGCTGCCGGCCCAGCGAAATCCCTTGCTGGCGCGGAACTGGGGTGCGAAGAATGCAATAACATCAGTTCTACTCTTCGGCTGTTCCTTCCAGCTGACTCCGCATTATTCTTATTGTTAGTGTTATTGTTAGAATGGCGTCTTTAAACAAGAAATACATGAGTAAAAATATGATTCTGGAGTTATTATATGTTGATAAGGACAGTATTTGTTCTGAAAATAGTCTATAGCTGTTCTCAGAAAATGACAGTGATACGGAAATTATACCCGATTCTAAGTAAACATCAGGTAAGCTTTTGTTTACACTTCCCTAACTTCTTTGTTCAGTTTACTTCATTTTTAATCTATTGACTTGGCCTGAAATGAGTTATTTTCTCGATTCAGATGCATATTATGATGAGCCAGAAAATCAAACAGCACACACTAATGCAGAAAAAGATCTAGAACACATAAAAACCAAATCCTTAAATTTTTAGTGACCGTCAATCAGTGAATGTTTTAGTGGATAGTTAGTGAGGATCGGTCAATAATACAACTTTTAGTAATTTTGCGTCGACGTTTCGACAATATTTATTGTCATCTTCAGGACCTGTGTATGAAATACAATAGAAATATCAAACATAACGAAACAATTAAATATTTGGGTGAACGTGTTGGTGATGTGAGTGTGTGCGTGTGTATGTATGTATCATTTTTTATGTGAAGACTTATGATAGTTTGTTTATATCTTCTTAAAGATAATTTGAAGATGTAAACAAACTATCATAAGTCTTCACATAAAAAATGATACATACATACACACACACACACACTCACATCACCAACACGTTCACCCAAATATTTAATTGTTTCGTTATGTTTGATATTTCTATTGTATTTCATACACAGGTCCTGAAGATGACAATAAATATTGTCGAAACGTAGACGCAAAATTACTAAAAGTTGTATTATTGACCGATCCTCACTAACTATCCACTAAAACATAAAAACCAAACTTTTTGGTCTACTTGTGATAAGCTGCCTGATGTATGATAATGACAAGTGCTTCAAGACATACCATATCAAAAAGAAATTTTAGTGAATTTAAATAAAGTTGTGTTTATATTGTATACTAACAATATTAGTGAATATTCAGAAGACAAGGTTCACTAGTTTTGTGACAATATATTGTGTTATAGCACAATTGCAATAATATTTCAATTTTTTTATTTTAAAAAACGTGGCAAATTATTAATAACACAGAAAACATTTTATTTACAATACAACTTTGTGACAGTACGAAAATCTTGATGTCAGAATTATGGTATGAGTGGTAACAAATTATCGTATTTTATTGTGTTACACACACACATACATGGAGAGAACGATTTCCCTTTGTAAAGAGACAACGACGCAGATTTTAACAGATCAAAACGATTCCAAGGTCAGGAGCGGACGTGCAGAGACGAGCATATAAAATGGCCATCCAAGTGGAAACAGATTGTAAATAGCCACTCTCATTGGTCCAGAAGACGGGACGTCATTAAAATCAGTGATGACCTAACAAACAATGACATTATAATAGGGCGTGAGCAGATATGAAACAAAAGACAATGACGTGGATGCGCTAAGACATACGCAAAATATGTGCTTGGCATCCGCCCCAGTCAACTACAAGTCGTCATGCAGTGAATACGTATTAGAATGTACTGGTCCCAAATAGGCCAGTAATAGTGTTTTGTCAGTAGTTTAAAATGGCAAAGTAAACAAAATATAACTACTAATTAACTATGTAACAATGTAAAATCAGTGTCAACAAGTTAGATGACTAGAACCAAAATACGCCGAACACCGGGCGAGACATGGCCAACATCTGAACCACACGGAATACTCAACATTTCAGGAAAGTGCACATTTAAATACTACTTTTCTTTCTTTACCAGTAATCGAGCTCAAAATAATGTGAACAGAAAATTTAATAAATCAAAATTGTCAAAGATGTGAGAGAGAGAGAGTGAGTGAAATTGGGAGAAAACAGGCCAGCCGTGTTAATTAACATAGGCGTTGGTCTGTGTTCAATTACACCTTTCAATGATAATATTAGAGAAAAAATTAACTACTGCAGTATAAAATATTTTTGTTTGATGTAACAGAAGTAAGGAGGAAATAATTATGGTAAATGTAAGGTATTGTTAAGGAGCGGAATTTAACTGGCCGCCACGTTGTAAGTTCGATATAAACCACCATTTGTATTGTGAAAATTAATTATGCAAATGAAGTAGCAATTAAAACAGAGTTTATTACACCTGGCAATAGTAATCAGTTTTGTTATTTCGTACAACCTTAATGTTTCTGCACTTTCACTTAACGAATCTTGGACCTTAGGTATAAAACAGATATGTGTGGTAGCGTTAGTCTACAAAAGTATTATCAACATGCGGTAAGTACCATAAGTACATATTGTTTTTATATATTTATGTATATAATATGTGTGTAAAAGTATGTAAGTTCACAACTTTCACTTTTATATAGTGTTTTAGAGAATATTTGAATTTACAAACAAAAATAAAGCTTGAATGACTTATAAGTATATAGGTGATTATGTACTAAGTCAAAAAGTGTTAAAATGGCCAGACATAACAAATGGACAGACCCAGAATCGCTCAACCAGGTAAGTGTTAAGTATTTGTATGAATAATTGTTATATTTGAGTTACCTGCTCTGCAGAAAAGCCAGGACAGCTGTACTGTCGTTCTTCAAAAGTTGGTTCATCCTTAACTGTGATCGCACTTTCACGAAATTTATTTCCTTCTTAATTCTATTATTCGTATATGACAATGAAGCTGACTAAAAAAAAAAAGAAAAGGCAAAAAGAACTTTCAATAAGCAATTATGAAAATTAGTAATGGTTTCCAGAAGGAAATTTTTTAGTCAAAAGTTACTTATAATATGAATGGAGTTTCTATAGACAGCCAGAATAGCTGAATGACCAAATAACTATTTTGTTTTAGCTGTTTTTGTTACAAAAACAAAATCATTATTCTATTATATATTAAAGAATCAAAGAAGTTTTGTTTCTTATTAAACAGAAAAATTACTAGTATTTTGAACGTTCAAGTTATCATGCAAGTACAGTATCTGACAATACACATTTCTGTAGCTACTCAAGTACATATAAACGATCCCTTAGTTTATGTTTATGCTTGAGGCAGCAATATTTTGTTATGTTGAGAGTATGCCAGGTTTGATTTATCTGAAGTAACAACTACAAGAAAACACAACTTGTATTGAGACACTATGCCGTCCGTATATGCAACTTTACTGGGTTTTCTCAGAATCTTTATGGTAAAAACACTCTTATTAGGCACTATATCATCCATACTCTATTAACCTACACACTTTTGACAGAGTATTGCAGGCATAAAAAGCCACTTTCGAAGTACAATATTAATGTCATCTTTCCACTAGTAATATTTTTTGAAGAAAGTGCCTAAATAGCAAAACCATACAGCTTCGACTCAATTCTTCTGTTCATAGTAATGAAGTCTACTCTGGGATTCCAAACTTAGTCGTGTTTACTTGCTAAACTGCTACTTATCATGTTCCAGACAAGGCCTTTCAGTGTTTCCACCATTTTAAAGTCCTAAACCACAACCTAGGTCCTAAACACTGAAAGGCCTCGTCCGGTACGTGACAAGTACCAGTTTAGCACGTAAAAACGACAAAGTTGGAATTAAAGAGACTGCTAATTCAAATAACAAGATGAACGAATCTAATATGGGAATACTTATATTTTCATTTGAATGTGATGGTCGTCGCAAAAGCGATTAAAAATATGAAATTCCATTATGTGAAACATTTGCTTTACAGCTTTTAAATTAAAAAGTTTACAAAAACTTCAAGTGTTTGATAATACAAATGAGAAAACTATGCAATATAATTGTGGCCTATCATTCCGTCAAAGAAATAACATTATTGCTTCTCTGGAAGAAGATATCGCTGAGTTTAATAATGAATGGTATATATGAAAATGAAAAAAAACAAGACAGTGTGCACACTATGCAGATCTCTCCCCTTCAAATCATGAGTGAAATCTGCTATGATGATATTGAAAAACAGATCAATGTAGATACTGCAGTGTCATTCAAAATTTTTAATTAATAAAATAGAATTTTAATTGCAATTTCAGTAATTAGTGACATTATTTAGGTGTGCACAACTAATATTATATATTGTCTGTCTTAATTATACTACATCTGAGCTAATAATGTTAAGTGGCATATTATTATTGGCAAATTTCCGATGACCAGCAGCTCACCAATCCCAAGTGTCTAGAATACAGAGCTTTCACTATACAGATTATGAATTCATACATGAGCAATAGTAGGCAGTTTAGTGCTGTCGTCTGCATTACCTCTTCTACAAAAGAACTCTGATCTTCATCAACATTCACTTCCTCCTTTATCACAGCATTCACATCTATTGTGTAAGGAGGCTAAAACATAAAACAAACTTGAGTAAATACTAATATAACTTCTCGGTTTTTTAATGAAATTTTTAAATTATAACAGCACAATTGTGCAAACTTTTGTTATCTGTCAACTGAACTTGCAACTTTGTTGATGTATGCAAGCATGTGTGTGTGTGTGTGTGTGTGTGATCTAAAACAAGAACAAGAAAATTTTATACACTTAAATTTTAAACATACTAAATATACCATACAGTGGCTTAATTTATCATACATTTAAATCCACGTAAAAGTTTTATTATAAACTTGAAATAATTAAATTGAAAATATGTTCTTTCATACTCATAACATGGTTCATTATATAAATATAAATTTTTTTGAAATCTTTTGCCCAAACATAATTATGAACATCTAAGTGAAGGAATGATTTAAATGTGTAAAGAGAGAAATACTACCAATGACACAGTACTGGATTAGACACATGAAATTAGGGGGATAGCACAAGAAATGCCTTTAATAATTGGACATATGTGGGACAAATAAGCAGAAAACAATCAGCTGATACAGGGAGAAGTATAATTCAGAGCAAAACTGGAGTTTGTGCTAGATATTAATATTCAGTTCCAAGAACTTCATAATTACTGTTCGTAATTGGAAAATCAAATGTGAGCCATGCATTGTTCATAAGGGAGGAAACAATCTGTCAGATCAGACTTAAGGAAGGGGCAATACTACATTACTGCTATATATGCAATATTTGTAATTGCATACATATCACTTAGGTACTGTACAATCAGCAGGATGAAGTAATATCCTACAGTCACCAAGGTGTTGCCTGATTCATTTGCAACTTTCTCAACACTACACAACAGGTAACCTGACCTTCCACTACAAACACATGTAAGGCAATTCAGCCACTGAACTGTTGTGAGAGCTGAGTTGGCGGTTCAACAAAATGTCTTCTTCTTCTTCTTCCATCAGAATGAAATCGACTACGCCGGTCCTGTATTTATACGTCAGGGCGGGCAGTGTTCCAAATTGATTTCAAAGGCTTATATTTCTGTATTTCTATGCATGGCCACTAAGGCCATTCACCTTGAATTAGTTTCAGATCTCACCCCAGACGCTTTCATAGCAGCCTTAAGACGTTTTATAGCTCGAAGAGGCATCCCTTCACAGATATTTTCTGACAATGGTACAAATTTTCGTCATGCTAGCAGTACACTTCACGACTTATACAAACTTCTCCAATCAAACGAATTTGAACAGACTACCAAGGACTTCACCAGTTCCCAAGGAGTCAAATGGTCCTTTATTCCCCCGTCAGCACCCCATTTCGGTGGCCTGTGGGAGAGTGGAGTCAAGAGCATCAAGTTTCATTTGAGGCGCGTTGTCGGCAGAACTATTCTCACGTTTGAAGAATATTACACCATTTTAACTCAGAGTCCTGCCTCAACTCACGCCCCTTGTTCGTCATCTCAAATGACTCTGGGGATCCCGAGCCTTTGACTCCAGCGCACTTCTTGGTTGGTTCTCCACTCACTTCACTCCCGGAACCTGACTATTCCAAAGTCAAAATTGGTCGTTTGGGTAGATGGCAGCTGCTGCAAAGATTCACCCTCTCTATATGGAAGAGGTCGTCAAGGGGTCAAGGGATTATTTGCACCAGTTGCAACAGCACAACAGATGGCGTCACCAGTCAAAAAACTTGGCTCCCGGACAACTCGTCCTTATTTTGGAATGATAATCCCCCCCCTGCAGTGGAAACGCGGTGTAATCACTCAGGTCCATTTGGGTCAGGATTCCCTAGTGCGGGTAGCGGATGTTCGCACAGCAAATGGCATCCTACATAGACCCATTCACAAATTATGCCCACTTCCAGTGGCTTCAGATTAATCCCACTACAACGTTCAAATGACATGTACTATTGACGTAAACTCGCATTCTCGTGCTTCATGCCCGGGACATACCCCGGGTGATTGCATGCTTTCCATTTGTTATTCTTATTATATTATGTATTATGGAATTTTTGGGTGTTATTCTATTATTATGTCTTTCTTATTATCATATTATTATGTATTATTGAATTTTTGGGTGTTATGATTCTATTATTATGTAATGTCAATTATTATGTCTTTCTTATTCTCATATTATCATGTATTATTATGTCTTGACACTTATGATGCACTATTCATATAATAACTCAAACCGCAAAATAGCCCGATTTTGTGCGGGCAGTATGTTAAACTTTGTACCTTCTTTTAATAACTGCATATGTAAACAGCTGGTTCGTGCAGTGACGTCATCCCCCCGCTAAACTGCTACCAGCGTGTCTCATTACGCTCGTCGCAGTGAAATTAGTTAACTGTTAAACTCTGACCGGGCACAACAGCCTTCATCGCCGCGGCTATGTAATTCTGTCAAATCGGAATATTCCACTTCAATTTATTCTTATACTCTTCAGTACTTAATTAATTCCTACTTTGGCAATGTATGCCACATTACACTGCACGGGCCATGCAATCATTTTCATATAAATTTAAATAAACAGTTAATTCAAAATATACAGTCCACTACATTGTTTCATATCATACCAGCCTCACGTTGTAAGACCAACTCAAGAAATATTCGAGAGCATTGAAGACGTAACAGGAAGCATATTTAAAAGGTGGATTAGGGGAAAATCATCTTTGTCATCTGAATCGTCTTGGTTTTCAGTTGGCCCAGTGGTATCATTTTTTGGGGTGATGTTTTTCCCGCTTTTCTTCAGTGTAGATTCTTTCACGTCACTTCATGACTCACCCAACCAGTAAATGACATCTTTGAGGTTAATTTTCTTTAGGCAACAGTTAGATCATTTTCTAGGTCCTCAAGCAAATGTTTCAACAGTCTTTGCTGGTAATGGCGCTTTAGATTTTTTAAGACCCCTTCGTCAAGGGGTTGAATTAAAGAGGTAACGTTAGGGGGGCAAGAAAAGAGCTCTTATATCACCACTAACCAATTCGCATTCATCTGGGTGAGTGGGCACATTGTCCAGAAGGAGAAGAGCTTTGTGTGGAAGATTTTTTTCATTACAGAATTTTTTTACACTTGGCACAAACTGCTCAAAAAACCATGTTTCAAAGATTGAAGATTCCATCCAAGCGTTTTTTTGGTTTGTGTACTTTACCAGAAGATTATGCATGTTCACATTTTTGAAAGCCCTGGGTTTTTTGGCCTTGCCTATCAATGAAAGTTTCCAAGTTTGTGGTCGCCACACTGATTAGCACACACTAGAACTCTAACTCTCTCCTTGCTTCTTTTGTAACTGGGAGCTGATTGTTCCTGCTTAGCTACTAGAGTCTTGCTCAGTAACATTTTGAAATTGAGTCCTGTTTCATCACAAATATAAATTTTCTGCGGTCTTAATTTGGTTTTCTTAACTACGCCATCCAATTTACTTACGAAAGAATCAGCTGCACTTGAATCGGCCGACAAAATCTCGCTTGAAATTTTTAACTGCCTTACGTCATACCGCGTCTTCCAGTGATCTAGTCAACCTATGCTAGCAGTAAACTCTTCTCCATCTTGAAAACGCTTAAAAAACTCTAAGGCTTTGGCTTGTAACATTGGACCAGATAATGGACTACCCTTATCTCTCATCTGCTGGAACCATAAAAACGCCTCAGATGTTTTTTCATATCACTATTTTTCATTGTTTTCCTATTTTTTACGACGTTTTTATCTTCCGTTGATTGAGCGCGCTGAGTCACCCACTCTTCAATCTGTGCCCTTTTCCTCGTCCAGTCGCCTACAGTCACTTTACCACACCCAAATCACTTGCCACTTTTTTTAAGGTTTCACCCTGATCCAAATGTTTAATAGCATTAAGCTTATCTTCCAGAGAAAGAACAACGTGTTTCCTTTTTGCACTCATTACTGTACTTTTAACAATCACTGGACAGATGAACCCTTCACTCACTCTGGTTGACACTTGACAGACAACTGAAAGGGATCAAACAAAAGCGGGTAGAAGTGCGGAGCTGAAGGGAGGGGGTGTGACTCACTCAGTCAAGGAACTCGCGTACAGTCAGGTGCCAATTAAAGTAGGTCGGCAAAGACTCTCGTGGTTAAGGAACTCGCGTACAGTCAGGTGCCAATTAAAGTAGGTTGCCAAATTCTTTATTTTAATTTTTTCTGGTTTAGGCTCGGATAATACGGAACCTCGGTTAATCGAAACTCTACTGTAATTAACTAAATGTGTAAGTTACAAAGGCCTGAACTTGAATACAATTCATAACATGAGGATAAATTGCTAACACAAAAGCCCTGATTTACTGTTTTGCTTGATTTTGTGTAACTGTATAATTTATAATTTGTATCGTGTCTGTATTATTATATTTGTACGATTTACTTTGTATACTTGTGACTATTGCAAAAACAAAAGTAAGGTTATTTGCACTGCTTGCATTACATAGTGAAACCTGCCTTGTCAAAGATAATGTATGTAACTATTAAGATGATTAAATATTATGATGAGCTGTGTACAAATAATGGTCCGAGCTTTTTCTTATTACTGCAAAGTGGTGGCAACCAATGTATGTTAACTTCTATTAAAACTCCTGAGCTTTTTCATATTTGAAGGGACAATACATTTCCATTTTACTAATAGAAATCACAAATTCCTTGTTGAAGGAATACTTTATGGATTATGAATTTAACTGGTGATAATCATAAATCAAGTTACATACTAAAACTGTTGCAGTTATGTTTAAAATCAATGAATTTCCATGTTTGTATCTTGTTTAATAATTGATTTAAATATTTTAATTAGTGAAACTTAAAAAACTAATTTGCTTGAATAAGTTATAAATACTAAAATGTGTGCTAGAATAATTATTTCAGATATCACCCTACCATATTCTATTCTGTGGTCAGTGGGTACACCTAACCGGTCATGTGGTGGTGGTGGTGGTAGGGGAGGGATTTCTGTTAAGACAATACTGTATTTGTGAAATTGCAAATAACTGGGATAGTGATAAGTTTCCACATACAGATGGTGACTGGGGATTTGTTTCTTGGTGGCTTTTTTTGTATGAATTTTTTTTAGTGGAATTTTTGTACATGACTTTGGCCTGGGAAGTGCATAATTTTTTGACAGGTGTACGTGCTCAAAATTCATTTTCACACACTTTGTAGTATCGTACCAGGCGAAAAGGAGGTCGCACCTGCCAATATTCTCACAGGAGAGCTGAAAAAAAAACCAGTTTAGTGTGGAAGTGGAGTGAGTAACGCCAAACCATGCGGTAGGCAGTTGCCAGTTAAACATCAAAGAGAGCAGACGCCAGTGACCACGTCGGGATCACAAAGGCTGTGCTTTGGTACTAAGATATATACAGCTGAGTAAAGTACTGTCAGTAGTGTCGCAGCTAGAAAATGTAATTAAGAGTTTTTAAAGTGTATTAGCAATAGTTGCAATCAGAACAGCAGAGAGAGTAGATACCAGTGAACATGTCTAGATCACTAAGGCAGTGCCTTGGTAAAAGAAATGTAAAAGGCGGAGTGGAATACCGGCTGTAGTGTCTCAGTCACATATGACTGAAAGTTTTGATAGTATTATTAACAGTTGCCGTCCAATAATAACAGTTTAAACGGAATAATAAATGGAATAATAAGTGCATAGTAAAGAAAAGAACAAAGCAAACGTAAGTTTTGTGATTTCTCAGTTGTTTTCAGTGTTGAGGAGAGTGTTGCAGTTTCCACATTCTGCTTGTCAAAATGTGATGGCTGCCAGGGCTTTTAGTATTTTTTTGGAATCTTCTTAATATGTAAGGTAAGTGATTTAGTATCAAGGCCTTTTTATTGTTTGAACAATTACAGATGTTATATGTGATAGGCTGTATACAAAAAATAAGTAACCATGGCTAATAAGTAAAGGAATAATGGACTTTTTATGTACAGTGTTGGGTAACTTGAATTTGAACAACAAAATAGTGTTAACATATGAATAGTTTTGTGTTATCGAAACACAACTTAGTAGTATGAATGAACAAACTGAAGTACAACTTAGTGACTTTGTAACGGTACAAACCTATGAGGATTTGTAATTTAAATCTTGTCAATTTTATTTCAACCCAAGTATATTTGGTGAACGGACTATAGCGTCGAGACTGATGTGGCTTGGCACAGGAATGTGAAGTTAGCAACTAGGGTGCGATTTCACACACAAGAGCGCACAACTCGGCCAACGTTCTCACAATAACGGCACGTACGTATAAATTCCTTAGCGCTTGGTATGCAGAGAACAAAGGGCAGTCGGCAAATAACATCTCACAGCAACGGACGTAAGCAGTTGTGCGCGCCCACCGGCTGGGCACAGTTTACATTTTGCCCGCACATAAAAAAATGGAAATTTAAGTAAAAGCCAGTCGGTTGTAACCCCTCTTTGGATTGTTTATGCCTTATAAAAAAAAATGTTTTTTGAAAAAAAATTTTGAAAATTTTTTTGAGTTTTTTTTTTTTTTTTTTTTGAAGAGGGGCCACTAGTTATTTAAAACTAGGCATAAGCCTAGAGAAGCTAAAAGGTGCTAGGTCCAGGGTAACGGGACTTGCAATTAAACTCTCTGTTATAAACAAACATAACATTTATTGAGTCTTGTATTGTGTTACATATCGTGTATTAATCGGTTTCCTTGTTTTTTTTTGAATTTCAATTTAGTGTATAAAGTTTTCCCGTGCATACCCCACAAAAAGTGACACAACCCTAAATCACAAATAACATGTATAGATATAAAACAATTGTTTTCTTTTTTGTTGTTTTTTTTTTGTTTTTATAATGCAAATATATTTCATGTAAATATCTTCCCCGTACATACCCCACAAAAGTGACACAAACATAAACCACAAAGTATAAATATATATATCGATAAAACAATTGTTTTCCTTTTATAATGTAAATATTTTTGGTGTAAATAATTCTTCCCCACAAAAAGTGACACAAACATAATTCACAAAAGTATAAATATATATATTATATAGAAAAGAAAACGGTAAGAAAAGAAACGAGTCTGAAAATTTAACTAAGGATGATACATGGGAAAGACGGTGAGCCACCATCTTTCCTACGGCCGGAACTGTAATTGTGAATTGGTTGAGATAATGATTTATAATTTTAAAAATGATTAATGCTTTAACAATAGCGTTTAAGAAAAATTTACAATAATAAAATGTCCTGATCAGTTATGTAATATTTAAGAAAACTGCATTGGCCCGGGAACCAACATGTTCCTCAGCCTGGAGCATGCCTGTGTCTGCATACAAGGCTGCCTATACAGGATTAAGCAGGGGCCGGACTGTTACTGATTTTGACAATTATAACCCTTACATAAACCCCAAAATTGTAATCTAAATTTGTGAAATAAATTGACAGAAATTACAACTAAACTCTACCAGCCGGTGAGGTTTCATCCTGTCACAAACGGAACTTCCCCCCCTTACATACATGGAAATGCCAGACCCCAAATACTAAAAAAAAACCCTTTTACTGGAACCTAGAAAGAAACTACTGATTGAATTAATGTGACAGGCCTTGGATACTTGCCAGCCCCCAGGCTTACACTGAATACCAAGTTATTACATTATCAAAGAATCCGCGCACAATTCTGTCTAGTTAAAGTGAGGCCTGATTAAAACGTTTTGAAGATGATCAAATTTGACAATGTACCACTTGTGCTCCACAAAAGCTATAAGTTGTTAACAGCACAGATCCGGGTGTGTATTGTAGATATAATTAAGTATAATAATGGTTGGAGGTCACCTGGTGAAGTTGAGGTTACCAAGTCCAGGGTGAGTGTTGGTTAGGTCATGCTGTTTGTTGTCCTCTACGACAGGCGAAGTCGAAAGCCCTTTATTATACGTTCAGGTGGAGATGGTCATCCTGAGGCCATCCACGTCTTAGACCAGGGGCCTGCAGTTTTGTGAGTGTTTAGCTACTCATAGTAGAAGATAGAATTTCAAACACAAAAGACTTCGCTCTGTCGAAGTGGTACTTGATGTTACCTTTGTGGATGGTGGGACGAGACAAAACCAACATAATTTAGTTACAACGCAGTATCGCAACCCGGTACCAGGCGAACACCAGAATGCGCTGGCATGCCCTCGATGAACTGTATTTCGTCGTTTCGCTACACGTTAAACGCAGTATCCACTAAACTGATTGTGCGTATGAATCATAATGTCTATAATTAAAAAAAAATATACGGTATTAGGCTTATTTGCGTATTTAACTCGCCGGCTCGTAAAACGACCGGCACACCCCCAGCCCAAAAGGGCAACATAGTTGCCCACACTTAGACGGAGGGGTACCCTGCAGTGTACCCCTAATATATTCTTCTACAACACGGGTATCCATCAGTATTCGCATTAGTCTTCGCTCTCAGAAGGACAGAGGCTCAGAACAAAAACTCCTCTCACCTGCGACCATCCCCATGCGACCCTCTCCACCCTGCCAACCCCACGGGACTGCCCCAACACGTCACCCTCTCTGGTGACCACCACCTACTTCCACCGGTCCCACTCACACACCCGTCCGAAGACCAAACAAGGTATCACCCACCTTGGTATGTGAGTGACCGTACTACTCCTCTTGTCCACCTATTGGACCGACCAGCCACATGCACCAACAAGGCATCTCCATCCTTGCCATATGACTGGCCCACATCCCTACGCTAGGGCGGACGGCCCCGCTTAGCCGGACAGAGAAGACCGCATAGAGGGCACGCGAACATTATCCCTTCATTTACTCATTAAATACAGCGTAACTGGCAAGGGGGGGTTTACTCCAGCACGGCATGGTCTAAACAACTCTCCCTCACAACAAAAACACCAGGGAAATCAACCGGGGGAATGCGGCATGGCCATTTGATAACAAGGTTCAATCTCAATAATAGATCAGCTGATGAACAAACCAGGTCGACCGTGAAATTGACATATCAAACATAGAACATTTACATTTACATAAACAAGGACGGGTTTATCAGATTACGAAAACGACAACAACTACATTCCACCCTGCAGCCGGCTATCAACGGCTCATAGTCCAACTCGCCCAGATAACATATTTTACAACGACACAGCTGGTTACAAGTTACTATGTCAATATCTAGACTCCCCATAAAACGACAAACAACGTATTTTTGCTCTTATACACCAAACAAACTACCCTCGACAATATCTCGTATTCCCACAAAACAACAACCAACAATCTAACACTAACATCACTACACCAACCTAGTCACAACTCTTCCAACTAACTTCTTTTCTAACTCCTTTTCGATATTTTTCCTTTTTCCTTTTCCTATTTTTTTTTCTTTTTCCTTTTCTAATTTTTTTTTTTATTATTTTGTTTTTCTAAGGGGAGGGGTAGGAAAATTGGGAAGATGAAAAGGGCAAGCATCATTGAAAGGTCAATAGCTAGGACTAAGGGTAAGGACATGGTTCCCTCCGAGAATAAGGATGGGTGGAGAAAACCAAGGCTCGCGGAGGCAGGGGCGCAACCCTGAAGTAGACGAACACCACTGGGACTGTGGGGAACATCTACCCGCTACCCGTTAACCGCTTCTTCTCACCTTTTTATGACGAACTTTAGGTACTCGTTCCTTTTGGACACCACTCTCTGGCACACCCCCAGAGCACACACCCTTAGAATGACTACAAGCCTACATACATGGAGACCCCCAAATCTGACCCCCTTCCTTTTTCTATCAGCCGGTTTACCCCCTCGAACCACGCTCTGCTACCAAATGTAACCCCTCTTTGGATTGTTTATGCCTTATAAAAAAAAATGTTTTTTGAAAAAAAAAAATTTTGAAATTTTTTTTTTTGTTTTTTTGAAGAGGGGCCACTAGTTATTTAAAACTAGGCATAAGCCTAGAGAAGCTAAAAGGCGCTAGGTCCAGGGTGACGGGACTTGCAATTAAACTCTCTGAGAAACTATCTCGTGTTGAGCTGTACTGATTTGTTTCTTCTGAATTTGAATCAAGGCAACTTACCTGACTACTTTTACCCTGATTGGGATTATCCTCAACCTCTAACTCCTCTGCTTCTACCTCCCCTGGTTCTCTTTCTTCCACCTCTTCCTTTTCCTCCTCTACATAATCCAAATCACCATCACGACACTGCACATCTTCATCCTCTAGTTGCTCACCTGGTCCGCATGAAACTTCTTTCCATTCCTCGGAATCCTCAACACTACTTACAGAAGCCATCCGCAAATCTGCACACACTACATCATCCTCACTCACACACTCCACAACGCTGCCACCCAATTTCTCCTCAACTTCTACCTCATCTACTTCTACCACACTTGCAGCATGGACATCCCCTTGTCCATCCGCAACCTCAGAAACACTTGCAGCCTCCCTAACACTTACACTTATACTCCCCTGCGCAGCATGTGCAGACCGCTCTTCTGCCTCTTCCTTCGCTTCCTCTTCTTCACCACTTTCAGCAACTACAACGTCCTCAACATTTCCCACCCTGGAATCCAGCTGTCCAGGTCAATGTGCAATGTCTAAGTTAAATTCTACTGACGATGGTAAAGCTCCACCATCAAGTGACTTCTCATCTCCCGACGTAGGCGATGATGATGTTACCGGATCTGGATCTGTCATGAACCGAGATGGAGATACCGGAACAAATTCCACGGCATCTGGATTCAACCATGACTTCCTCTCTGAGTCCTGTAATTCAGTATCAACAGACGTGTTCTTGTCGTCTTGTATTGATCCACAGAAGTTATTCCGCTTTTCTTCTTCCGCTTCACCTTCTTCATCCACTACTCTATTAGGCACTGGTAATTCCTCTGGAACCTTTAAAGTTTCCTTTCTCTCCAAATAGGAATAAAGACTTCCTACAGGATCCCTACTTGCCGATGTTTGTTCTCTAATATAACTTCTTCTTCCCCTGTTAATTTCATACTTATTTCTTTTCTCTGCTGTAACCGTTGCCACCGTCTTCTCACTAGCCACCCCCTTGTAGCCTTCATTACTTCTGGAATATTCAGTTTTTCTGACAGTCTCTTGTGTTCTTCTCCAACCGCCATGTTTGTCCTTTTTAGCTCTTCCTAACAAACCACTGGAGTATTGGACATCTGTAGCAGCTCTTCCCCTGAACTCGTCCCCTGCCTGGACAGTACTAGAAACCACACACAACCGGTACAGATCCGCAAAACAACGGGGACGGTCTGCGAATATCAAACGAGATCTCTCTTGGGGATTCAGTCCTTCCAGAATTGCTTGTATAACTTCCGTCTCGAGCAACCCCAACCTCAATACACGGGCAGCTTTCCGTACATCATGCATGAAGTCCCCCAACGCCTCTCCGTTGGCTTGTAGGCGATAGAATAACTCAAACTTAAGCTGGGCACGTCGTCGATGGGGTATGAAGAAATCCAACACTTCCCCATGAAAAGCGTCGACACTGCCGCCCCGACGCAGAGTGTTGGTGACCAACCCTGCCAATGAACCCCGGCAATACGGGTATATAAGGGACAAGACCTCCCCATCGGACACCCCCAGGAAATCTGTCAACTGCAGGACAAGGTCCAAGAAAACCAGCAGCTGGTCCTCATCTATTCCATCTACCACCGGAAGTTTCTGGAGAACCCCTGAAAGGGGGTGGGGCAATTTCTGATAGCATACCGCCGCCAGAATTGCACAATTCACAACACACAATCAACAAAACATAAATTCCCACAAAACACCTAACATAAACCTAACTTACGAAACATAGAAACAAAGAATCAGAAAAAACTCGAGTACTATACTCTTCCTTCAAGCAAACTGCGGGCCCCCTAGCATTGCGCGGACGCGCCCACTAGCCTGAACTGGCTCTCGACAACACCATACAAGAAGAAAACCAACATTTACACTAACACACGACATACCCAACATATATCACGACTTCATATTTAACAAGATACAAATTATTTAACGAACAACAACAAATTCCCATAAGTCACAACACTAACTTCGACTCCCGTAACTCGGACGAGACCGACTGCTGATTGGGCCATACCGCATGCCTATAACGCCCTCACTATCATTTATAAAGAACAATGCGAAATCATTTTCCCAACACCTCGCCACAGAACTGCGGTAATTCAAGTTTCAAACAAAATTCCCCCCTAAAATTTTACATCCCGTGGCGACACTAAATTTACAATAAACACAATATACTCAACAACAATAGACATCACTCTTATGATAAAGCATAGATGTTAATTACAAAAATCTTCAAAGTTCCGAGTTGCCAGAACTATTCCCGAGTTTACAAGCCCCGTCACACCCAAAGGACCCAAGGGTCCCTAGATACAACCACGCTCTGCTACCAAATGTAACCCCTCTTTGGATTGTTCATGCCTTATAAAAGAAAATGTTTTTTGAAAAAAATTTTGAAAATTTTTTTTGAGTTTTTTTTTGAAGAGGGGCC
The DNA here is from genome assembly GCA_034769895.1 of Magicicada septendecula. Taxonomy (NCBI): domain Eukaryota; kingdom Metazoa; phylum Arthropoda; class Insecta; order Hemiptera; family Cicadidae; genus Magicicada; species Magicicada septendecula. The sequence goes on along the minus strand of CM068376.1, from coordinate 200,281,897 downwards.
ACTAGTTATTTAAAACTAGGCATAAGCCTAGAGAAGCTAAAAGGTGCTAGGTCCAGGGTGACGGGACTTGCAATTAAACTCTCTGTTATAAACAAACATAACATTTATTGAGTCTTGTATTGTGTTACATATCGTGTATTATCGGTTTCTTTGTTTTTTTTTTTTAATTTCAATTTAGTGTATAAAGTTTCCCGTGCATACCCCACAAAAAGTGACACAACCCTAAGTCACAAATAACATGTATAGATATAAAACAATTGTTTTCTTTTTTGTTGTTTTTTTTTGTTTTTATAATGCAAATATATTTCATGTAAATATCTTCCCTGTACATACCCCACAAAAGTGACACAAACATAAACCACAAAGTATAAATATATATATCGATAAAACAATTGTTTTCCTTTTATAATGTAAATATTTTTGGTGTAAATAATTCTTCCCCGTACATACCCCACAAAATGACACAACATAAATCACAAAAGTATAAATGGATATCTCCGTCACATCCACATTCTAAGTCTCGTCACATCCACATTCTAAGTCTCGCTATATCGATACCCAACACGCTTATAAGTTTAAAAATAACAGCGGCACTCGCCTATATACCCACCTTTTATTTTTATAGACATTTCTGTGCAAACATACGAAAGTATAAAAGTGTCACTAGTTCTCCCACGAATCTGGACTGCCCAAAATGCCAGATGTAAAATTAAAGAAGTCTTAAATTTGGTAAGAAAAGAAACGAGTCTGAAAATTTAACTAAGGATGATACATGGGAAAGACGGTGAGCCACCATCTTTCCTACGGCTGGAACTGTAATTGTGAATTGGTTGAGATAATGATTTATAATTTTAAAAATGATTAATACTTTAACAATAGCGTTTAAGAAAAATTTACAATAATAAAATGTCCTGATCAGTTATGTAATATTTAAGAAAACTGCATTGGCCCGGGAACCAACATGTTCCTCAGCCTGGAGCATGCCTGTGTCTGCATACAAGGCTGCCTATACAGGATTAAGCAGGGGCCGGACTGTTACTGATTTTGACAATTATAACCCTTACATAAACCCCAAAATTGTAATCTAAATTTGTGAAATAAATTGACAGAAATTACAACTAAACTCTACCAGCCGGTGAGGTTTCATCCTGTCACAAACGGAACTTCCCCCCCTTACATACATGCAAATGCCAGACCCCAAATACTAAAAAAAACCCTTTTACTGGAACCTAGAAAGAAACTACTGATTGAATTAATGTGACAGGCCTTGGACACTTGCCAGCCCCCGGGCTTACACTGAATACCAAGTTATTACATTATCAAAGAATCCGCGCACAATTCTGTCTAGTTAAAGTGAGGCCTGATTAAAACGTTTTGAAGATGATCAAATTTGACAATGTACCACTTGTGCTCCACAAAAGCTATAAGTTGTTAACAGCACAGATCCGGGTGTGTATTGTAGATATATTTAAGTATAATAATGGTTGGAGGTCACCTGGTGAAGTTGAGGTTACCAAGTCCAGGGTGAGTGTTGGTTAGGTCATGCTGTTTGTTGTCCTCTACGACAGGCGAAGTCGAAAGCCCTTTATTATACGTTCAGGTGGAGATGGTCATCCTGAGGCCGTCCACGTCTTAGACCAGGGGCCCGCAGTTTTGTGAGTGTTTAGCTACTCATAGTAGAAGATAGAATTTCAAACACAAAAGACTTCGCTCTGTCGAAGTGGTACTTGATGTTACCTTTGTGGATGGTGGGACGAGACAAAACCAACATAATTTAGTTACAACGCAGTATCGCAACCCGGTACCAGGCGAACACCAGAATGCGCTGGCATGCTGGTTTCGCTACACGTTAAACGCAGTATCCACTAAACTGATTGCGCGTATGAATTATGTCTATAATAAAAAAAAATATACGGTATTAGGCTTATTTGCGTATTTAACTCGCCGGCTCGTAAAATGACCGGCGCACGGTGTCTAGATTCTGAACCGTGCAGATACGCGGTTCACCTAAAAAACTGTGCTAAATAATGTAAATCAACCACCAACCAGTAAATAATGTGATTTTAGTTTAAAACAACAGTAAAGCATGTAATAATGATCTTTCAGACGTAATTCACAAACATTAACAGTTTGACTCATTTCCGGAGTGTGTTAAGGAGATCGGAAGTTAGCAGTGATGGTGTAACCCGGCGGATGAGACGGCGATGAAAGGATGAGTACCTAATATAAGCAATTGAATAGACAAAAACATTTCAATTTTAACTAAATTCAACACCAGTATTGATTATGAAAATTAAATAGAAAGCGCTTTACGATATAAAATGTATAATGAATGATTGAGAGAGTGAGCAAACTGGGTCGCCTTCCGAAGTAGATATAATCTAGTTAAATAAGTAAATATAAGGTTATAGGAATTATTTTTAACTATATTTCAGAATCTGTTTTCAGAGTACAGAGTAAAACGAAATAAAATAATAGTTTATGATATTATAAATATGTATTTGTTATTTGCATTGACCTGTTTTTCTCTGCCGAGTACACTAGACGAAACTTTGGTTAATTAGCACAAGAACGTCAAGATTTAAGTTTGTTTCAATTGACGTCCAAATAAAGGTAGGTGACACAATTTAAATATTTTAATCATTTTAATTCACGAGTAATACTTCAAACGATGCCCGAAACAGGGACGAATTTAAATACTTTAATTAATAATCGCCAGTAGAAACAGTTCAACTTAAAGAAATGCAGTCACTAAAATATATTAGTGTGGCAACACATTAGCATGTAAAACTGACAAGATCGATATATTAACATACAGTACTAACAATGGCTTATATTAAATAACCAGGTCAACCTGAGTGATACAAAGTTATTTCCAGAGGAAGATAAAACTTTTATTGGGTAGAAACTATTAATGAGGTAAATTAAGCAGGCAAATGTGTGAGCAAGAGAGTGAAGACAAATTAGGTGGAAGTGAGGAACAGAGGGCAAATTTTTATGAGACATGTGAAGTAGGGTCTCCACATAATGAAAGTGGGCATACGGGATTGCCATGTAAGGAAGAGGGATGATGATGTCTCAGAATTATAGCTGATTTAAAAATAAGGTTCTGATTTACCTGATGAAGCCACGACTTTTTATTGTGAGTTCTCGGTCCTAGACATATGTAGTTCATCAGGTAAAGTATTGGTGTTATAGATAAAGGTAGAAAACAAGATATTACAGAAAGGAGGATTAAGATCTTTGGCAAAACAGAATTTTCCAGTTTAAAACACGAGGACTTTGGAAAAATAGGTTTCAGGGCTTTGATTACAATTTTTTATTATGTATGAAAAATTGCATTAAGAGCCCATAAATTAAAAGTTTGCTTATATTTTTCTTATATTCCTTTGTAGAGAATCTAAATAACGATGAATTAATTTTGTTCCTGGATTCTGTTGTCCATGAAATGTCCATAGTTATTAACTAACTATATACAACACTACCTACTTGGATCACAAATTATTATCCAAATGACAGGGCCATCACCAAAAGGAGGACAGACAGCACTCCCAGCAGCAGCCTCTGATGAAGCTCTAATGGAGCGAAAACTAGGTTAGGCTATCAAGTAAAAATTTAACATCTTATCAATAATAATTTGTGATCCATCAGTAGTATTATATATAATTAATTAATTTTGTTCACACACACACACACACACACACACACACACACACACACACACACACACACACACACACACACACACACACACACACACACAGTATTTGTATATGATCAGCCCAATACGTTATCAATGTAATTTTAATACTTCTTGCATATCCTTAAATTTTCTTAATTATAAAATTTTTCACTTTGTTTAAATATTCTCAAATAAAACAACAGTTAAATTTCCATTTTACACATCTTCAGTAGCACAAAAGATACAATAACAATTGTTAACATAATAATGTAGAGGAAATCAAATATCAATAAAAATAAAAATAAATTAAATAATATAATAAAATAAAATAATAATAAAATTAATAATCAAATAAAATACCCTGTTTTTTCCCAATAACTTTACTTAAAACTAACTGTATATAGGGTTTACTTGTATTGTACAGTTATCGCTAAAATGACTGACTGCTCAAACATGACTTGAATGTAACCGACAATGCTCTGAGAATAAGACAGAAGCTAATGATATCCAATGATGTACAAAACAATCTTTGACTTCCCAATTGGTATTGATTACATCAAAATTTATGTCACCCAAAACAGCGAACAAGCCCCTCCCATTGGCCAAAACCCAGATGGCTAATTTATTGTAACAGGATACGAAACAAAATAAACAATGTCAACAACAAGAAAAATAATCACTAGTAAAAAAATCAAATTCTCCAACTGACCCACATAAAACACAGAATACAAAACCACAATTAAATGAAAACATTACATCTCCACAGTGGTTATGGCAGACACACGTATGACATATACAGGGTCCGGCAGAGAAACCTGACGGTTTTCTAAGTGAAATTATGACCAGAATAAATAGTTTATAAACAAAATTTTATTTTAGAATCAAAGTACATCTCAAAGCATTTTACTTACATTAATTACATTTTGAAAATCACATTCTTTAGATGGTGTCCCTCATTTTCAACACATTCTTCGAGCCGTAAAGGTAAACCATGCATTACGCGCCGCAGAACTTCCGGAGAGATTGCCGCCACTTCTGTCCGAATATTCCGCTTCAAATCCACGATTGTTCTTGGTCGGTTCTGGTACACCCTATTCTTGAGATACCCCCACAGAAAGTAATCGCAAGCGTTGAGGTCGGGCGATCTTGGAGGCCACTGAACATCCCCTCGGTGTGAGATCACTCGGGCTCCAAACATTTCTATCAATTTATTCAGGGAAGCCCTTGCAGTGTGAGCAGTTGCCCGATCCTGCTGGAACCATGTGGTTTCCAATGCAATACCATGTTGCCGTAACTCAGGTGCGAGAAATGTTGTAAGCATGTGAACGTAACGTTGTGCATTTACAGTCACTACATTCCCCTCTTCGTCTTCAAAGAAGTAGGGGCCAATTATCCTGGAAGGCGTTAACCCACACCACACAACAACCTTCTCACTGTGTAACAGTCGTTCAAACAGTTCTTGAGGATTCTGCGATGCCCAGTACCGGCAGTTCTGCGTATTGACATAACCACACAGATGGAAATTGGCCTCATCGGTCATGAGCAGATTGTTTAACACTTGGTCATTCACAATATTCACAAGTCCATGGCAACAATGCATGCGAATTCTCTTATCCTGGGCACTCAGTGTTTGCACTACAACAAGTTTGTAGGGATGAAAGTCGAGTTCCAGATGCAAAATTCTGCGTACGGAGCGATCAGAAATCTGTAGGGCACTTGCATGTTTTAATGCCGATCGCCGAGGACTCCTACGAATAGCATGACGCACGCGTTCAACATTCTTCGGGGTTCGAGCAGTACGCTGTTTCCCTGGTGGTATCTTCTTTAAGGCAGAGGCCGTTTCCCGAAAATTCGCCACGCACAACAGTATGGTATTGCGGCTTGGAACACTGTCATTTCGATGAATGCTGAAATGGCGGCGAAAAGCGCGCTGCGTAACAATAACTGACTCATTGTTTTTAAAAAACGTTTCCACTACGAACGCACAATGTTGTGCTGACCAACGCTCCATGGCGACTGAAATGCTTTGAGCTGTCGAACACATGAGCGCAAGCTCGATTGCAGCGCTCCATGCTACACTCCACAGAACTACTTCAAAAATCGTCAGGTTTCTCTGCCGAAACCTGTACCTTCAAGCAATAAGGTCACGAAGGTACACTAACAAATGGAAGTGGAGGGATTGAGTGGTGGGAAGGTAAATACCCTGTCAAAGAACATAAATGCAGCACTGAAGCATGACTATGCCTACGTAGTATCACAAATCAACAATCCTTAGGCAGTAAAACTGGACTATGTGCAATCCTATTACTATTTTGACAAACACATCTTTTTAAACTGAACTCGTCAACACAAGGTGCAATCCATTTGATTCTTGGGCAAACTGTACAACCAGCCACAATGTCTCAGAGCTCTGTAGAGAAGTAACAAGCCTCAACATACTGGCATTTGTATTTTAAAGCCAACTGCCGGGGGCAAGTGATGACAGTACAGTCCCCAATCATAACTCGAAACATTTTACAAACTAACTAAAGACTCCCATCAAATTGAGGCCAGGAGGAAATGTCTGCACAAAAGGCAGACACACAAGACTGACAGTCAGATTTGAGTTTTTGGTTGCCAATAAATTTGCCTGACAGCAGAGAAGATGATGCCCAACTGGAATGGTCTTCATAATAGTGATTCACAACAGCTTCACACAAAGACCAGTACACCGGAGCACAGTCAACAGGATTGAAGTGGGAAGGAGTGTGTTTCCAAGATGACAGAGTCATCCATTCACTAATGGCAGCCACCCAGTTGCTTACAAAAGTTCAAGTCTGTAGGGGAGAGTATTTACCTAGTATAATACACTTAGAGTTAGTACAAAGGCAAATTTGACTACAGGACAGAGATGTTCGGACAAGCTGCACATAGACATGTACCAATTTAGCAAGAAGATAGTTGCCTAATAATTCAAGGTGATAAGGTGCCACTGTAGTGTTGGGTGCCAGCAACATGAATGGGTTACAAAATGCCAACCTTTTGCAACTTACAGAATGGTAACTGATACAAAATGTTTTGGCTAAATCGTGTGTACTAAGGAAAACACACATAATAATGATTCCCATGGGACACCAAGGGTATACTTCAGATTTAATCAATAAGTTTACAATTAAAAATACTGTTCATTGTACAATAACATTAAATGCTTATTATAAAAACAAATGTATAATTGTGTACTGTTGTTGTTGTACAATGGCTTGTTTTGGCTCACGCCATTTTCAGTCTTGCTTCCCAGTAAAGTCCAGGCAGGTCCTCTCTCTTCTGCTTCTGTTCATAATTGTGTACTATACCTGATCAATAAACTGTTCATCCTGTCCTTTGACGAATTCTTCTTTTGTTCAAAGGACAGAATGAACAGTTTATTGATCAGATAATTGTGTATTATACCTGATCAATAAACTGTTCATTCTGTCCTTTGACGAATTCTTCTTTTACACACAGTTCTTCTTTTACGATAGAAGTTACAACTGGCAATACATCCTGCAAATTGAAAAATTATAAAATTTCCTTTGTCTTCCCAAAGATTTATAGAATACATAATTAAAAACGTATACGAAATAAATAGAAGTAGCCATCAATTTTTGCAATAAATATCCACACTCTCCACTTAGTGTGCGCATGTGTGTGTGTGTGTATGTGGGGGGAGGGGGGTGATTCACTTATCTAATCAATCTTATCTTGTCCAAAATATTGAAAAGACGAATTATTAGGAAAATATTTAGCCCACGAAAAACATAAGAAGGTTGGAAGTTAAGAAGTAATGATGAAATATATCAAAGTATAGAAAATATAACAGGACTGTAAGAAAAAGAAGACTAGTATTTTTTGAACATTTATACAGAATGGATGACAATAGGTTAACAAAACAGATCTTCAAATATCTGTGGGGAAATAAGTCACCATCAAGCTGGATTAAAGAAGTCAAATAGGATTTAGAAAAAATAATATAAACGCAGAAGAACCAACTGAAAGAGACGTTTTTTGGGCAAATGTGTTAAAATTGGAAGGAGTCCAGGGTAAGAGAGAGAAAAACGCAGGTTCAAAGTGGACTGAAGAAGAGACATAGTGAAGAGATGAAAGAATACTGGAGAAAAAGAAAAGAACAAGAAATAAAGAATTGAAATTGACATGTGGTCCTCGGATGGATGACACAAATAGAAAAAAAAACTATTACTAAAATAAGAAATCTATGTGCATGAATATGTGTGTTTAAGGTAAGCATATATGACATATGTAACAAGTTAAGCATATATTAATTAACTACGTTTATTACATTTAAAATGTATACCTTGTCCTCACATCTGATCTTTTCCATTTTTTTTTTTATAATGGATAAATTACTCCTGTTAGCACCTGAAACAAATGAAAACACACTGGTAGTTATAAGACTAAATCTACATCGTACACACATTAGCACAAGAATAACGTCCGATTAAGAACAATGTTTTCTATTTAATGCATATATCATTATTATTAATAAACAATGTCTTCACATTGTCAAACCTCAGTTTCACCACTATGGGTACCTTATTTTAGTTTGTGTGATGTGATTCATGTTAATACAATAAAGTGTTTCTGGGTGAGATTCAAGATAACTTATGTAGAGGAGAACTAACTAATCCTGCCTGCATATATAACTGGGATGAACTAATCTACAGAAGAGTATTGAAACCACAGTGTTAACTATAATGATGATTCCTGAAAAAATGTTTTCCCCATAAAGTTACTCTTTTCTGGGAAACCATACAATAGGTGTCCATATTTTTTTTGTATATGTAACATGTTGTTCTTTTTTTTTCAGTCTGACCATATTTTCACACAGACTTTAATTCCTATTTACCAAAAATTATAGGCTAAGAATTTTGACATCATTTTAGAATTATTCTGAGAAAGAAATAAAAACCTGATATCAACTGAATACTAAAATTTTTATAAAACCCCCGAGTTCAATTGTTGCAGAAGTTATACTCTGTATTTTGTTTAATATAAGTATCAAACTGACAGTTGTGAGAATATGTTGCAATACTACCAGCAGCCTAATGGCAAAGTGTTATTCACAGCAAAAGTTTTACACATCTGGCAAGTTTAAAATACTTCAAATATATTTGTTCTGTTGTCAATTAGTCTAAAGAAGTGTTTCATCTAATTTACAGCTTTCTGGGCTCAGTTAATTAAAACTATTTTAAATAGAATATCTTTCAAACAAATAATATTATAGAAATTGTAAGAATTTTAATTTTAAATGATTTAACACTTTATAATGGACAACAAAACAATATTCTGAGGTTTGTAAAATTAATAGAAAAAGGAGAACTGGAAATGTATTGAATTCATGATCATCTGAGACCACTTTAAAGAGTTTTCAATTAACGTGAAGGGTAACATTAGTAATATTTACTGATACAACTGATATAATTAGTGACAGTCTAATAACTCATTACTAAAAAAAAAAAAAAAAAAACTGGTAAGAAATCCAAAATATATTGTGTTACATCATTGAAAACACAAGTGGGTTCTGTATGCTGATAAGAGTTGGCAATGTTTGTTTGTTGGTATAGGAGGGGCATCTTAATGTCAGCTACAAATAGCTAAATGAAAGTTCCCAGTGTCAATATGGAAGTTACATTACACACATATTATAGAAATAAAGACAAAATTATATGATTTCTGAGAAAAATGTACCCGAATTTCACAATTTAATATAGCAAAATAAGGATGTCCAACTTCCAATAACATTATGTTTATACTGAACTGTTTGTTTATAATTAATTATTGTGCATGGCCAAACAGTAATATTCAGTAGCTAGTTAACTGGTATGTTTGTGTATTAGATTTTTAGTTTACATTGTATATTTTAACAACATTAAATTGTAACGGTACAGATATGACCATCCCGAGACATTGGGAATTTTAAAAAATTGTATGTGAAAATGTTATGGAGGAACGTCTGAATTAGTGTCAAGGTCAGTAAAATAAAAGGCTGGAGACAGTTATTTTTAACTATATGACATTTGAACTTTGTAAACAGAGGTCACGACATATGACGTCAGAGCTACACCTAGCAATATGTCACTTGGAATGCAGGGCATCGACAGCATTCTGCGCTGAATGTAACAAAGGCAGTCGTCATCTAACACCTAACGGCGCTGGGCGCTGGGCGCGGGCCGCGTGCTCGCCAGTAAATTCGCAAAAACCCAGTTAAAATTACGACCTAGTGCCAATCGGTCACATAAAAGTTCCACAGAACAAACAATTTACGGGCCCGTTTGAATAAAAATCTAAAATTCTGAAAGAAGGCAGTTTGTTTGACTAATATAAAATGAAATAATAATTGTGTGTTATCTAACAGTTGCAAAATTATGGTGGAAAAAGAATAGAAATGTGCGGAGTGATTGGAAAAAAAGTAAGGAGGCTGGACTGTTTTTGGGACGCAACTGCAGATAAGTAACATCTTGAAAATAAAATAAAAGAAGAAATGTAAAAAAGTATCATTCAAAATTAAAGAAAAAGAAATGGCAGCTAAAATATATATATATATATATATATATATATTATAACGATTCATAATAGCGTCCTATCAGAGCGTTATATGAAAGCTATAGACGGTACGAGTGTAACGCCGTAAGATAGAGAGAGAGCGTATAATCGCAGCCATCTCACTCTAACCACGTCACCGCTACATTAGAATCCAGTTCAAACATGTAAATTTACTCAAAGCGAATTATCTGTTCAACCTGCGATAACTTCAAAAGTTGTAAGTATACAGCAATTCTGAAAACAGCATTGTATTCAGCAAGAAAAGCTTTATAAGTAGCCGCAAGCTCAGTTAATATAATTAACAAATAAAAAAGTTATACGGATGACGCACGCCAACAGGAATAACGAGAGAATTATGCTACGTAGGAATAAGGTGTTTTCACACACACACAGATAAAGACCTAAGCAACAATATTCTGTGGTCAGATCTTTGGAAACACATTTGCAAATACCTGTAATCAATCGATTTGCAAATACAGGAAGTACGATTTTGACAAGAATTTCTCTGCCGTTTGGAACCTGTCATGGAGTGTTTGACCGACTTGTTCGAGATTGTCAAAACTGGAAAAACGCATGATTTATTTGTACAACCAATCAGCAGCCCGTATTTAAAACAGACGCCAGCTAAAAGCGAGGGGTAACATCACTCTTCGTTCGGTACTTAAACACACTAGACGTGTATAATTCACATACAGAAATTTTTAAATTATGCAACTGTGCAAATTTAAGTTCTAAATCGAGAAGTAGTCCGCAGTGTAGATGAATTAACAACATTCAATAACAGTAGTTGCGTAAAACAACCGTTAATTAATTAATTACTTAATTAATTAATCAATCAGCCGTGAAGGACCTGTGCTACAGAAGGCTACAGCATCTGTAATTGCCAGGGCATCTTCCACAACATTGATCAATCCATTCTTCTGTGCAACACCATCGAAAGGAGGACCTCTACAGATTCCTATCTTCGGTCAACGCATCAAACAGTAAGAAATAGATTCATTGATCAATGACATAAGCGCTAAACAAATTAATAAAACAATAAACAATTTTAAAAAGACACTAAGGAAAGCACACATTGTATTTTAACTATAAGATTAGTTCTAATATAGTATAAGAGTGTTGAATGGAAAGTGGTGTGTAGTATTGGACGTGCAAATTATTGCAGACCTGTTCTTTAGCACTGGTTTGGGAGATAGAAATCTCTTAATCAAACCAGATAAGAGCTATAGGTCGTTTGAGCGTCTTAATCATTACTTTTCACCCTCACTCAATAATTATAAGTGTTAGGGTAGAATTAAGTCCTACCATTAACAATTTAAAGTTTAAAATCATTGATTAAAACATTAAATATAATAATCAAGCAAATCTTAAAGTGTTATTTGTAACGATTCCCCTTGAAAACCACAATCACTGAACGAATCCTGAGAAAGAGTGTCTCCATGCGCTGAGCTAAGCTGAAACCGTGTCATTTGTATCTGGGATTTGTTCTGGTGCCCAGGTAAAGTAATATCACGGGTAAGTAACTTTTTATCTAACATCACAAATATTAGATAATTGTGTTAGACGAAAGGGAGCGTTGTATGTATTTGGCGCCGCAACTAATGGGCTCGATTAAACACAAAATTATATAAATAAAGTTATATAATTTGGCGTTGCTTTTACCCAAGTGATAGTTGAGTTGTATTAATAAATAAATTAAAAGAAAGTGGAATTCAAGGTTACAAATAACTGATAAATAATTGTTAATTTAATTTGTTAAAAGTAAAGTGTAAAAATGGCTAAATCATCAGCAGTAGATATGGCAGCAATTGAGCAAATGTTTAAACAGTTGACCACTAAAATGGAAGAAACTAAAACTGAAATAAAAGAAACAAGTAGTAAGTTATCTAATGAAATAAAAGATACTAATAGTAAACTTGAAAGTAAAATTGAAGAAAATAATAAAAGTTTAGAAGAAAGTAATAAAAAATTAATAAATGATGTTAATAATAAAATTGAGCAAACTAATAAATATTTGTCCAGTGAAATGAAACAAATAAATGAAAATTTGTCTAGCCAAATAGAACAAAGTAGTAAAGAGGCTACATTTAAAATAGATGAAGAAATAGCAAATTTAGCTATTAACTTAGCTGGTAAAATAGATGAGAGTAATAATAGATTTGATAAGCATACCGAAGAGGTTAAAACTACATTAGAAGAATTTAGAAAACAAGTAAACACTAATTTTCGCCGTCAAGACGAAAAGCTAAATAAATTTAGAAATGAATTACATGAAAGGTTAGAACAGAAAGTAACCCTCATTAATCAACAATTCAGTGAAGCAACAGCTGAACTAAAAACACAATCACTTCTAAATAAAGAAGAAATCCAGACTACTAGGGAAGAGTGTACCCAACTGGGTGTAAATATTAATGAAGTTAAGAAACAGGTAGAGAATAAGGCTAACAGTGACGAAGTACATAAAAAGGTGGAACAACAGTTAAAGGTAATGCGGGAAGATCTGACTAAAGCAATGAAGTCACAGCAAACCAAAGTAGTGAGGTGTGGCGGCTATAAGGAAGAACTGGAAAACCTTGCATTTTCAGGTAACCCACATGAGAATCCTGTGGAATTCCTAAAGCTGGTTGAAGCGTATGTAACTCGTGTAAATCCACTGATGGACGAAGAGGATAAGAAGGACATGTTAGGCCGATTTCTCAAGAATTGGGCAGGTACGTGGTGGAAAGTCATCTCAGACAGAGTCCAAACCTACTCAGACTTCAGAGAAAAATTTCTAGCTCAGTAGTGGAACGTGCAAATACAAAGAAGGGTACGTGATCATTTAGAATTTGGTAAGTATCACCCGTCAATGAATATGACAACTACCAATTATGTGCTAAATGTAATGGCGCAAGTTAAACATCTAACACCACCAATAGAAGAGAGAGACCTAGTATATAAGCTAGCGCGTCATTTTTCAGAACGCACTAGAGTAGCAACTACTACTAGAGGAGTGGATACTTTAGAGAAGTTCATTATGGTTATAGATGAGTGTCTAGATTTAGAGAGGGACCTACAGCGGGTAAGTAATCAGCTGAGTAACTACTCTAGAGGCGATCAGCAAGAACAAACTTTCTACTCAAATACGAGGAGAGACAATGAACGTATGAAAGAAAAAAGGTTTACCCCATATCCGGGTAACAAACCACAAAATAGACAGGAAGTGGAGGATAAAGGTAGAAGTAGAAGTGTAGAAAATAAATCTAATAAAGGGTATAAAGTGTGTAAAACAACTATAACCTCTACCGAGCAGCAACCGTCGACTAGTAAAATGAATACGGGAAACGGGAAGCCACTGCAGGTAGAAAAGAAACAAATCTAAACCTACCATTACCTGCAGTGACATCACAAAAGAAAACAGGTAAGAAGAACGTAGCTAATAATATAAACAAGTGAGCGATAGGGAGTTATTGTTAAAAGAGGAGCAAGAAGTGGGTAGAAACCATTATCCTGAATGTCCGGAAATAATTTGTAAAATCAGTAATCTACTGGTACGAGTGCTTATTGACACTGGCAGTGAAGTTACCTGTGTTAGCTCAAAATTTGTAGATAATTACCAGTTGCAAAATTGTCCCAGACTACCCGTAAAACATTGTAATGTACAGGGAGCCACTGGAGCCAAAATGCAAAAGATAACTGAACAAATATATATTTACCTGTCAGTATAAATGGTAACCAAACCCAAATTGTAGCTCTAATAGTCCCGAAACTCATTCATGATTGTATTATTGGGGTAGATACGTTGCTTGAATGGAAAGCAAAAATAAATTTTAAAAGAAATACCATTACAATGGAAATAAATGCTAATAAAATTAATGTAGGTATTAAAGAGTATAAGCATTGAAAGTCGGTAAGGGTAATAAAGAACTGTAAGCAGCTAAAGTCATTTCTAGGTTTAGCTAACTACTATCAAAAGTTTACAAGTAAATACGCGGAAAGTACTGTTCCATTGTTAAAGTTGTTAAATAAAGGTATTAAATGGAAGTGGACAAAGGACCACGATGAAGCACTGCAACAAGTGAAAAGTCTTTTTATAAATACTGTTGTATTAAATCATCCAAGAATAGGAGAAACATTTTACTTGCAAACAGACGCCAGCAATATTGCTATTAGAGCACACTTGTATCAGATTGATGAGAAGGGCCAAAAAGCGGTATTAGGATTCGTAAGTCGTACACTTAAAGGGGCAGAATTAACCTATTTTACGACAGAAAAAGAGCTATTAGCGATAGTGCATAGCCTGTCAAAGTTTAGAAGTTATATTCTGGGTGTTAAACTTACTATAATCACCGACAATAAGGCGTTAGTGTTTTTATTAAAGTGTAAATTGCTAGGTGCTCGTCTGACTCATTGGATCTTGGCTATTGGCAATACAAGAGTATCAATTTGAAATACAGTATTGCAAAGCGAAAGACAACTTAGTAGCAGATGTACTCAGTAGAAATCCACCATCAGAAAACAACATGGGAACAGGTAATATTAAATGTAGTAGTAATGATATTGGTATTTACGCAGTAAAACATATAACGAAACCTGAAGTAGTTAGACGACTCAAGGAAATAGGGACTCATCAGCAACAAGACCCTAGGATTAGTGTAGCTTGGAGGAGTGCAGTTACCAACTCCAAACCAGGATTTTCTTTATACGACGGTAAGCTATATAAGCTATGTTCCCATAGAAGGAAGAATAAACAAAAATATTGACCCATAAAGAAATAATAATTTGAGCCATAAGGTATGAGAGTCAAACCTGGTCAAATAAAATAAATGAATAATTGTTTTCAATTAATATTAATAATAATATTAAAATATTATTTAAATAAATGTAGTGTTTTTATTTAAATTATTGACATTAATTAAAACAAAATGATGATTAAAATGATCATATAAATTTCCAATATACCATGTTAGGTTAAGAAACATTGTAATCTTTAGTTATACGATAGATGTAAGTAACATTGTATAAGTGCAAGTTTTGTGCGGGAAAAAGTGCTAAAGTAAATGTGCAAAAATTTTTAATCAGTGTAAAACTGAACATTAGAAAAAATTAATGATTTACATAATCAATTTTTTTTTTATACCGAGTGGGGGTATATATAACGATTCATAATAGCGTCCTATCAGAGCGTTATATGAAAGCTATAGACGGTACGAGTGTAACGCTGTAAGATAGAGAGAGAGCGTATAATCGCAGCCATCTCACTCTAACCACGTCACCGCTACATTAGAATCCAGTTCAAACATGTAAATTTACTCAAAGCAAATTATCTGTTCAACCTGCGATAACTTCAAAAGTTGTAAATATACGGCAATTCTGAAAACAGCATTGGATTCAGCAAGAAAAGCTTTATAAGTAGCCGCAAGCTCAGTTAATATAATTAACAAATAAAGACGTTATACGGATGACGCACGCCAACAGGAATAACGAGAGAATTATGCTACGTAGGAATAAGGTGTTTTCACGCACACACAGATAAAGACCTAAGCAACAATATTCTGTGGTCAGATCTTCGGAAACACATTTGCAAATACCTGTAATCAATCGATTTGCAAATACAGGAAGTACGATTTTGACAAGAATTTCTCTGCCGTTTGGAACCTGTCACGGAGTGTTTGAACGACTTGTTCGAGATTGTCAAAACTGGAAAAACGCATGATTTATTTGTACAACCAATCAGCAGCCCGTATTTAAAACAGACGCCAGCTAAAAGCGAGGGGTAACATCACTCTTCGTTCGGTACTTAAACACACTAGACGTGTATAATTCACATATAGAAATTTTTAAATTATGCAACTGTGCAAATTTAAGTTCTAAATCGAGAAGTAGTCCGCAGTGTAGATGAATTAACAACATTTAATAACACTAGTTGCGTAAAACAACCGTTAATTAATTAATTACTTAATTAATTAATCAATCAGCCGTGAAGGACCTGTGCTACAGAAGGCTACAGCATCTGTAATTGCCAGGGCATCTTCCACAACATTGATCAATCCATTCTTCTGTGCAACACCATCGAAAGGAGGACCTCTACAGATTCCTATCTTCGGTCAACGCATCAAACAGTAAGAAATAGATTCATTGATCAATGACATAAGTGCTAAACAAATTAATAAAACAATAAACAATTTTAAAAAGACACTAAGAAAAGCACACATATAAGATTAGTTCTAATATAGTATAAGCATGTTGAATGGAAAGTGGTGTGTCGTATTGGACGTGCAAATTATTGCAGACCTGTTCTTTAGCACTGGTTTGGGAGATAGAAATCTCTTAATCAAACCAGATAAGAGCTATAGGTCGTTTGAGCATCTTAATCATTACTTTTCACCCTCACTCAATAATTATAAGTGTTAGGGTAGAATTAAGTCCTACCATTAACAATTTAAAGTTTAAAATCATTGATTAAAACATTAAATATAATAATCAAGCAAATCTTAAAGTGTTATTTGTAACGATTCCCCTTGAAAACCACAATCACTGAACGAATCCTGAGAAAGAGTGTCTCCATGCGCTGAGCTAAGCTGAAATCGTGTCATTTGTATCTGGGATTTGTTCTGGTGCCCAGGTAAAGTAATATCACGGGTAAGTAACTTTTTATCTAACATCACAAATATTAGATAATTGTGTTAGACGAAAGGGAGCGTTGTAATATATATATATATATAGTTTTGATGAGCTCAGAAAGGGGATTATAAAGACATGTAAGATTTGAAAACGTATGTGTGTGAGTGTAAATGATGCGCTGGTTTACGTTACAATAAATTGTAATTTATGTTTTAAATATATGTTTATTTTATTACTCTTTTGGACAGAGGTAACTCATAAAGATCAAGAAGAAATTTCAAGTAATTATTGTTAATTATCAATGTGTTGCTTAATAGTTTTGAATATGATAACATGAGAAAAAAATAATTTTGTTTGAAACGAAAATTACATAAATGGAAAGTGTTTGAAGTAAAAAATAATGGAAGTAACAATGATCAATAAAATTCAAGTTTTAGTGAACAAGTAAATGAATTTTTATTTGTGTCGAACAACCATTTTGCTTTTCAGCTCGTCCACCCGAACACTCGACCTGGTAAGTAAAAGTTCCAATGTTGGTAGTCATTAAAGATGGCGGCTAAAAGAGTCAAAAATTAATATTGTAAACAAGTTTAATAATAAAGTATAAATAGAGTTTGAAAGGAAATTTAAATTGTTTCAATGGCGCCTGAACAGGGACATTTGCATAAATAAAATTTATGCAAATGTGGGCCTGTTTTAGAGAACAAAATGGTTGTTTGAGATGAGTAAAATTTGGTATGCACGTATAAATAGACGTAGATGACAAGAGTGTCAGATAGGGTTGGGTTATAATATGATTGGTATATGTTTATTATAAATAAGTAAGAATTAAATACAGTATACGCCCTCTTAACCGGTCAGCTTGGGACCAGGGGGTCGGCCGGTTAACAAAATGGCCGGTTAAACCGAACAAAATCAAACACTTGTACAGTACTGTATCGTTAAAAGTTGTTTATTTTACAGACATAAACATTAACACTGTATACAATATTTCAGTTACACTTTAAAAAAATCCGTGATTGTTTTTTGCTTTTTAAGTTTGAATGAATTTTTAAAAGCGTGATCACGCCACTTTCGCATAAACATGACATCGACACCAGACGCCTCACCTTGTTGTTCGACGTATCACACTGCCAGCTGTAATGCTTCCAATGCGTCTTTGTGACTGACTTTTCCCTCGCTGTCTTCTTCTTTTTCTTCTATGATCCCATCTTCGTCAATATCAGTTTGCTGACAGACAACACTTATGATTTCCTCATCAGCCAAAGTTTCGTTTTCAAGCTCTTGATCACCATTTATCCATTCTTCGACATCTCTTTCTTCGCATTCTGTCATTATGTTTTGCAGATCACAGAGTAAACTTTGATTGTCGTTATCTGGGACACGTGTATTTTCTTCCGTTATCTGGTCAACGTAATTCTCAATGCCTGGCCAAGCTTTCCTCCATGATTTTATAAAAGCAGTGTGGGGAATTTCTTCAAACGCAGCTGCTATCATGTACACCACATCTTTGATGTTTATAGTCTTTACAGCATCTACAAGTCCTGAGTTTTCATCTTCCATTTTACCCAAAATTTCAGATAACAATTTTCGCCTATACCGTCTTTTGAAACTTGCAATAACTCCCTGGTCCATAGGTTGTATGAGGCTAGTTACGTTAGGAGGCAAAAATAAAACGCTGATGTCTTCCTCACATACTAATTGATCAGCACTGGGGTGGGTCGGTGCATTGTCAATGACAAGTAGAGCTTTTACAGGCAATTTTAGATTGATTAAATGGCTTTTAACTTTTGGTATGAATTGCGTTATAAACCATTCTTTGAAAAGATGGGAGTCCATCCACGCAGATTTTTGAGATCTATAGTAAACCGGGAGGGCTTCCATATTAACATGTTTAAACACACGCGGTTTCTTCGATTTACCAATCACAAAAAGAGGAATCTTATGTGTACCCGCGGCATTGCTACAGAGAGCAACAGTCAATCTTTCTTTGTTAACTTTCATTCCTGGTGCTGATTTTTCATCTGCCATAGCGAAAGTTTGTTTTGGTAGAAGTTTGAAATTTAAGCCCGTTTCATCTAGGTTATATATCTGCTCTGGTTTAAGTTCTTTTTCGTTTATGATTTTTACGAGTTCTGTTGTAAATTCATCTACTGCTCCTGGATTAGCGGACAGCTTTTCCCCACACACATCAAGCACATGTGTTCCATGCCGTTTTTTCCACCTCGATAACCACCCATCACTAGCAATAAATTCGGCCTGGTTTTCGAGTTTTTTGTGAAAACATAAGGCCTTTTCTTTTAATATTGGCCCACTAATCGGCGTACCTTTTTGACGTTGTTGGACAAACCATACCCAAAGGGCATCATCAACAATCTCGTTGGTTGGTTTTCTAATTGTGCAACGAAACTTGAGTACTTTTTGTGATTCAACCTGCATACAGTAATCCTGAAGTGAATTTCTGTTTCTCCGCCAGTCGTTGACAGTACTTTTTCCCACGCCTAATTCGTTACATATTAATTGTACCGATTCACCTTTGTCTAAACATTCTAAGGCGTTAAGTTTTTGCGCGATACTGATTACTACACGTTTCCGTTTTTTGTCACTCATGTTTGTAGCACACGAAAAAAATAATGAAACTGGGTGTACTTAACAGTAGTACAGTACAGTAATAATCGACACGTCTTCACATTGACAAATCAACCACTAAACTGACTAAAGACATCCAATAAAATAAACAAGTGCAAATCATGAAACTTTTGACATGCCGGTGAGCCGTGTCTGTGTAATTTCACATTTATGTTTACGCGGTACAATCGAAAGCCGCTTGATTACTAAAAACATAAATAGATAATGTATAAACATCCGTTGAATTAACGGATATCGAAAGCGTGGGAAACAGACGAGTCTGAGGGTCGGCTGGTTAAAGCGGTAATCGAAAACCGCTTGATTACTAAAAACAAATAGAAAATGTAGAAACATCCGTTTAATTAACGGATATCGAAAGCGTGGGAAACAGACGAGTCTGGACGGTTAAAGCGGCGGCTGGTTGATCCGAGGCCGGTTAAGAGGGCGTCTACTGTAATCAAAATGAATACGAGTGAAGATAATGAGGAAGTCAGCTTCACTGACAGCAATACAGAAAGTCAAGTAAATATTGAAGTAAGCGAGACCGAGTCGAAAATAATGGAAGGCGTAGCAAATCAATCGACGCCTATCCCAGTTAAGAAAGACGATAGCTATGAAATGTTTAAGATTATACATACAATGTTAGAGCAACAAAATAATAAATTTGATGAACTAAATACTAACATGACTGAACAAAAGAATGAAATAAAGAGTAATTTTAATGCTAAATTTGAGGAAGTAAAAAATAATTTCAATGAACAAAATAAGAGATTTGATGCTAATGATGAGTTTTTGCGTAAAATGTGTAGTGATGTTAATGATAAGTTGAAAGAACAAAATAATGAAATAAAGAGTAATTTCAATGAAAAGTTGAATGAGATCAGAGATGAAATAAAACAACAAAATGTCAATATTAATAAAAGTTTAGAAGAAGTTAACATTTTAGTGCTATTGTAAAACAATTACAAGACGAAGTAAACGAAAGTAGAAAGAGAAAGGAGGGGTAGAAAATGGTACATATAATAAGGTAAGTGGTTGTAATGGTGTTGATGATAATTATGAGAGTATAGTGGGGGTAGAAAATGGTGAAGAGGCCGATCAATTAAAGGAGAATAAAGACGATCAGGTAACATATGAGAAGGTAAGTAGGGGTGAGAATAATGATGATATAATTACAAATGTGGTGTTAGAGAGTAAGGTTGTGAATAATGATAGTGGTGATGAAAAGTTTTAGTGGAAGTAGAATTTAATAATGGCGAGATAGTGAG
This sequence comes from Magicicada septendecula, assembly GCA_034769895.1. Classification (NCBI taxonomy): domain Eukaryota; kingdom Metazoa; phylum Arthropoda; class Insecta; order Hemiptera; family Cicadidae; genus Magicicada; species Magicicada septendecula. The sequence continues at coordinate 200,261,137 of CM068376.1, read as the reverse complement.
TGTTGATGAGTTAGAGAAAGAGTGGAAAGAGAGTTTACAGGTAGGGGGTTGCAGAGGGTAAATTTTCCCCGGGTTTATTGTGAACCAAGGCGTTTACAAGTGTTTTTGAAGGGCGAGAGTCCCTTAGTGGAAGACGATGTGTCTTCAAGTTGTCCTTTGAGTTTATGTGGTGTTCCTGGAAGAGCCAGGAGGTGTTTTAATGTAGCAGTACCCTCTGCATGGAATAATTAAGAAAGTGTGAAATGGTGTTATGATGAGAGGTATTTTGAGAGAGATAGAGTTGTTTGAGGTTAGTAGAAGTTATAAAGAGTTAAAAGAGAGGACGAATAGTGAGAGAGTTGATGATTATATTGAATTCTTACCTTGCGATGTGGTTAGTGCAGCAAGAGGTGATAACAATGTTGAATACTTACCTGTACATAGACATGGGATATTAATAGTAGATGACTCTGAAAATAAGGAGAGGATAAAATGCTCAAGGGTGACAGATAATAATACTGACAGTGACAAGACCAGAATTACTGATGTAGACAGGTTATATGATTTGATAATAATGTGGGGTAATCTTGTAAAACATTGTTACGGGGTAATGGAACCATGTGAAAAAACAAATAGTTATTATAATAGTAATAACAAAATGCACTTAATTATAAATGAATTGTGTAGACATAAGACAAGATTGTTATTCGATGATGGTGGTTAAACATATATTGTTCATGGACATTTAATTATGTGAGTAGGGGGTTCTGAAATGGACTGAATTATGAAATGATTTGTGGTAAACTATAACAGATAATACTGTGGATTGTATATACTTTTGTGTTGATGTCAAATGTATTTGTGTATTAGGTTATGGTGTACTCTGTATTTTATGTAAACAATGTATGTATGTAATAGGAATTGATTTAATAATAATAATAATATTTTATCAGACTAAATAAATAATGAGAGTAATTGTGAATTTTATAATGTAATTAAAGTAACTTAAGTGTTCTAAAAAACTGATTGAATTAAATAATTGGAGATTCATTAATTAATTTAGAATGTTGTACAGATGAATTTTGGTAATAAATTTAAATGATTTTTCTGAGATTTAGATTTTATAATAAATAGTAAATGATTAAACATACAATGTGTTTAGGTATTGTGTTATATTGTTATTATAAGGTATCAGAAGGTACATATGGTTAGGTAAGTTATATTTGGTGTGATAAATGTTTATATTTTTGAGGCTAGGACAGTGATCATGTTTTATTTGATTGAATGATTGACCATACGTAGGTAGGAATTTTATAATGAAATGGAAGTAAAGTAAAATGTTTTAATAATGAAATTAAATGAGTTTGAATAAATAAAGGTTACAATTAAGGTGATTAAATTAAGTTGAGATAGTTATGAATTTTCTAATGTAATTTTCAACGATTAACTTAATGTAAAATGTTGTAAAAGATGGAGATTGGGTGATGATTATTTCAATAAGGCATTAAGACAGTCAGAGTTAATTTTAAATGGGTATTAGACAAAATAAGAGTTTCTGGAGTAAAAGTAATACAGAAACGGGTCAGTAGTAGGGACACAGTAGCGAGAGTGAATGTGTGTAGAGAGAAAGTATGTAGAGAAAGTGGAGAGTAAGTAAATAGGTGAGAGCAGAGAGCGGGGTACATAAATTTTGTAGTTAGGGTGGAGGTGTAAGGAGTCCTCAACGCAAGGCATTGTGGCGGGAGGTGAAAAGTTTTAAAAAGGGTTGCGAAGTTACCTGGAAGGGCCAGGAACTGATAAGGGAATGAGCTGGTGGTGCGGGAACACACATCCTTTGTACAAAAAGGGTATCAGGTGCTTTGTTATAAGAGGAGAATGATTAAAGTAGAGTTAAATAAATGGTTGGAGGGGAATTCTATTGAGAGATCGGTGTCACCCTATGCAAATCCGTTAGTGGTTGTTAGAAGGAAGAAGGTGAGTAAGGTTATATCTAAACGCCCATTCAATAAATCATATCATTATGAATGACTGGGAATCACCCAAACCAATTAATGATGAAAATGCTTAATAGAAATTCATAGTTGAAATTATAATGTGACAAGTGAAAGATTTAATAGAATTTGAAATTAAAGTTGTAAGGTGTGTAAATTTTGGTCAAACTTAAATTTGAAATATTTGTCTTGATGTAATAATAGCAATGTTAATTATGAGTGTTTATTATGTAAGTGTAGGGATCTAAAACATGTATAGTATGTTTTAAATGCGATTCCCCACATTTTGGGCGGTCCTGGCCTTACCAGCCCAGACTGTGGTTTTGGATGACAACCAGTTGTGGGCAGACCATGATTGGTTGCCTATGAAATTGGTACAATTTAGAAACCGTATTAAGGGCATATGAATCATTTTAGTAGGATTACTGGTGTCCTCGGATACCAGTAATGCCGAATTTTTAAATAACGCCGAAGCAAGAATGGTGTAAGCAGCGTTTGCACCCTAATAAAGTTCAGTTCTTGTGGAGGCAAATGGGCACTCCAGTCCAACATCATTAAGCAATAGAGTGTGTGGAAAGGAGCTGGCCATTACAAGCCAGGGGCATAAATACAGTATTTATGTAACAAGGTAAATACCTCATCCGGTGTGTCCGGAAGGTGATTTACCTAATTGTAACTGGGTTAAAGGGGGGATATTAGAAAATGATGTGAAGGAGGAAGCTGATTGTAGTAACTGGGGTGAATAACCCGTTTGAATGATTATTATGTTGATAATAGAGAATATGTATTTGATCTTATGATGTAATTAAATGATTCTTGTGTTGTTTTGAAGAGTATTATGGAGATGATTAACGATTTTGAGAAAGATATGAGTAGATAATTTGTTATTATGTAATTGATTTAAATGTGTTTAAGAAAATTTTAATAATGAGTTTAAATATTTTGAGATGTAATCTGGGTGATGAGAGATATTTGTAATGATGTAATGGGAAGTGGTTATTTAAATTCTGATGGGAATCAGGGAAATATTGTGAATTTTGGAATAAGAATTAAGGAGAGAAGGGCATTCCGAATGTTGGTATTGAATTTTAAAAAATGTATCATGTTATGTTAAGTATATATATATATATATATACATGTGTTAGGAGTTAAGAAAAACCAGTGCTTCTTAACACAAACCAGCCCAGCTAAGGGGAACCAGATCAGTTGGGGATATGGTGTTATACAAGGCCACTATGTGATATTTTGATTTAATGTTTCAGTGTCTGGTGATGCTGTGGCGGTGGTCCTATACTGGCCTGCACATCAGAGCAAGGGCGTCAAGTGCCTGTCTGGCCTTGCAGTGTTGGGATCTTGAAAGGGAAGTCCAATAAGGTCATTCAGGTGCGGCCGCAGTCACCGGACCAGGGGGCTAAGTTAACCATGATTTTAATAAAACATAAGGGGGTTGTGGAGACATATCCAGGCTAATCCCTTTAGGAAGTATGTGAGTGTCAATGAGAGTTTTGTGCTTCGGCATAAAACCTCTCATTGAGGGGGTATTGTAACGGTACAGATATGACCATCCAAAGACATTGGTAATTTTTATAAACTGTATGTGAAAATGTTATGGAGGAACAATGTCTGAATTAGTGTCAAGGTCAGTGAAATAAAGGGCTGGAGAGAGTTATTTTTAACTATATGACATTTGATCTTTGTAAACAGAGGTCACGACATATGATGTCAGAGCCAAACCTAGCAATATGTCACTTGGAATGCAGGGCGTCGACAGCGTTCTGTGCTGAATGTAACAAAGGCAGTCGTCATCTAACACCTAACGGCGCCAGACGCGGGCCGTGTGCTCGCCAGTAAATTCGCAAAAACCCAGCTAAAATTACGACCTAGTGCCAATCGGTCACATAAAAGTTCCGCGGAACAAAAAATTTACAGGCCCGTTTGAATAAAAATCTAAAATTCTGAAAGAAGGCAGTTGGTTTGACTAATATAAAATGAAATAATAATTGTGTGTTATCTAACAGTTTCAAAATTATGGTGGAAAAAGAATAGAAATGTGCGGAGTGATTGGAAAAATACGTAAGGAGGCTGGACGGTTTTTGGGACGTAATTGCAGATAAGTAACATCTTGAAAATAAAATAAAAGAAGAAATGTAAAAAATTATAATCATTCAAAATTAAAGAAAAAGAAATGGCAGCCTAATATATATATATATATATATATATATATATAATTTTCTATATAAGTAACTCGATGTTTCTTGCAGTAATTATATAATTTGTGATGTTTTCAATTTGTTTCTTCTGCAAGTAGATAATATTGTATATTCTTTTTAACACCTGACGCACGTTTCACTGAAAAATATCAGTATCATCAGAGGTTTCTAACTGAATTAATAACAATCGAAATAATTCTATTAATATAAAATTAACGAATAATCGAATTTGTATGGATTTTAATGTAAAATAAAATAACTGATAATCGATTTAGGTCGATTAGTTAACGATTGTTTTAATCTTTATTTTCTTCAGCAGCTGTTTTCTCGGTTATATTTGAAATTTGTTTATATTTTATTCATTTTTATTTTTATTTTTTAGTAAATTTATAATTTTAAATAGATCATCTTGTTTTGTTTTTATTTGGGTTTGTTCTTTAATTAATAAATTATTGTTATTGTGTTTGTAAATGTTAAGATTTTCCCAAATATTCATTTTTTGACCTTTTTGTATGTTTTTAATTAATTTTATATTTTCAATGTTTGGAAACTGGTGGTTATTATTTAGACAATGTGTGGCTAAATTAGATTTATAAATATTTGGTTTTAAATATGCATTGCGGTGTTGAACGAATCTATCTCGTAGTTTTTTCTTTGTCTGGCCCACGTAAAATTTATTGCAATCTGGACATTCTATTTTATATATTCCATTTTTATTGTGAGTATTGGATTTAGTTTTAGGTTTTATTTTATTAAAAATTATATTATCTGTATTATAAGATATTTTTAAATTAGTATCTTTAAATATTTTATTTAGTTTTTGAGTTATATTTCCATAATAAGTGAAGGTTGTATATTTTATATTATTATTAATAGATGAATTTTTAAATGTAGTGTTTTTAGGAATTTTATTAGTGATTTTATGTTTAATTTTATTTTCTAATTTATTAATAGTTTTTATTTTGTATCCATTTTTAACTGCTATTTGTTGGAAAATTTTTCTTTCTTTGTTTCTTTCTGTGTTATTTAATGGGATCCTAAGCATTCGGTAAATCATGGAATTAAATACTGCCATTTTGTGTTGGGGAGGATGATTAGAAGTATTTGGTATTACTAAGTCAGTTTGAGACGGTTTCCTGTATATTGCGTATTCAAAATTTGTTTTATTTTTCTTTATTGTTAAGTCTAAATAATTTAATTTTGTATTAGATTCTTCTTCTAACGTGAATTTTATTTTAGAATGTAAATTATTTATGGAGTTGAATATTTTATTTATATTTATACCATTGTTTTGGGAAATGTATAGAGTGTCATCAACATATCTAAAATAACATCCTAATGGGTCGTTTAATTTCATTATATTTATTATTTGTTCGTCGAGTTTTTGTAGCAAGATTTCTGATATGATAGCGGAGGTTGGGGCTCCCATAGCAAGGCCATCTGTTTGATAGTACAATTTGTTGTTGTATTGAAAATAATTTTGATTTAAAATTATTTTTAAAGTATTAGTTAACTGTTTAATGTATGTGTTACTTTCGTTATTTGTTTTCAGATTATTTATTATAATATTTATAGTTTCTTCAATGAGAAATTATTATTGTACTATTACTCTTATTAGCTTTGGTTAAAGTGAGGTTATTAGTCGTTAGTTTCTGTTTTATGTTATTAATGGTTTTATTTTGTTTATTTTTATTTTTAATATGATGATTTTGGTTATTATATTTTTTGATATATTTTATTATTTCCATTGAGGCTTCTGTTCTTATTTTATCTTATTTTTCTTGTTCTACATTATTAATTGCTTTTTCAGCATCAAACTATGATATTATCTATTACATATTTATTTACATTTTTAAGATTTGTTTTGTTTGATGATTCTAGGGTAGCTATTTCGTTTTCCGTGAATTTAATATTAGATAAATTTACGAATTTTGGGTAAAAAGTGTGGTTATTATTTAACGTGTGTAAATTTTGATTATCTTCTTTAGGTGTACTATTTATTAGTAGATTTTTAAGTTTTTTATTGATTGTGTTAAACTTAATTGTTTTGTGTTTATTTAGTGTATTAAGCATATTAATATATTTATTATTCCATGTATGATAATCAAGTGTGTTGGCTAAAAGAAGATGTGAATTTATTAATTGTTTATTAATGTAGTCGATTTTTCTGTAATTATTTGATATTTCGTCTTTAATCCATTTATATTGGGCTTGAGTAATATATTTGCTTAATTTATTGTTATTGTTGTTTTTTACTATTATTTTTGTTTATTTTGGAAAAATATTAAGGTGTAGGCATTTTTTGTTAAAATATATGTTTCCAAAACAATTAATTAATTGTTTTTTACGTTTAATAAATTGGTTATAGGAATGAGTTACATCACCTTGTATGGTGTTTTCATCCATCATTTTCTATATAAGTAACTCGATGTTTCTTGCAGTGATTATATAATTTGTGATGTTTTCAATTTGTTTCTTCTGCAAGTAGATAATATTGTATATTCTTTTTAACACCTGACGCACGTTTCACTGAAAAATATCAGTATCATCAGAGGTTTCTAACTGAATTAATAACAATCGAAATAATTCTATTAATATAAAATTAACGAATAATCGAATTTGTATGGATTTTAATGTAAAATAAAATAACTGATAATCGATTTACGTCGATTAGTTAACGATATTTTAATCTTTATTTTCTTCAGCAGCTGTTTTCTCGGTTATATTTGAAATTTGTTTATATTTTATTCATTTTTATTTTTATTTTTTAGTAAATTTATAATTTTAAATAGATCATCTTGTTTCGTTTTTATTTGGGTTTGTTCTTTAATTAATAAATTATTGTTATTGTGTTTGTAAATGTTAAGATTTTCCCAAATATTCATTTTTTGACCTTTTTGTATGTTTTTAATTAATTTTATATTTTCAGTGTTTGGAAACTGGTGGTTATTATTTAGACAATGTGTGGCTAAATTAGATTTATAAATATTTGGTTTTAAATATGCATTGCGGTGTTGAACGAATCTATCTCGTAGTTTTTTCTTCGTCTTAACAATAAATTAAGCAAATATATTACTCAAGCCCAATATAAATGGATTAAAGACGAAATATCAAATAATTACAGAAAAATCGACTACATTAATAAACAATTAATAAATTCACATCTTCTTTTAGCCAACACACTTGATTATCATACATGGAATAATAAATATATTAATATGCTTAATATACTAAATAAACACAAAACAATTACATTTAACACAATCAATAAAAAACTTAAAAATCTACTAATAAATAGTACACCTAAAGAAGATAATCAAAATTTACACACGTTAAATAATAACCACACTTTTTACCCAAAATTCATAAATTTATCTAATATTAAATTCATGGAAAACGAAATAGCTACCCTAGAATCATCAAACAAAACAAATCTTAAAAATGTAAATAAATATTTAATAGATAATATCATAGTTTGATACTGAAAACGCAATTAATAATGTAGAACAAGAAAAACAAGATAAAATAAGAACAGAAGCCTCAATGGAAATAATAAAATATATCAAAAAATATAATAACCAAAATCATCATATTAAAAATAAAAATAAACAAAATAAAACCATTAATAACATAAAACAGAAACTAACGACTAATAACCTCACTTTAACCAAAGCTGATAAGAGTAATAGTACAATAATAATTTCTCAGAAAGATTTAGACGATAAAACAGAAGAATTTATAGTTAATAATAATTGCATAACATTAAATAAAGATCCCACAAATAAATATCAAACACAAATAACAAATATACTAAAAAATAGTAACCAAATCATAAATCCTAAAGACTCATTTAAATATAAAATGGATAATCCTTGTGCACCAAAATTAAATTCTTTAATAAAATTACACAAAATCAATAAACCTATCAGACCTTTAATAAACGCTAGGACCGCACCAAATTATAAAATATGAAAATTACTAACTCAAATCTTAAAACATAAAATTGAACTTCCAGCAAAACACAATATAAAAAATAGTATCGAACTCACGGAACAACTAATAAATGTAGAAGTAAACAGAAATACAAAATTATATTCATTCGACATATCAAACATGTATACAAACATTCCCATTGAAGAAACTATAAATATTATAATAAATAATCTGAAAAAAAATAACGAAAGTAACACATACATTAAACAGTTAACTAATACTTTAAAAATAATTTTAAATCAAAATTATTTTCAATACAACAACAAATTGTACTATCAAACAGATGGCCTTGCTATGGGAGCCCCAACCTCCGCTATCATATCAGAAATCTTGCTACAAAAACTCGACGAACAAATAATAAATATAATGAAATTAAACGACCCATTAGGATGTTATTTTAGATATGTTGATGACACTCTATACATTTCCCAAAACAATGGTATAAATATAAATAAAATATTCAACTCCATAAATAATTTACATTCTAAAATAAAATTCACGTTAGAAGAAGAATCTAATACAAAATTAAATTATTTAGACTTAACAATAAAGAAAAATAAAACAAATTTTGAATACGCAATATACAGGAAACCGTCTCAAACTGACTTAGTAATACCAAATACTTCTAATCATCCTCCCCAACACAAAATGGCAGTATTTAATTCCATGATTTACCGAATGCTTAGGATCCCATTAAATAACACAGAAAGAAACAAAGAAAGAAAAATTTTCCAACAAATAGCAGTTAAAAATGGATACAAAATAAAAACTATTAATAAATTAGAAAATAAAATTAAACATAAAATCACTAATAAAATTCCTAAAAACACTACATTTAAAAATTCATCTATTAATAATAATATAAAATATACAACCTTCACTTATTATGGAAATATAACTCAAAAACTAAATAAAATATTTAAAGATACTAATTTAAAAATATCTTATAATACAGATAATATAATTTTTAATAAAATAAAACCTAAAACTAAATCCAATACTCACAATAAAAATGGAATATATAAAATAGAATGTCCAGATTGCAATAAATTTTACGTGGGCCAGACAAAGAAAAAACTACGAGATAGATTCGTTCAACACCGCAATGCATATTTAAAACCAAATATTTATAAATCTAATTTAGCCACACATTGTCTAAATAATAACCACCAGTTTCCAAACATTGAAAATATAAAATTAATTAAAAACATACAAAAAGGTCAAAAAATGAATATTTGGGAAAATCTTAACATTTACAAACACAATAACAATAATTTATTAATTAACCCTCCGGTGGGCGCGCAAAATTCGCACTCAATAGTGGGCGCACTGCGGCTTTTTTACCGCAATTGTAAATTGCACTTTTTTACTCTAAGACAAGGTAGTATGAGAAGTAAATAGACTGGTTAAGGTGTTTTAAATTTTATTTATTATTATTAAACACAAAAACATAATGCTTAGACATCGACTTCCATATCTTGGCCCTGGTCGCCGTCCCACCTGACACATGTTGTCTCTTGACGCGAATGCCTCTTACAGACATTATTTCTGCATCTCTGGCACACAATTTTTGATCTGTTACTCTTATGCCGTCCGCAAATATGACAGATTCCTGGTTTTGGTGCTTCTTGAACCTCCTCCTCTTTTTTATATTTAGCTAAAAATGCTGTGATATCTTTTGGCAGGTTACGTAGTCTAGATCTTTCTTCCAGATCAGTTTCCATAAGGCTAAGTGCCAGATTCTTCAAAAACAGTCTTCTTCGTTCTCGGTTATCAGGATTGTTGTATTTGAAAATTATGTTGGCGTTGATTCCCGCGATATCAAGATGCCGATAAAACAGCGCGAGAGGCCATCTACTACTTATTCTAGAAGTTGTGTAGGATGCGCACATCTGGTCAACCATATCAACTCCTCCCTTTGTGGCATTGTAATCCAGGTTTATTGTGGAATTGCTGGTTGCTTCGTCTATCTCATTTGTATCATGCATCAATGAGAGAAATATCACCGCCTTATTTTTTTTAGGCGCCGAAGAAGACAAACAGAAATCATACTGAAAACCTGAGAGCGTCGACTTGATTTCTCTTGTTTTGTTGGCTTGGAATTCTGGTGGTATTTCTCTTTTATTTTTTTTCATAGTTCCGAGTAAGGTAAGCCCCTTCTCAAGAAGATCTTTAGCCAGAGTGTAGCTTGTATAGTAGTTGTCAGTTGTGATATTTCGTTTGGAACCCTTTATTGGTTCAACCAGTCTTTTCACAATGTCATCTGGTTTGTTCGATTTGAGATAGGGACCAGGCATCTGCTTGCCACAATATATTTCTAAGTTGAGAGTATAAAAAGTTTTTGCGTCACAGAGTGCATATATTTTCAGTCCATACTTGGCTGGCTTGTTTGGTATATATTGTATGAAGCCACATCGTCCCCTAAAAGCATGTAGCATCTCGTCAATAGTCACAAACTCGCTGGCATTGTAGTGAGTCAAACAGTTATTCACAAAATTTTGGTGAAAATCACGAATAGGTGCAAGTTTGTCCATAGCTCTTCGCTCATTCCGTGTATCTAAATTGTCGAACCTAAGGGCTCGAAGCAGAAATCGGAAACGCTTATAACTGAACAGCCCGCGTAAAATTATCATTCCTGTGCCATCGGAATTCCACAGTTCAGCACAATTTGTATGTGATCCCTCTTTTATGCCTATCAAGTATAACGCACCAAAGAGAGCCTTGACCTCCACTTTTGTAGTTTCTCTACAGTCTCTATCTCTACCATAATTGACATCATTTCTTTTTTTCTGAATGTATCTGTTAGTGTGAGTTACAATATCATCTATCATGGCATCAGTAATGAACAGGTGAAACGTGTCTACTTCCTTCTGCGCAGTTGTAGCATTCATTTTTGGACCTGGCATTATTTTCATAATATTTTTGGCCTTCTGTTTAGTTGAAGATAGAGGGTTACTCATCCAAAGCGTATCGCCATCTTTCCCGATGTAAAAATGGTAATCATCGTCAGCGACTTCTGGCACAGTTAGTTGATCGGCATCCGCTTCATCCGCTGATTGCTCTGAGTCACTGCTGTGGTTGTCAGCTTGTATCATTTCATCCTCCATATCTGGGTCATCTGACTCATCCTCTTCATTTTCTCCTTCCGACAATTCTGATAATTCCATGAGTACTTTCTCAAAGTCTTCAGGGCGCACAAATTGACGAGACCTGAACGTAAACACAAACTCAGATAACATAGGAAAAACAGGCAACGGTATATAGAATAGGCGAAAACCTAAAGATTCAAAACAAAACCTAACCAAGCTCTAAGAAGACATTTGATTCTATGGTAATGGTCAAAATATGCATGAAAAATTAAAAAAAACATCACAAAACTAAAAAAAATTAACACTTACATGACTGGGCGCGCAGGTGGCAAAATGGCCGCAGACACGTCACTCTCTTTTCAAAGCACAACAGCTACTGAAGCGTTATGCACACGATTTATTCGCATGTCGGAAATACTGCCATCTATCATGAAAATTGCATACTAGGCAGAACAGACAATAAACACTACCGGTACCTAGGAGACAGTTCAGAAACTAAAATTTGCGGCTTTCTGCCACGGGCGCACCCACCGGAGGGTTAAAGAACAAACCCAAATAAAAACAAAACAAGACGATCTATTTAAAATTATAAATTTACTAAAAAATAAAAATAAAAATGAATAAAATATGAACAAATTTCAAATATAACCGAGAAAACAGCTGCTGAAGAAAATAAAGATTAAAACAATCATTAACTAATCGACCTAAATCGATTATCAGTTATTTTATTTTACATTAAAATCGATACAAATTCGATTATTCGTTAATTTTATATTAATAGAATTATTTCGATTGTTATTAATTCACTTAGAAACCTCTGATGATACTGATATTTTTCAGTGAAACGTGCGTCAGGTGTTAAAAAGAATATACAATATTATCTACTTGCAGCAGAAACAAATTGAAAACATCACAAATTATATATATATATATATATATATAGTTTTGATGAGCTCAGAAAGGGGATTATAAAGATATGTAAGATTTGAAAACGTATGTGTGTGAGTGTAAATGAGGCGCTGGTTTACGTTACAAAAAATTGTAATTTATGTTTTAAATATATGTTTATTTTATTACTCTTTTGGACAGAGGTAACTCATAAAGATATTTCAAGTAAGAAGAGATTTCAAGAGGCAAGAAGAAATTTCAAGTAATTATTGTTAATTATCAATGTGTTGCTTAATAGTTTTGAATATGATAACATGAGAAAAAAATAATTTTGTTTGAAACGAGAATTACATAAATGGAAAGTGTTTGAAGTAAAAAAATATGGAAGTAACAATGATCAATAAAATTCAAGTTTTAGTGAACAAGTAAATGAATTTTTATTTGTGTCGAACAACCATTTTGCTTTTCAGCTCGTCGACCCGAACACTGGACCTGGTAAGTAAAAGTTCCGATGTTGGTAGTCATCAAAGATGGCGGCTAAAAGAGTCGAAAATTAATATTGTAAACAAGTTTAATAATAAAGTATAAATAGAGTTTGAAAGGAAATTTAAATTGTTTCAAAATACCATGAATTTCTTTAATACAATACAATACAATACTCACCAAACCAATAATATTATATACAAACCCTTCCAAAAATAAAATTTTCCTCAAAAACTATAAAGCAATTTTATACCACCATCTCCATAAAGCTATTTCATGTACAACATAACATGGCTCCATTACTATTTATTTACTGATACAGTTTGATCCTAACCAAGCTGAAATGCACTGCCTTTACATTACACACACTTACTCAAGTAAAAGTGGGCATTACATACATAAAATATATACTAAAAATAACTATAACTAAATAAAAAGAGTATAGAATCTGAAAGTGTTATTTGTCTAAATGTTTTCTAATGTACTTTGATTTTGGAAGTCGTTTACTTCATTTTATTCTTCAGTTCAATACAAATTATATAATAAACGGTTTCAATAATAATATACTGAGAATGATATTGTTTTCTTCTTTTCAGTTGCAATAATAATTGTTGTAAACGATATATTTATTGTCTCCAATTTGTTGTTAACTTGAGTAGCCACCATTTTTATTTTTGATGTGTATTGAATAAATGTGAAATTATTATCACAAATGCCTAGTTTTGAGAAACGATCATTTACTTACATTCACATGCCTAAATGTGTATTCATCTACTGTTGCTATAATTACATAGCTAACAGAGGATACATATAACTAACAGTAATACTCAATTTTCTGTTGAATATTTGCATGTTTCAAAGTTAGTGTATTCTTGCTGTCATTTATCTATGGTTATTTCAACTCTTCAATTTTCGAAAGCAAAAGTCAAATCACTACCTACACAGTCATATTAGTAAACCCCTAAGCGCATGAGTTAAGCCTGTTATATCTTAGTTAATATTTACATCATTAAACAACATAAATTGTGACAAGAATACTAAATAAGCCACCTTGCTACGGGGAGAGATATAAGGTATCTTCCACGCACTATGCTTAAACATAGCAACTTTTACTACATTTTATAATTTCTCATGCGATTTTGTAAACTGGTTCACCTTATGTTAGTATTCAGTTATGCCATAAATGCAGTGTTGTTAGGTTATGTTTGTCCAGTTGTAGGTTATGCACGCTTCAGTAATATTACATTACTCTTGAATTTATCCTGTACGTTGTATAACAGTACTTGCCTGTGCCATTACTTTCAGTACATGTCTAACATACTATACTGGTTAAATCAACATATATAAAAGTAGTATATTTAGATCTACCACATATCCTGTGTTACCCTAACGTTTTGATGCGTTTACAGCATATGCAGGCCAGCAAAAGCTGCTGTGAATGTTGAAAAACTGACAAATTATTAATTCAGACACTAAAAAGTAAACAAGAGACCTTGGCAATATTTCTACTGCGACTCAAGGCATTTTCTGGTGAAGATGTGTAATTTTTCTAATTTTGTGAAATAAGTTAGTCAACAAATACGAACCAACTTTCCAAATTTAAATTAAATTTTCTTAATGTGTCTGTTTTATCTTACTAATGAAATTAACCCTAATCATTCTTCTTATCTATCAATGACTATCATCGTTATTTTCACCAAAACCTAATGTCCAGTTGTCATTAAGTAAACAAATTACCTTCGACTCACGTCACGGAAGTATACTACTGGTACGGCTGTTATGGTCGGTTAATGAACATAATCCGTTCAAAGACAATATTCGCAACACGATTATTTGTTAACTGATCATTGATTTACCATAGATTTTTATGGGAATTTGATTAATTCGTTCTGGACATCCAAACGAATAAATAAAACATTATACCTATAATTTCTTACTACATTTATATGTAATAACAATAATATATTGCAACGGTACAACCATTAACGGTACTGTGCATTGCCAAAATAAATGAAATAAATAATAAAAATAAATAAATATGAATTAATAAACATGATTCAGATTGCATAAGCTGTATCGTAGTTAAAAATAGGGAGCACAGAATTCATGCATGGACACGCATTCTTGATGCACCTGTTGCTAGCGTTGTGTACACGCGTATTTTGTTTGTGTGTGTGTGAAGCCTGTCCGTTCCTGAAATGTAACCAACCCTTTTCAAGTAGAATAGTTTTGTGTTATTTTAATTATAAGAAAAATATGTACGGTAGGGTAAAACAAAAGACACCGAAGTGTATAGAAACTAAAGGTGAACAAAAGGTTAAAAGACCGTGCCGAAATGACGAAAAATGCAATTACTATACGTAAAAAGTGAATAGCTCTTTTTTTAATTACAATAAAGAAGTGTAATTTACGTATAGTAAACATAAAAATTAGTGATCAATTGAGCATCGAGTGATGTGAAACAAACTTCATAATTCGTGAAGATAGGCGAAAATAGTGAATTAAACCAGAGTGGGGGAAGTGACGCTTCGGCAAAATCTGACAAGTTAAAAATTGTCCAGACATGAGTTTTGCATGACCTGACTATAAATACCAGGTCGCGCTAATAAAGTTTCTTCTTCTCAATTCAACCGTTGCCACAGGAGGCTATGTCAGTCGATGACGCTATTTTAAATTTATAGTAAGAGGCACAGGACAAACTGAAGTCCAACCAGAGCAGCAGAGCACATACGAGGAGGTCTATGGACACACCCGCAGCATATGACGTGAGGCGTGACGACTCGTAAACCGTACATGCAGTAGAATCCGACCAGAGGACCAAGAGGACACAGACTGAGGACCAAAGGAGGACGTACGGATGATTAACCATGTCAAACGAGGTGATGAAAAACCAATGTAATTACAGACATTTGAAAGTCACTAATTAAAGTTAGAATGCAAGACATTCAACCTGTATTAAAATAACTAATTGTACATAAATGTAAAATCAGAGTAAAATTTAGAATAATATTTCTTGTATAAAATTTAGTAATTGAGAGTAACATAAATGATAAGAGAAATATTTGATTTTTGAGTTAATGTAATTAATAAAGTCTTGGTTGATAAAGGAGAATGCATATGCAGTAGAAAGTTTTAAAACTAATTAATATTAAAGAAACTGGAATACAAGTAACTTCATTATTAAAGTAAATTAATCAGAAATTGCAAAAAGATGATCACACAATGAGTAAGCCGAGAGCAAAATAAATATTTAATTAATTAAAATTAGGTAATAAGATTTATGTATAACCTGTTTATGTAAATTTTTAGCTAAAAGTTGTGTACGAAGGAGTCGTACAAACAATATAATAATGAGTAGTATTTCTATATGCGAATGAAAAATTTTGTTTAATAAAAAAAATAAATAATGGAACAATTTCAAACTTAAATAACGTATCATCTTCTTATTATGATTACACCCATGAATTCAATACATTATATGATTTGTTATGTTATATAAATTGACCCTGAACTTGGGGCTACAGAAATTAAATTATATATCAATCATTGTGTTGTTATATAAATTGTCGCCAAGAACGTGTGGCACAATCCCAACCATTTGACTATTAAAATTTTTTTGTAGCTAAATGGTTGCTCTAAACGTAAATGTGGTTAAATGAAAAATATATTATATGTGATAATAATTAGTTATATTAAACATTAATTGTATGTTATGTTAATTGTTGTGTATTAAGACACAACTGGCGCTCAACGAAATAATATCATTGTAAAGGTGTAATTGTAATAAGAAAAATAATAATAATTAATAATAATAATAATAAATAAATAAAATTAGTAATTCGGTTCCGTAAGAATATTATAAAACATAATAAATAAATATAATATTCAACATGGCAATATCGGGAAGTTTAAGGATGGAAGAGGCGCTTCAAGCTATGGTGCAAGCCATATTTGGCGAAGTAGAGGACAAACAGAAAAAGTAAAAGAAAGTAATAATAGAACACAAATAGAAGAGTTAACAGAATTTCTTAGAAAACAAACAGAAAAATTAAGAGAAGAAAGAAAAGCAAAATTAGAACAAGATATCGTAAATAAGACTGCGCACTTAGTACCTATGGATATCATACTAATACGCGTATAAATGCACGCAAAAGTATGGTTAAAACAGCACTTGATATACAAGCTATTAAAATCAAAAATGAACTTCAAGGAATGTTAATAATAAATGATGATAATTCTAGTGAGATAATTAACACTAGGGAAGAATATAAAGTAGAATATAAGCAATCATACCTGGTAAACGATAATATCCAATTCGCTATGCAAACTTGCAGTATGAAAGCAATAAGTGTAACAAAATTAAAACACAACATTTGCGACGAGAATACGCACAGTAAGTATCGAGCGAACATTAATTATAATGACAATAATTACAATTATAATTATAAAAACTACCGAGATTATTATAGGCGACGCACGAGAGCAGGTCACACAGGAAATAATAAGCAGTGCGTTCGACAAGAGAGGCAACGCGGAGAGAACGAGAGAGAAGGTACAAAGAGAGAGAAAAGTTATTCGTCGTGGCTAAGAAATAAATTCTCACCCTATGAACAGGTGAGTTACACGGTACAATGGAATGTTAACACAGAGGGTGAGAAGCGGAAATTGTTATATGTCGGTGACTATACTACAAGGAAACAATGCCCAGCATCTAGTCGAACAATACAATGCATTGTGTAGTCTAAACGAGGGTGAATTAGAGACGCTCAATGCCCTAATGTAAATAGAAATTATTTTGAAAATATTACTGTGTTAATTATTAATAAGATAAGGAATTAAATAATAAGGAATAATAATACGTTAATGATAAGATGTAAATGAGCAGAAAATTGCAATCTCCACGGAGATATAATATAAAAAAAAGCTTATATAATAACATGAGATTGTAGCAAAAGTGCGTAAGAAAAAAGAATCTACAAAAGAGTATAATTACGAGCAATTACCAGCAGTGTGAGGTACACCACTATTCTCTTCAAATTAGTAAACCAGGATTGGAAGGTAGTATTATCGAATGAAATGTTGCATTAATTAATAAAAGCCCATACATGAAAGCGTAGAAAATGCATCAGCTTTGAAATAATATTTATGTCTGTGGGAAGATTTCCCCAGTAATAATAATATGTTTAATAAGGTTAGAAGTTATGTTTAAGGAAATGTTATGATTGCAAAAATGTTAAAGAAAGGTAAGAAATGTTAAGAATGTTAAGGAATGTTAATGTTAAAGAAATGTAAGAAATGTTAAGGAATGGTATGTTTAAAGAAAGGTTAAGGAATGTAAAATTCCAGAGTGAAGGATGCCAAAAAATGTTGAGAGGCAGAGTATTCAGAAGGAAGCTAGAGGAGAGTTAGTTGCAGTGGACTTTCTGGGACCTCTGCCGAGATCAAGTCGGGGAGTTAAGCACATACTTGTCTGTATAGATATGTTTTCCAAAGCAGTTCATCTATATCCAGTTATGCGACCTACAACAAAAGCTGTACTGAAGATACTACTCAATAAATATATTCCAGCATTTGGCAAGATGAAAAAGGTCTTGAGTGACCAAGGCGTACAATTCCAGAGTGAAGTTTGGGACCAAACATTAAGAGAAAATGGAATTAAAACCATCCTAACAGCTATTAGACATTCACAAGGAAATCTAGCAGAAAGGGCAAACAAGGAGTTAGGTAAATATCTACGGATTTACTGCCATAACCAACATAACAGATGGGCAGAATATTTACCATTCTTCGAAAAGGCTATGAACGAGAACTACAGTGAAGCAACAAGTTACACCCAATTGAAATGAAAGAAGATCGTAAACCCGAGAGATTTTGGAGAAAATATATACAAAAACCTGCCAATAAAAACATACAAATTCCAATCAGCGTTAAAATAGAGAATGCGAAGAGAAGAATAAAAGAAAAAGGTAACAAGAGAGTAGAGCAGTTCAACAGAACGCATAAGCTACAACAGTTTGCAATTGGAGAAGAGGTATTATTAAAGACTAATCCAGTAGGAAAAAGAGTTGACAATACTGCTAAAAATTTTTCAGGTTGTATGATGAACCATATACACTGGTACGACAAGTTGGTAAACAGACATTCATAGTGTATGACGGCGTGAGAGAAAAAGAAATGGGTAAATACCATGCTAGCTCTTTGAGAAAATTCCATTCATAAATAACTGGGTCACTAGAACGATTAAGAGCGGGCCAAACACTGCCAGCCGGCCGCTAGCGGCTAGTCCTGTTTTTAACATGGAGCGCAACTTAAAATCTAATTGAATTGTTTATTTTGAAAACAGCATATGTCCATGTTCTGTATTTTTTTAATTTCTTAATTTATGGTCTCCTCTATGCTATTTGCATGCTATGTTTGAAAACTACACATCTCCTATCAACAGTTGCTTAGGTATCACAACATATAATTTAGTGTTTCATTTGAAAACAGCACGAGTCCAGGACTAGTGCAGTTGTCAAACCAAATGAACTTTTAGTTCGTGGATTCGCCAGTAGAGGTGTTAGTGTCTGAGTGAGGTGAACTTATGCCGTATTGTTGTGCTTTGTGAGTGAAATAATTTCTAATAATATTATTGTTTGTTTACGTAATAGTTATTGTTTTATTTTATTAAAATGGCTTCAAGTGATGAAGATACTTACAACTCAAATTCAAGAAAAAGGGGACAGAGAAATGCAGATGCTTACAAGCAACGTGTTATAAAGATGGCCAAAGTTAAAGGTTATGACTACACAAACTATGCTGGAAAACCTATTCCAAAACGAACTACAGGAGATGACTGTAATTGTCCTTTAAAATGTTTCAGTAAATATAATGATAATGAAAAATCAGAGATCATAGAAAATATTAACAAAATGAAAAACAAAAATGAACAAGACATTTACCTACAAGGCCTAATGGATAGCTATCTTGTAAAACGAAAAAGGCCTCGAAAAGATGATCCACAACGTCGAGATATGTCTTTTACTTATTTTGTCAAGACTGCTAATAAACGAGAGAAAGTCTGTAAAAAGGCATTTGTTAGTTTGCACGGTGTAAGTGCTGGAAGAGTTCGACGTTTAGGTGTCCTTCTCAGTAAAAGTGAAACTCCTTCAGACAAAAGAGGTAGCGCTCCTACCACTCGGCGTACTTTGCCCTCTAGTATTTATAATGTGGTTATAAATCACATAAATACTTTTGAAGTAAAAATATCCCATTATTCTGTAAAGAAATTTAAATACTTGAATGCTAACCTAACTGTACGGGTAATGCACTCATTGTTTGTGACAAAGTATCCTGAATTGAATGTGAAATACAATTTTTACTACAAAGTATTCAAAGAACATTTCAATCTTAGTTTCGGAAGGCCTCAGGTTGATGTCTGTGGGAAATGCGAAGAATTGAGCCAAAAAATAAAAAATCTGCAACTAAACGATAATGCCAAAAGAGTTGCTGCAGCAGAGAAGATGATACATATAAGAAAAAGTAAGAAATTTTATGCAAAAATAAAAGAAATCGAAGTAAAGGCTAAGGAAAATTACCACATTTTAGGAATTTCTGTTGACTACATGGAAAAACCTTCCTTTGCCAAACATACCGGTGCAGGAAGTGTTCTATTATCGACAATTATGGGTAAATGTTTTTGGAATTAAGAATTTAAAGACTGGGAAATCGCATTTCTATGTTTATCACGAAGGCACTGCTAAGAAAAGTCCAAATGAAGTATGCAGTTTAATTCATCGCTACTTATCAGCTGAAGTTCCCAACAGTGTCAAAGAAGTACATATTTTTTCAGACGGTTGCCCGGGGCAAAATCGAAACAACACAGTGGTAAGGTTTTTATCAAATTTGACATCTGCCGGGAAGTTTGATAAAATATGTCACTACGTTCCGATTAGGGGCCATAGTTTTCTAGCTTGTGACAGAGATTTCTCTGTTATCAAAAGAAAAATCAAACGCTGTGACAGAGTTTACACTCCTGATGAGTATGCGAGGCTGATAGCAGAGTCGAGTCAGTTGGGAAATTTTACTGTAGAGCTCTTGGAAACTAACTTTTTAGCCGATTTCAAAAGTTGGTGGCCTAAATATTATAAGAAGAATGTTGCGTTGATTGAAACTTCTGCGCGAAGTGTTCCTCGTTCGCAAAAAGTTTTATTTAATGTGTCTACATTTTTTATGTTTGTATATGACAGCCAGAATATAGGAGTCGTTCAAGCCATGCCTACTATTGACTCATTTCTAACTCATCAATTTAGACTATTAACGAATGCAACCACCATTCCAGAATTACCTGCGATTGAGCCACACGGAAAATGTCCAATAAATGACAAAAAGATTAAAGATATTGAAAAGTTGATGAAGTATATTCCTGAAAACTATACGCTTTTCTATCAAGAAATCCTCAATTGGCCAACAAACTTGTCTATTTCAGAAGAGGAATCCGACTAGAGTTCTGTGCACAGTATTATCGTAATCAAAACTTTCTTAAAACAATTTTCAGTTATTCTTTGTTTTCATTATGTCATTATCTGTATATGTTTATAATACTGTAATCATATCTGTAAATGTTTATAATATGTGAAACAAAATCATTGAAATACAAGTGTGGGCTACATAAAAGTAAAAATTAATGTGTTTGAATTACTTTTTTTTTGAAAAGTACATAAGTCCAAACAATGTTTTAATAAATTTTAATGTTATCAATATACTTAAGACAATCGAAACTATGACAAAGGAAGAGGATTATCATAGGAATGCCAGGTATGAGAAAATCTCTAATTTATTAGTCTTGAAATAACATATTATTTTATTTTTGTGTCTCCTGTAAAATTTGCTTTTTTGGACTTGTGCAGTTTCCAAAATAAATGATTCAATTTTATAACACTTAAAATATGATTTAAAATTAAAATGTCACTACCGGAACATTAAATAGTCAAAGTTATAGTATTTCAGCCATTAAAGAACTGGTTAAGTGAAAAAAAGTATTTGTAAAACGAAAAATTAGAAGTATGATTATCCATAAGTAAAGGCTAAAGTTGTATGGTTATTTTATTAACTCTTTAAAATTAAATGCGACTGTGTAAAATGTCGAAACTTATACCATATTAAAGGGTGTTTCTATAGCTTTGTTCCTGTAGTGATGGTTACCGTATTTTCTTACCTGCATAGTTAAAAATATTAGATTTTTAAGACCTTACATATATCTATAGACATTGGCATTTCAAGTAGTTCACCAATCCGCAGGAAGATAGCAGTAGTGTCGCGTCGGTATTGAAGATTCACGACTAGCGACACAGGAGGACGAAGTGGTTGTTTTGGTCATTTCTGGTTACTGAGTGACTGTGTTTAGGACAGAGAAGAAATCTTACGCTTTTACGCAATTAATTAATGCTGTGATATTTTAGTATTATTATATTATGTTTGGTTATTTGTGTTAAAGTTGTGCTGTTAGTTTAGTTGTCATTGTTATAGTATTATGTTTGTCAGTTTTACTTTTTGAAATGGGAAAAGCTCGTATCCCGATATCTGTAAAGACAAAGAAAAAAAGGCTCAATTCAGCGTTAACACGTTACAATGAGGAAAGAAGGTAAGATTGTTGTGTTTATGCTTTATAATATTATTTTTATTATTCAATCATAATATGAATAGAATCCAGCAGCCAACACACAAATACTTCACCAGAAACAAGATCGCGAAGGCTGAAGATGAGGGAACAGGAACTCTTGAAACATGTTCCAAATAGAAACATAACATATTGAGTAAAATTTAATTATAAATATTAAATGTATTTTTATTATTTATAAGTTATTTGAATGTTATAATTTACACATAAATTGTAAGGAAGGGGGCGTTCTACCTGACAGACGAAATGGAAAACAGAGGTTCCCGGAAAATAGTTTTACTCGGCACTCATATGACCTATGATCAAAGTTACGGTCTTGATTGAAGGGTAATTAAATTATCTAGTGAGAATAGGAATTAACTTTTCAAAATTTCGATTTGTTTTAGAGTTAAACGTAAATCAAACATACTAACAACCTATTTTTATGTTGTCGTTATATTTAAAACGTATTTGCAATACGTAATTATAATTGCTAGGAATTCACTTTTTTTTTATATGTACGGATTCATGCACCATGGTCCGAGTTTCGAGTCATGAGTCATTGTTGACAAACTTGAAAGCGAGGGTAGATTGAGTATAATGTATAATCATTTCCTACAGATGGGATTATTAATTCTCTCTCAGTTACATAAAAATCAGATAGCTGAAATTATCGATGTGTATAGATTTTAATGTTTAATGACAAACTCGTCAAATGGCATCAATTATACATCCCCTTAGAGATAAAAAATGGGTAACATTGCCTACAAATTTAATATAAATATATTATTGTTATGCGAGTTTATATTTATTCTAGGAGACAAGCGGCAGAAAATAATACATTAGGACAGCTTGGAGAGGGACAATTGGCGCTTGGTCTGCTTCAACAAGAGTGCATGAAGAGTGAAGAGTGCAGAACATTTAGTGGAAAAAGAATTGTAAATATAGTTGATTTCTTCGAACAAGTGAAAGACTTGGACAAGCACACCCCTTTTGGATGCACGTTTTCTAACATGAAAGTCATATCCGAAAAGAGGCTTGGACTTAAAAGTGGCTTTGTTTTCCAGTGTCAAATGTGTAATTTCAAAACTACGGTGTGCTCTGAAAAAAAAACACGCCAATTTGATGGATGTAAACACCGGTGCTGTTTGTGGGACTATTACCACAGGCGGCGGCCACGGTCAGTTAGAAGAGTTTTTGAGTGTACTCGATATTCCATCGATGTCTCAGAGAACATTTAAGAAATACGAAGAAACTGTGTCAGCAGGATGGTCGGCGACGGCAGCGGCGGAGATGGTGGAGGCGGCTGCAGAGGAGGCACGACTGGCGCGAGAAAACGGCGAGGTGGACAAAGACGGCACACCACTTATCACCATGGTTGCTGACGGCACGTGGTGCAAACGATCCTACCGCACTAATTACTCGTCTCTGTCCGGCGTTGTAAGTAATTCATCTATTCTTTTTACAATATAAAACTCGATCCCCTCTATAAAAACATTTTCAATAATATTTCCTGGAATGTGTGTGTGGATCCGTGTTTTTTGTGTCCGAAATTCACCCTCGTATACTATTTAGCACAAAATAAAATGTAAAAAAATGTTTTATTTACATGACGGGCGAATGGTGGGAGTGGCTTCGGCCGCGTATATTATAGGTATAACATAAAATGTAAACAAAATTATTTATTTACATGACGAGCGAATTCGCTATGCTCATTCGCCCGGGTGAATTCCCTTCGCTCTTACACTGTTTCTTATGAATTTATATGGAAGTAAAATAATTGGCCTGTACATGTATTATCATAAATTTATGGTAAAACCATTTGTTTCAGTATCACTTTGACAGTTCACTGGCTGTTTTTGAACAACTGTTTTAATTTCTTTTGAAATGGACCTCCATACGCGCAATGTTAAAATTTGGATTTTTTAAACGAAATTTTCAGGCCCTTGAAAGCCTTTACTTATGGACAATCATACTTCTAATTTTTCGTTTTACAAATACTTTTTTTTACTTAACCAGTTCTTTAATGGGGGAAATACTATAACTTTTGACTATTTAATGTTCCGGTAGTGACATTTTAATTTTAAATCATATTTTAAGTGTTATAAAATTTGATTATATAAAATTTTCCATGTTAAAAACAGGACTAGCCGCTAGTGGCCGGCTGGCGGTGTTCGGCCCGCTCTTAATTTCTGTAATAAGGGGAATAAAGTAATTTACACAAATGCAACATTCTGACCTGTTACATATATTTTCTTTGAATTCGATCATAATGGAATAAAATTAACTGAGTATGCAGGTTTCTTACGAAGAGGGGTTTTAAAGTTATTTGGTTTTGGTTTCAGGCAGCAATTGTTGGATACAGAACGAGAAAGGTGATTTTCCTCGGCATGAAAAACAAATATTGTACATATTGTGCGCAGCCCGAAGCAAAGGGTCAACCAGCTAAAAAACATACCTGCTATAAGAACTGGGGCATGAGGCAGAGCTCCACGAGCATGGAAGCAGCCACTATCTGCGAGGGTTTCAAGCGAAGCGAGGAGATGTATAAGATAAGGTATGCCAAGTTAATAGCCGATGGCGACAGTAGTGTTTATAAGAAGATCTTGGAGAGCCGGCCATACAAACACTTGACTGTCGAAAAAGTCGAATGTAAGAATCACCTTTTACGGAATATGTGTACAAGGCTTAAGACTGTGGCATGCTCCAAAACACAGAAGTCATCAGTTTTTTTACGGAAGAAAATTGGGGATAACTTGTTACGTTGCAGGATGGCAGTAACTAAGGCTACAGAGCACAGAAAGACAGAAGACCGGCCGATCAGTGAACAAATTACAAACTTGCGGTAAGATATTCTAAACATTCCCAGTCACGTTTTTGGTGAACACAAGCGATGTGCAGAATGAGGATACTTCTGTCAGCTTGACACATCAACTGCTCCAGCAGCAAGTAACCTAGTCCCACAGCTTATCTCTGTTGGACTGTACCCCGCAATACATGATATCTTCAGAGATCTTAGTCGCCACAGCCGTACTTACTCATTGATGTAATCAGTAATTATGTAGAACATTACAATTCGATAGTTGCTAAGTTTATTGGGGGCAAAAGAATTAATTTTGCTACAAGTGGATCTCATCAGGGCCGTTGTACAGCTGCTGTGGTACTGCATAACTCGGGTCATGCCCATTATAAGTTCCACAAAGTTGTATACAAATCAAGCCCAGGTACCTTTGCCAAGAGTAACGAATTAAAAAGAAAAAAGAAAAACGACCAAAAAAGAAATAACAAGAGGTGCCGGAAATCATTATTTGTAAATAGTAGCAATGACGAGATTGACTACGGACCATCATCTCAACGGCCAGACATCGATGAGGAATCAATGAAAACAGAGAGTAGGGAGTTTCTTGAGAATTTACAAAAAACAGATGAAGAATGTAAAAGAATTGAAAGGGAGACGATACTTCAAGGTGATAGCAGCGAATGGCTGGAACTGTGGAGAAATATCCTAACTGCATCACACTTTGGACGGGTGTGTAAAATGTGGCCAACCACTGGGTGTGAATCATCAGTGAAACAAATTATCTACACGGTTGTTGATTGTGAAGCAATGATGTATGGGAGAAATAATGAAGATACGGCTCGCAAAAACCTAGAAAATGAAACTGGAAAAAAGTAGAGAAGTGCGGGCTTTTCATTGATAAGGAGCACTATTTCCTTGGAGGGAGTCCTGATGGCCTAGTGAATGAAAATGCAACTGTTGAGATAAAAGTGTCCATCATCTGCACAAGACTTGACTCCAGATGAGGCAATAAAGAAGAGAAAATTCACCTTCTGGACAGTCAATAAAAATGGAGAAGTTGGAGAAATCAACAAGAACCACAACTTTTATTACCAAATTCAAGGACAATTGAGAGCGACGAACCGGGAATTTTGTTTTTTTATGCTATGGACACCGAAAGGAATAAAAATAGCCGAAGTTGTTCGTGGTAATACATTTTGGGAGGAAAAATGTTCCCGAAGTTGAAGAGATTTTATATGGACTGCCTTATTCCCGAAATTATTGATCCCAGACACAACAGGTCAATGCCTATAAGAAATCCAAAGTATATAGAGGAAGCAAGAAAAAAGCCGAAGAGAAGAAAATCAAGGTAACTGAAAAAAATTGAGCAAGAACAGACAGAGCGAGTAAACTGAGTTGATCTAGTACTGTAGATAATTTTGATTCTTTGTTATTTAGTTTATGTTTCGCTAAGTGTTACTATCTAAGTCAGCCAACACATTTGTGTATTAAATAATATTTTGTTAAACATGATTGATTGTATTTATATTTATCCACTATAGTCTAAAATATTTTGAGTTACAATTATTTTGTTTAACTTGAAAGGAAAATAAAGTTATAAATATCTTCTTTATTAGTAAAGTAAAATTATTGGAATGTCAAGTTATAATAATTTATAGTAATAAAGAACTGCAAATTCCAAAATATTTTGTTGTAGTATTTTTTGGAATGAGATGGGCAGAAGAAGAGCACTCCAAGGGCTCGGCCAATTGCCGTGCCGGGGCAGATAGGTTGGCGACTTCGTGTTGACGTTGGAAAACTTGGAAACACCAGTACTTGTCCGTTTGAAGCAGCAAAACAGGGGTTTTACCTGTAACAGTGGTAAGGCAGATCACAAAATAAGTGAGCAACGAGTCACTCTACTAGCTAAACTACAGTAGCGCTCGAGACGCCAGTAGAGAGCCTGCGCACTAAAAGGCGATATTTCAATTATGGTCGGCCCCTTCTTAAAGTAAAAAAACAACGACTGAAGCGGATGTACCGAAACACCACAGAAATACCTACAAGGGAGGGGAAATATTTGCTCAAAACCTCCAAATAAGGGTAAAAGTGAAAAAAATCGCATACTCATTATTAGTCGCACATAAAATAAATAAATGTGTAAATGTGTCGATAAATAAAAACAATACCATATTATTTGTCTAATAAGAAAAAAAAATTTTAATTTGGTATTAAAATATTGTTTTCTCCAAGCAGGGAAATAATGCAACGGTACAACCATTAACGGTACTGTGCATTGCCAAAATAAATGAAATAAATAATAAAAATAAATAAATATGAATTAATAAACATGATTCAGATAGCATAAGCTGTATCGTAGTTAAAAATAGGGAGCGCAGAATTCATGCATGGACAGATGGACACGCATTCCTGACGCACCTGTCGCTAGCATTGTGTACACACGTATTTTGTTTGTGTGTGTGAAGCCTGTCCGTTCCTCAAATGTAACCAACCCTTTTCAAGTAGAATAGTTTTGTTTTATTTTAATTATAAGAAAATATGTACGATAGGGTCAAACAAAAGACACCGAAGTGTATAGAAACTAAAGGTGAACAAAAGGTTAAAAGACCGTGCCGAAATTACGAAAAGTGCAATTACTATACATAAAAAGTGAATAGCTCTTTTTGTAATTACAGTAAAGAAGTGTAATTTACGTATAGTCATGGACGTATATAAGGGGGGGTTTAGGGGGTTCAAACCCCCCCATCGAAAAAATAAATTTACACTAGGTAGAATGAATTTGTTCACAGAAAAACTTCATTCTTTTGAGTATTAAACATTTCTTGAGATTTTGGGATATCTTATCCCAATTAACAACTTACCTGCTGTAAATATTGATTATAACTCTTTACATAATAGAAATAAACTAAATTTCAAGTGTATTTTTAAAAGATTAAAGTCAATATGAGGTTATGGAGCCAAATTAAAAGCTTTCTAAGATATTGGTACGAGGATGAGCTACGAGTTGTATCATCTGGCAACAGAGGCAACCTTGGAGGGGGATTTTTTGTGAGTCAGTGTGCCGCGTGCAGTTGTCGCATCGTTACGTGTGCTTTGTCAGGTAAAATTACATGTTGTGTGATATTGCTGATTGGCAGATTGGAGGTAAGTTTCCAAATGCTTTTATGAAATTGCTACTAAGTAATAGTAAATAGTATAGTAGTAAATAATTAATCTATTAATATATCACCAAATTAATAAATACCAATATTTTCGGTATTAGACAAGCATAAATATTTGCGAATTCTTTATAAATGAAATTATCTGTAGGCTATAGTTAAATAGTAATTTATAATTGATATAAATACATTGATATAATTGATACTATTGAACAATAATACTTTCGTTTATTAATTTTTGTTATTTGAAAATTAACAAAATATTTCTGTAACATGATTTTAAGTTAATTTTTACATTAAACAAAATAAGAAACTTTTTGAAAAATGAACAAGTAAACGTTAAAGTTGCTACGTATTTAAAAAAGAACTCTAAATTGTAAATGTAGATATTTAAAAATTAGTGTTTTAAAATTTAAAAAATATACGCACAATGTACCGTAATGTACCATATAGGTTACAGGAAGGCAACAGTTAGTCGATGACTCATCAGTCCCAACTGTCAATAGCAAACTAATTTTAATATTACTACTCTCTAATTTTTTGACTAATTTAGGTTTAGAGAGTATGGTTCTTTACGCATGAAATGTATTGTTTTAGCTAACGAAAAATGAAGCGCACGTTGCAGCAATCTCTCTTGGGATTCTTTCCGAAAAAGGAGAAAACACTTGACGGTTTAAGTGAGAAGGAGGAGAGCATAACCACTCTGCCTGTGGAATATAATCCAGATGTTCCAGGTCCCTCAACGAGTACCAGCAGTGAAACAGGCCTTGGTAAGTAACTAGACTCTTGCTGAGCCAGCCCTTTGTAATCCGGCCGCTGTTTACGTATTTTAATTTATTTGTATAATTATTTGATTTTATAAGAATGTTTCTCCTAAGTTATTATATGCGAGTTGGTCGAGTTTTAATATGTAGGGCCTATGTATTTTCTACATAGCACAGACATAGAATATATTTGCTAAATTACTTTTTTTAATAAAAAAAATCACAGTTTTTTTCATTTATATCTCAGTAATCCGGCACTCTCGCCAATCCGGAATCCCTGCGTGCAAGGAATGGCCGGATTAGTAAGAGTCTAGTGTACCTTTCTTAAGTAAATATCTTTGGAGTGGGGTAGTAGGTAAGCTTTATTATGCTTCATTTAATGCATTAATTTGTCTTTTTCAGCTAGCCTGGCTCCTCCTTCGTTAATACACGAGTACAATATTGGCAAATATTTGTCTTATCCTCCAAGAAATGATGAAGAGAAGTTGAAAGCTTTGAAAGAAACTTGGAACCCTCCAGAGACTTTTAACTTTCCCATCACTGGTAAAAGAAATCTTCCCTTTCAACGTCATTGGACTACAAAAAATCCATGGTTAGTGTATTCAAATATTGCACAGGGAGCATTATGCAAAATGTGTGTTTTGTTTGGGCGGACGCAAGGTGGTCGCGGTGGTCAAGAACTTGGAGCCTTTGTCGCTAAGCCATTTAATAACTGGAAGAAAGCGCTGGAGAACTTTGATCATCACGGAAATGCCAATTATCATAAATTTGCCGTGGAACGGCCAAAAAATTTCGTAAGGGTTATGGAAGGTCAAACACTTGATGTTATAGAATCAATTAATAATTAAGGCCCATACCCTAAAGTTAGTTTTGGCGCATTCATGTGAGATACCTATGATTCGCAATTGCATCGGAACTATAAAAAGTATAATCAACTTCTTTCGACAATCACCACTTCGAGATGGCCTTTTAAAGAAAACTGCGGACGAAATTGGAGCGCCTCATTCAACGCTCATCTCGCTTTGTGAGACACGCTGGACTGAAAAACACTCAGCCATCGAAAGGTTTGCTGAGATGTTCCCCGTAGTACTTGCAACACTCCAAGCACTCCATGAAACTGGAAGGGATGTCGTCACCTAAGCATACCAATTGCATGTCTCCATGTGGTGTCGTTTTGAGCAGATCTTACATGATTGTTTAATTGTTTAATCTTACAATTAAACAAATTAAAAATGTTTTGACAGAGTCCTAGATTTCTGCCCGCCATGACGAATCATGAAGGGACCACCATAGTCAACTGCACAGAATAGAAACGGCCGCGAAGGAGTGACTCTGGGAGATGGCAAAATACCAAGCCTCTGAATCTGATGTTTGGCACTAAACTTGAGGCACTTGACGCATCTACGAATGATAGAGCAAATGACAATCTTGGCGTTAATGATCCACCAACGTTGACGAAGTGAGTGATGCACGAGTTGAGCACCAGCGTGGAGCAGACGAATGTGTTCGCGTTCAATAATAAGGCGAGTAATATGAGCCGATGGATGCAAGACAATAGGATGCTTATTGTCATAAGGTAGTTGCGACTGCCGTAATCGTCCGCCGACGCGTATTACACCAGACTCATCAAGGAATGGGTCCAGAGAAGACAACTTGCTCCTGATAGAGACAGAAGACCCATTACGCAGACAATTAATCTCGGCAGCGAAGTGGATGGACTGAGATTGTTTTATGAAAAAATTGAGAGTGGAATGAATTTCAACGGGGGTAAGAGCGCCCGATATTTTCTCAGCCCTGGAGAGTCTAATGTTTTTGATGAATCGAAAGCAGTAAGCGTATACGCGAGTCAGACGGTGCAACGAAGAAAAGTCCTTAGAAAGATCAATAGCCAGGGTAGACATTAGAGAAAGTTTGGGGGTTTGTTTTTCCTCCGCAGTGAATTCAGAAGACGACAGATTAGAAGGTAAAAAGGGTGGAAAAAGATTGGACTCGGAAGATTGAGACAAACAAGCGGGACCATGCCACCAAAGCGAACAATCGCGCAAAACGTCGGGGTGACATCCCCTAGAAATAATATCAGCAGGATTATGTCGAGAATTGATGTGATGCCATGTGCAGGCTTCCGTAAGACGCTGAATCTCGGCAACACGATTAGCGACATAAGTTTTCCACCTAGAAGACTGGGCATGAATCCAGTAAAGGGACACCATAGAGTCAGAATAGAGGTGAACACTATTGATAAAGGAATGAAGAGCAGGGGCGACCTTGAACAAGAGTCGCGATAACAACAAGCAAGCGCAGAGTTCAATGCGAGGTAATGACACCTGTCGTAGGGGGGCTACGCGAGATTTAGAACACAGAAGGTGACAAGAGGCCGATGAATCTTGATAAATGACTCTAATGTAAATGCAACACCCATATCCCCTTTCAGAAGCATCCGAAAACCCATGTAATTCAACTATCCTTGCTTCAGACTTGCAGTGAATAGAACGTGGGACAATGATTTTACTGATCAGACATAATTTATCGCATAATGAATGCCAATGCAAGTGTAATTGCCCGGAGATTGGGTCATCCCAACCAAGATTGCACAGCCAAAGTTGCTGCATAAACTGTTTGTACAGGAAAACAACGGGACCGACAAGTCCGAGCGGGTCATATATACCTGCGATAATCGATAGGTTTTTCCTCTTAGAGATGCTTGATTCAAAGGGGAATGATCTGATGTCAAACAAAAATGAATCGGTAGTGTTATTCCAGAGAATGCCCAAGGTATGCACATTACCCTGTTTGTTTAAAGGGAGTGATAAATTGTCATGATCTGCGACCACATTGGGTTTATTTGATGCCCATTTATGTAGAGTGAGACCGTATTGACTCAACAACGTACCTAAGTCAGATTTCAACTTGGTCAGATCAGAAATGGTGTCTGCACCGGTTAACAAATCGTCGACATAGAAATCATTGGTTATAGCTGACGCAGCGTCAGGAAAAGAAGTTTGATGATCCTTACCAATCTGATTAAGACAGCGGGTAGCCAAAAACGAAGCACTAGCAATGCCATATGTTACAGTTCGCAGTACAAAATGTTTAAACTATTCGAGGGGAGAGTCACGCCACAGAATACGTTGATAATGACAATCCTTCTCAGCTACCAGAATTTGTCGATACGTCTTCTCGATGTCGGCGATGAGAACATTGTTATGCATACGAAATCGCAAAAGAATAGAAAAAAGGTCTTGTTGGACGTTTGGGCCTACCAACAAAATGTCATTGAGAGAAAGGCCATTGGCAGTTTTGGACGAGCCGTCAAAAACGACGCGAAGTTTTGTGGTAGAACTAGAATGTTTAAAGACGGCATGGTGAGGCAGATAATAAGTATTTGAAACACCTGAATTTATGGAGCAATCGTCGACAAGCGTCATGTGGCCAAGATCCTTATACTCCTGTATAAAGTTTGCGTATTCGCGCGCAAGCTTAGAATCACGCATGAACCGGCGTTCTAAACTCAAGAATCTTGCTTCAGCGGTAGCATAGGATTCACCCAACTGGGGATTGTCTGACTTAAATGGTAGCGCAACAACGAACCTACCCTCTTGATTGTGATGATTGTGACTTAACGAAATGCTCCTCACAAGCTGACTCGTTATTAATGGGTGTATTATCAGGGATAGTTTCGGTCTCCCAAAATTTCTCGAGAGACGCTAGGATTTGACTGTCGTTGTTCCTAGCCAGGAACGAAACAGCAGGACCCTTATAATGGCAGTGTTTGGGCAGATTGCCTGCAAGAATGTAGCCTAACTTTGTTTCCTGTATAATAGGAAAATGAGAACCGCGTACATATTTGTTAGGTAAAATTAAATCTAAATAAAATTGCGCTCCTAACAGTATATCGATATCAGCAGATATGTTGAACTGTGGATCGGCGAGATAAACGTTATCTGGGACATTAAACTGATTTATGTCAAAAGATTGTGCTGGCAATTTATGGGTTAATGCAGATAAGACAGCACACTTTGCCTCGAAGCTAAATCTTTGATACCGAGAGATAATGCGTATAGACGCAAGATTAGTGGCACAACACGCGGTGTTATTTATACCTGTTATCGGTATGTTAGATTTAGTCAAGTTAAGCTGTAATTTCTTGGCAAATGATTCCGTACAAAAATTTATCTGTGAACCCGCATCCAAAAGAACTCTTGCGGGTTGTCTGTTGCCAGCCTGGTCAATGACAAACACAATTGCTGTTGATAAAAGAATATTATTTGTAGATTGTAATTTAAGTGAACAGTAGTTACTGCTGCTGGCAGAGACTGGCTTTGACACATTGTTTATGTGCAACAAAAAAATGTTGAGATCCGGTCCGAGTGGACCAAAAAAATGTTAAGATGCGGCCCGATATGACCAAAAAAATGTTAATGTTAGGAAGAATGATGCTTGTGGTGCTATTGCCAGGATGCAGAATAATGACGATAGTGGACTGTATAATACATTTATTAAGATTGTTGTACACTAAATTCTGAGCGCTGAGGTTGGCTATGTCTGGTTGAGATTTAAGTTTTAAATGAACGTGTCGCTAAGAAAGCTAAATGGTAGATGAGGTGCAAATGTGCGGCACTCAAACTACATCAAGAAATGTTAAGGCCTAAGGTCTATACGAATGTCGTAGATTGTCGTCAGACTTGAGGCGCGAGTACACGGCACTCAAATTACATGAAATCGAGAAATTAGCAGTGTATTGCTAATTGGTGCAAGTATGCACGAAATGTTGTGGCCTAAAGCCTACAATGATTGTCTGACGACAAGAAAAATGATGTATGACAGAACAAGCGAGCAAACGTAATAACGTCTGCCGCCTGCCGTAGCTCGGACAACTGTAACGTTGAACGTTGTATAAACATGATAGCGCAATATCACAAGCACAGATTAGCCAACCTATTAATGCGAAAATTACCACATTACTGTCCACCATGGAAAGTAATCAATTTATAGTTTCCCTGGTAATTCTTAAGAAATGTTTTCTTGTACACAGCAAACCTAAACAAAATACTGCAAAGAGTCAATGTAGATTTAACTAACACTTGCAGTTATGTAAAGACAGTAAAAGCTACCTTACAAAACATCCGTAATGAAAGTGAATTTTCAACCCTTTTTGAGGAAGCAAAACAGTTAAGTCCAAGTGACATAATTGTTCCAAGAGTGACTGGAAGACAAACCAAGCGCAGTAATGTACCAGGGGACTTGGCTGAAGTTTACTATCGACGAAACATATTTTACCCATTTACCGAGCTTGATGCTCGCTTTAAACCTCATGAGGAAAAAATTGCAGGAATTCAACTGCTTCTACCTGACCGGACCAAAAACGATGAAAAAACAAAAGAAATTTTAAAGAAAATTGGACAAATATTCCTTAATGAAGATGAAGAGAAACGCTTGTTAAGTGAGTATGAGCTCTGGCACAACCACTGGTGTGCACTGGAAAACCCCACCACCGCTTTAGAAGCTATGGATCAGTGTGATGAACTTTTCTTTCCAATCATTAAAAAACTGCTTCAGATCTTAGCCACGCTCCCAGTATCAACTGCGATGCCTGAACGAACCTTTTCTACCCTTAAAAGGCTGAAAACCTACCTAAGGAATAAAATGGGAGATGAGAGACTTATTGGCCTCGCTCTCATGAGCATTCACCGGGATGTGGTGGTGGAACTGGAACCCAATGAAATTGTAAATAGGTTAGCTGAAAGAAGAAAGAGGTTGAACCTAATTATGTAAAACTAAAATACCTTAATAAATTCTTCAATGACATAATTTGTTATTTGTTAAAACAGCCTAACAACATAACAAAGTACTCGTATACTCGGGGAGAGAGAGGAGAATTGACAATTTGGTTGGCTATAACCCCCCCCCCAATAGAAAAGCTATAGATACACCCGTGCGTATAGTAAACATATAAAAATTAGTGATCGATTGAGCATCGAGTGATGTGAAACAAACTTTGTAATTCGCGAAGATCGGCGTAAATAGTGAATTGAACCAGAATGGCGGAAGTGACGCTTCGACAAAATCTGACAAGTTAAAAATTGTCCAGACATGAGTTTTTGCACGACCTGACTATAAATACCAGGTCGCGCTAAAAAAGTTTCTTCTTCTCGATTCAACCGTTGCCACAGGAGGCTATGTTGGTCGACGACGCTATTTTAAATTTACAGTAAGAGGCACAGGACAAACTGAAGTCCAAGCAGAGCACATACGAGGAGGTCTATGGACACACCCGCAGCATATGATGTGAGGCATGACGACTCGTAAACCGTACATGCAGTAGAATCTGACCAGAGGACCAAGAGGACACAGACTGAGGACCAAAGGAGGACGTACGGATGATTAACCATGTCAAACGAGGTGATGAAAAACCAATGTAATTACAGACATTTGAAAGACACTAATTAAAGTTAGAATGCAAGACATTCAACCTGTATTAAAATAACTAATTGTACATAAATGTAAAATCAGAGTAAAATTTAGAATAATATTTCTTGTATAAAATTTAGTAATTGAGAGTAACATAAATGATAAGAGAAATATTTGATTTTTGAGTTAACGTAATTAATAAAGTCTTGGTTGATAAAGGAGAATGCATATGCAGTAGAAAGTTTTAAAACTAATTAATATTAAAGAAATTGGAATACAAGTAACTTCATTATTAAAGTAAATTAATCAGATATTGTAAAAGATGATCACACAATGAGTAAGCCGAGAGCAAAATAAATATTTAATTAATTAAAATTAGATAATAAGATTTACGTATAACCTGTGTATGTAAATTGTTAGCTATAAGTTGTGTACGAAGGAGTCGTACAAACAATATAATAATGAGTAGTATTTCTATATGCGAATGAAAAATTTTGTTTAATAAAAAAAATAAATAATGGAACAATTTCAAACTTAAATAACGTATCATCTTCTTATTATGATTACACCCATGAATTCAATACATTATATAATTTGTTATGTTATATAAATTGGTCCTGAACTTGGGGCTACACAAATTAAATTATATATCAATGTTTGTGTTGTTATAATATACATACCGTATACAGTCTTGCATTTTCAATGGTCATGTTTTTTTCCGTTTGTGGGGGGTTAAAGAATCTGTCCAATGTAGATTGCTTTTCGCTCTACTTCAGGATTTTTCGGAAGTTATTAATAACATTGTCGCTGCAGAGATCTCGGAGTGTATTGACCTCAAACTGGTTTGGGTGCCATTCTAGGGCCGCTGTTCTGACATCCTCTCACTTCTTTAAAAGATCTTTAATAGCAGATGTTGGGATTGGTCCTCTTTCGTCTTCCTCTTTTTCAGAAGAAAGCCATCTCACTGAGTTTCTTGGTGTTCTTCATTCATGAGTTCTTTGATTTCTTCTGTCATAATATCATTTTCATGTTCCATTATATTCTCTTCGATGTTATCTTCATTCACCTCCAATTCTAGATCTCTAGCATTTGTCACACTTTCATCCATAATTTCAGGGACATCATCTCCGAATCCCTGAATGCAGGATGGACACAGCTTTTGTCAAGCAGAATTCAACTGTTGTTGAGCGTTCTGACCATGCCTTTTGAATGACCCAGATAGCTTGAAGAATATCAAATTTTTCTTTTTAATGTCATCATTGAGGAGAACTGGCATGCTGTAACGGTACAGAATTGTGAGCCACCCCAGTTTAATTTTATATTAATTCAAATCATCATTTCAAGCACTTTCCAAATTGCCAGACTTTCACCTGTGGGGAGCCCCAGTGCAACATACATACAGTTAGCCTAAACAATTGCCAGACGTATTGCGTAACCGCCCAGCAGCAGGCTCTTTGTGAATCACAGTCTGCAGTTTGTCATCAGAGAGTGAACAGTAGTAAGCAACATCAGACAGTAAAGTTGGTGATATAAATTTAAACGGTGGCCTCGGGTGGAAGATAGGCCGTAATTAAGAGTAGGCCTATCTTTCAATGCATTAACATTAATTGTTAAAAAGTGTAAAGTGTACAAACAATAGCACGGTCATCACCTAAGTGCTCGAGCAAAATAAGGTCGGCCGACAAACTGTTACAAAAGTGTAATCGGAAATCATGATAAATTAAATAAGACGTAGTATACCGCGTCAGTGTAAAAATTTTGTGAACTGTTGAAGTAACATTTTGAAGTGACCAGAAACAGCTAACTCCACGAGGCGGTAATGGAACTGTAAGAACGCCGGGGATGGGTTAAGTACTCTTCATAACACTAATAGAACAATGCCATAAATAATAAATCTAAATACTGAACTGTAATAAACGGGGTTTAAAAGAAAAAGAATGTAAAAGAGTATGAATGAGAGAATGTCGCAAAGTACTGGTTAATGAAAATAACGCTATCATTAAGTAAATTTTTAGAGTAGTTTATACGGGGTGATTAAATATCTAGGTAGTCTTGTTTTACTGAACTTGTAGTGTGAAGATAAGGTGAAAGGGTATAATTCAGGCTAATAAAAGAAAGCCAATTTGTTAACATACGCAAAATTTGTGTTAGCGTAATTATTTCGAAACTCAAATCCAAATAATCCTTTCTGTAGCAGTTTCGTCTGTACGACTCTGGAATAAAACCCTAACGTAAGAGTAAATTATAATTTTGTAATTAATATTGTTTCACTGGCGCCCGAACAGGGACGGCGAGTATGATTTGTGGTTATATTCGCCAGACCTGATTAAGCTGCAGAACGGGTTGTTTGGAAGTGAGGGTGTGGTTAGAACGCTTTTAGATCATAGAAAGTAAATTTATTAAAGTAAAATTGATGATCATTTAATTAAACAATTTCATAATGGAGAACGTAGAGAATAGAATAAATGAAATTGATGTAGTTGTCGGCAGTGAGGCCTAAAATAAATCTATGTATGAAAACATGTTAACTGAGTCGGCCAATAAAGGCGATTCAGGTATTCAGACAGAGCCACTGTCAATCAGTGACAGTTATGTAAACGGATCTGTATTAATTAGTGAGGGGGAGCAACTTCCACTCCTATTACAATTAAAACAAATATCAAAGAAAAAGAATTGTCATTGGAGGGCATATTTGATTTTATGAAAAACAATTTCAGTAAAGTGAATAGTAATTTTGATGAACAGAAAAACGAAATCAAAGAAATTAAAAGTAGTTTCAATGAGAAATTTGATGAACAGAATGTTAAATTCAATGAGCTAAAGGGTGACATAAATAATATTGATATAAAATTTGATAAGCGTCTATGTGAAATGAATACACAAAATGTTAACTTCGAAATCAGTATGAATAAACGTCTAAATGAGATGGATGAATGTTTGAACACTATTAAAGAACAAGTGTTAGAAAAAATTGATAAACAAATACAAAAGGTAATCAAAAATTTTGAATATAAAACAAATGAGAATTATAATGATGTGTGTAAAAACGTGGTAGTAGAGAACAAGGAGATTAATGTTGAGAGTGATGAAGATTTTGTTGAAGTAGAGTTTAGTAATGAAGTGTTGTTAGCAAATGTCGATGAGAATGAGAGAGAGCGTGAAGACAGTTTAAATGTAGAGCATAAAAAGAGGGCAAATTTTTCTAGTGATACAGGTGAAGAAAAAGTTTCACCAGCCGTGTGGGAGGACAAAGGTTCCTCCTTAGTTTTTGTAAAAGACAAAAGGTCTTTGAATTATTTTTGTGTATCTGGTAAAGCCAGACGTTGTAACAATGTTGTGTTGCCCTCTGTGTGGAATGAGAATGTGAAATGTTGTGAGAAGTATTGTAATGAAAGTGATTATGAGAGAGAGAGAGAGAGAGAGAGTGGTAGAAATATTTAAGGTGAAGAGAGATTATGAAGAGTTAATACAGAGTTTAAATAGTGAGAGAACTGGTAGAATTAGAAACATACCTTGTGTGACAAACAATGTGTATATTGATGACAAATATTTGCCTGTTAATGAATCTATAGTAGCAGAATATGATAATAATGATGTAATGGTAATAACAAAAAACACTGACGGAGACTTTACAAATAATACTGATGTCGACTTGATTTATGTTAAGATAATTTTGGGGGGTAACCCTATAGATTATTGTTTTGGTACAATGGGAAAAATAAAATTTTATGGCCACAACACACAAACTAGCCATATGTTGTGTATCAATAAAATTGAAAAGTGTCATATACCGAAAAGGCTAATTTTTGACGATGGAGGTTGAACTAATAAAAAGCAATGTATGGACATATTAAATACTTTAATATATGGTAATGACCTTGCTGAATTTAGGTATTGATGTGTTGTATATAAGAAAATTAGTATGGAAATCTGTAAATAAATGTGTTAATGTTAAATGTATTGTGTTAATAGTATTCGGTTGCAATGTATCTTATAGCTTATGTGCAACATGTGTGTAATGAGAGGGAAAGGTATAATAATAAATAATAATAATTGTATTCCACTAAAATAATGAACAAAAGGTATTCATGAAGCCTATTTTGTATTGTGTATTTATATTCAAAGTGTTTTAAATAATATAACTAAAGTCAAAATGCTTTTAGTAAAATGCTATTAAAGTAATTGTGGTGAATTAAAATTATATCTTATCTGAATTGGAATAAAAAATATAAGAGACAAATATGTTAACTAAAAGATTTATAGAAACCAAAAAATTTGAAGGAAGTATATATGTCAGTATATGATGTAACTATGAATGTTGAGACAGAGTGTTTATTAAAACAGTCTGGCATACAACTGTTTATGTAAACAGGTGTGTTGTAGTTGTATGTTGTGACTAAAGTCTACAGTCATGCTGAGTTGACAATAACAAAACTGTTGTAGTCTGCTGAATAATTGCCAGTAGGAAAATCCCATTATGAAATAAAAAGAAATACCATTATTAAGGAATGTAAATTTTTTGAATAATGTAGGTAATATTATGTCGTATCATTTTGAAAAATCTAATTAATTTTGAAATTGTTAATTAAAACAATATGAATTAAATTAAATGAAATTGGTAATTAAATTAATTGAAAAGATGATTTTAATAATGAACTTGTAATAATGAACTTAAACTTTATTTTCATTCGAATTCAAACTGGAATTATAAATTAAATACTAATTGATAAAAAACATAATGATTAAAATATTTAGTAGACTGTAAGGTTATATTATTATTTTAAACTAAAGCCAGTACTTTGCAAATAAAAGAACTAGTACTTTGTAAAGAATAAGCCGGTATGGCTAAGAGGAAACGAATCAGTTGTGGGATATGGAGTGATGGAAGGCCGTTTATTAAATTTTAATTGAATGTTCTAGAGTCAGGTGATACTGTGGTGGGTATCGGTCCGAGCTTATGGTGGTGGGATCTCGAGTAGAGAAGTCCCGTAAGATCGATGGGTGCTGCCACAGTCGCCAGACTAGGGGGGTAAGAACCCA
The DNA here is from genome assembly GCA_034769895.1 of Magicicada septendecula. Taxonomy (NCBI): domain Eukaryota; kingdom Metazoa; phylum Arthropoda; class Insecta; order Hemiptera; family Cicadidae; genus Magicicada; species Magicicada septendecula. The sequence continues at coordinate 200,220,697 of CM068376.1, read as the reverse complement.
TGATTTTAGTAGAGTGTTCAGGGGGGTTGCAGCGCCATATCCTCACTGATCCTCTTAGGGTTTAGGCAATAAGAGTTTGAACGCCTCGGCTTTCAACCTCTTATTGGGGGGTTATTGTAACGGTACAGAATTGTGAGCCACCCCAGTTTAATTTTATATTAATTCAAATCATCATTTCAAGCACTTTCCAAATTGCCAGACTTTCACCTGTGGGGAGCCCCAGTGCAACATACATACAGTTAGCCTAAACAATTGCCAGACGTATTGCGTAACCGCCCAGCAGCAGGCTCTTTGTGAATCACAGTCTGCAGTTTGTCATCAGAGAGTGAACAGTAGTAAGCAACATCAGACAGTAAAGTTGGTGATATAAATTTAAACGGTGGCCTCGGGTGGAAGATAGGCCGTAATTAAGAGTAGGCCTATCTTTCAATGCATTAACATTAATTGTTAAAAAGTGTAAAGTGTACAAACAATAGCACGGTCATCACCTAAGTGCTCGAGCAAAATAAGGTCGGCCGACAAACTGTTACAAAAGTGTAATCGGAAATCATGATAAATTAAATAAGACGTAGTATACCGCGTCAGTGTAAAAATTTTGTGAACTGTTGAAGTAACATTTTGAAGTGACCAGAAACAGCTAACTCCACGAGGCGGTAATGGAACTGTAAGAACGCCGGGGATGGGTTAAGTACTCTTCATAACACTAATAGAACAATGCCATAAATAATAAATCTAAATACTGAACTGTAATAAACGGGGTTTAAAAGAAAAAGAATGTAAAAGAGTATGAATGAGAGAATGTCGCAAAGTACTGGTTAATGAAAATAACGCTATCATTAAGCAAATTTTTAGAGTAGTTTATACGGGGTGATTAAATATCTAGGTAGTCTTGTTTTACTGAACTTGTAGTGTGAAGATAAGGTGAAAGGGTATAATTCAGGCTAATAAAAGAAAGCCAATTTGTTAACATACGCAAAATTTGTGTTAGCGTAATTATTTCGAAACTCAAATCCAAATAATCCTTTCTGTAGCAGTTTCGTCTGTACGACTCTGGAATAAAACCCTAACTTAAAAGTAAATTATAATTTTGTAATTAATATTGTTTCAATGCTTCAAAACACTGACGAAACATAGCACAAGTGTACAATTTCTTGAAACCAGCAGTAACCTCCTGATCCATTGGCTGAATCAACAAAGTGGTATTTGGCAGTAAAAACTGAACTGTCTGCCAGGGAAAGTCTTCCAGCAAATTATCTTCAAGGTCTTTTGGGTGTTCTGGTGCTTTCCAATCGAAACAGTGCTTTCAATGGCAATTCATTGGTCTGAAGGTAATCCCTGATGCTTGGTGCACAAACTTTAAATAACCATTTTTTGAAACAAACCTGCATGACTCATGCCTTTCATTCCATCTCCACATCACTGGCAGTCTTTCTTTAATTATGGATTTTTCTTTAATGCTCTAGGATTCTCAGTGTGATAGACAAGAAGCGGTTTAAGCTACACGTCACCAATAGCATTAGCTCCCAAAATCGGTCTTTCATGGGTTTATGCTCAGGAATATTTTTCTTATGTTTCATGATGTTGGTACGGTTCAGCATGTGCTTCCAAAATAAACCAATTACATCACAATTTTATAAATTTGTTGTGGACAATACCCTTCTTTGTTAATGACTTCTTGAAACCTGAGACAGAACTTCTCAGCTTCTTCATCTGCACCAGCAGACTCACTGTGCATTACCACATGTTTAATGCCAGATCTCCTTCTAAACTTTGCAAACCATTCAGTGGTAGCCTTGATTTCTATCTCCTCATGTGATGAATGTGGAGTTTGTTTCTTCAGTTTTTTAAACATTTCTCTAGCCTTCTCTTGAATGACACTCATACTAGTTAGAACTCTTTTCATTTCCCTTTCTTTTATCCAAACTAAAAGTAATCTCTCCATTTTTTCATGGATGGCACATCTTTGTTTTTCGGATGTGATTTTTGTTACTGCTTACTGCACGAGTCTTCTTCATTATATCTTTCTTAATTAAAATTATGCTTACTGTAGACCTGTTCAAACCATACTGCCTAGCAACATCAGACATCTTCTGCCCACTCTCTAACTTGGCTATCATCTCTTGCTTGGTTTCTATGGTGAGCACATTTCTTGACACTCCACTCTTTTTAGGCCCCATATTATTATCATTTTTTTTTAAAAGTTCAGAAAAGCACTTACAAAAATTCAGAGAACACAAATCAACTAGCGCACAACAAAGTTATATGTCAAATTCTCTTCCAGAAACTGTTCATAAATGGCAATAAAATACAGTTCTGTGAGGTGTTTGTTATCCGAACGTAAAAGTCTTCGCAAAAGTGTTCGTTGTCTGATTTGTTCATAGTCCGAACTGTTCGTTAACTGATCACCCACTGTCCACCAGTACAGCACAAACGTCAATTTAACAGTACAACAGTTTACACCAAATGTCACCTTCTTATATACAAGAAGTGGTAGACACCACCTGGCACCTAACTAATTTCCACATAGTCTCCACACTACCCAGAACAAAGCCATCCATAGTTATATAATACACATTTTTATATAGTTTACATTATACTGGGAATGTCATATTATTTTACTGTCAATCAGGCACTAATGCTTATTGTATGGTAGGCCTATTTATTATCACCTTTGTCCTATACGTATTTCATATATATTTAGACTTACATTAGTTTAAGTGACAAGCAGATTGTATACAATTCAATAATTAGCCAGTAATGGTACTTTTTGTTACCAACAGTAGAACACACACCTTTGTCAAACTCTTACCAGGGTCTTTCCAATGCAGCCTTGGTCATAAACTACCTCCAACTATCCCCCGCCTAACATACATTTCAAATCTGTCAGTTCAACTCTAACCTCTGAAGCTGCCGTAACTGGTGGAACAATTGTCAGGAAAATAAAAATTATCTTTAGAACTATAGCAAGTGTTTATTGGCATTTGGTAGAAAATATTCTACCAAATGCCAAGAGACCGTTCGATCAGTGTAATATTCTTTGTACCAAACACAGAGTCAGAAGTTATTCTAACAGATAATAATTTACCTAACATTTGGTGTGAGTAAAACCACCACACAAAATATACACACCCCATCTTGATAATTTTTTCCAGCACACAATGACCATAAGGGATGTTTATGTTTCACTTACTTCTATTTCATGATTATTACACTTGTAATGGCACCAAGACTTTTTAATGAACTTTTTTGAATAGCCATTAGCCTGGAAATAACTGAAAATGTTGTTAACCTCATCATTCCAATTGAATCTAGAGGAGTGAAGGTTAACTTGGATGATTTCCCTTTTTACGTTACCCATGTGGAAAGTCTAAGAATCTAATGGTCCCATATGAGTTGCTTTCCAGAGTACTGATTATGTGTATGTCCTCCTGACTAATGGATACATCAAGGAATAGTATTTTTTAGATTTATTTATAACAAAATAGATAGTACCTTAGAGTATATAAGTAACTTAAAATACATTATGTGAATACTTAAAAAAAAACCTGTCTATCACTCAATTCATAGAGTATTTATTATTATTATTTCAGTTGTAATATTTTAATTAGTATTTAGCCTGAGGACAGGTGGCAAAATGCCTGTTGCCTGCCAACTACCTGTCACTGAATGTGCTGCATCTCCTTCATTCTGAGTATGCCCCTCACTAAAAATGTATGTGTTATGGATTTTATTTTAAAGTTTGCTACAGCATACAAATATACAGATATTATGAACTTAATTTTTTGCTGACCACCGCAGTTATCGCAGTACAGCATTATTTCTAAATTTTCTGAATCAGCTAGTTTTGGTTGTTTTCTTACAAAATAAAGTAAGCATGAACCTATTTCTATTGCCCCTAGCCAACACTCTCCCTTATGCGACATATAGTTGTAAACATCACCAATTCTTTTTTCTTGGTAACTCACATACTGTAGGTAAATCAAATCATATCAACCTATTGCTCTTATTTGAATACTTCCTCTTCATCAGCCTTTGTACCTTAGAGTCTGCTGTGTACTCAAGGATCGGACCACATTTTCTTCTGTGTTCTGATGTTGTGGATTCCCCTAGGAATATAAAACATCAGTTGCTTAGATAGTCCATCCTCATGGATCCATTGAACATGATCCATCCAACCCTGTCTGTACTGGTTGATCCTGTCATTCAGGTTGTGCAAGTTCCAAGAGCATTAGCTCATTACTTCCCAAAATAATAAAAAAAATGTTACCAGCTGACTGAACTGGTACTTGCTGAAAACATGCTGAATGCTGAATTTAGAAGCAACATGTCAAGTTCAATGTGTTCACAAAATTTATCAATGATGTCAAACAAGATTTTAACAGGCAAGCTGCTCACAGATTTTATTTATTTAACGAGACAGTTTGGAGAGCAAACCTCATCAGTAAACTCAAAATGTTTGGAGTGAGAGGATGCATGTTACGCTGATATACAAGATATCTCACTAAGAAATGAGTAAAGGCACAATGGTAAGACACAGAATCAAGCTACAATCACTATAAGCTGGGGCTCCCTCAAGGAAAGACAGAAGAAAATTGAGGGAATTTACGTTAGTATGTTTGCTGACAACATCAAGATATGGGCATCATCAAGCAAAAGAATAAAAATTAAAAGGCGGATCTCAAAAGGACAGTAAATGCTGCTCTAAACGATCTTAATACATGGTACTTAGAAAATAACATTTTAGAAAATATCAGCAAATCAAAAACTCTCCCTTCAACACAACAGTACAGACTTCCAATTAAAAGTAGAAAACGATTTACTCAATAAGAGCCATATAACTAAATATTTAGACATTGTGGTTGTAACAAGCTAAGTTAGGAAACCCAAGTTGAAAAACAAACAAATGAATCAGACTTATGAAGAGATTGGTGGGAGCCTGGGGGGGGGGTAGTTATCTCCAACACTTATGTGTGGGGGGGGGAGTAAGGACAACACCAGACACTGCCCTTCAGCAAAACACCCAAAACCTCCCAATCAGGTGTGAAGTACAAAAACAAACAGCAATGAGCCTTGTCAAGATGGAAGCTCACTGACAAACAACAATCGTGCAACAATTATGAATTTGAAAAGGGAAGTTATGAACACAGTGAAGATAAGAGAGTTTCAGTATCTGGGACATCTCATCAGAAATGAACACAGATGTTACTTATTGCAGTTCATACTACAGGGTAAAGTACTTGGTAAGATAGGAGTTGGACGACCGAGATTGTCATGGCTGAGAAATTTAAGGACCTGGTTTGGCATGAATACAACTGACTTATTCCATGCAGAAGTACTGAAAGTTAAAATAGTCTGTATGATATCCAACATCCGAAACGGATAGCAACTATGAGAAGAAGATGAATTTGAGCCCACAACATTATTACCCAGGCTAAGAGCAGTGAAATCTCCGTTTAAAGTATATTGGCAATGCTGTCCAGTAACTAAAAAGATGATTAGACGAGCATTTCTGAAATTTTTATACTCCTTCTGAATTTGGTTTCTTCCAATAGCCCCTTGTCCTACCAGCCAAAAGAATTCACACATTTTGTCTGTAATTAAAACTCGTTTCATTTATAATTTTTCTAATTTATACAAAAGAGATACATAAAAATTTGTACTATTTATTTCTTGATCAATATGACTCTTGTGTTTGATGACCAGAAACAAGTTTTTAATATGTGTTGTACTGGTAAAGATTTTGTATTATACTATAATAATATTAAATATTATTTTGTTGTATGTATGCTAATCATTAACTTATTGTTACTGTAATTCTAAAAGTAACTGTATAATATTCTAATTTGATGTACGAATATATTTGGCTGTAAGGGAAGTCAAGCCATGTTGAAAATATTATGTTTACTGTTAGACAGCCTACTGCCCCAAAGAATACTTTCTCACTTATTTTGGCAATAAGGGTAGTAAACAAGCATAGTATAAATGCTGAAAGTAAGAACTGTAAAATTATCAGTTCCAGTGAACTCTCTTTGCAGGTTGCCTTGCTTGGCAAGCTGCCGTAGTGTAAGATAAAGAGTTAGACTCTTGTCTGACGTTTAGTTAATTAAAGATTGTATAGATTATAGTTAATTGAACTTAGTTTCTTTTGTTTGAGAATAAGCATTATACGTTTTGTCTAATTTTCATGAGTTAGAGTATCTTGAACTTCTAGTTCTTTATTTGGGCACCATACCACCTTCAATCAGATTGCTTTTCCTTAGCCACTTGAGAGAAGTAGTTGCGTGTGTTATCCTCAGATATAAAATATTTATTGTGTCAGGTGTTGGGTACACCTGTAAGGTATTCTGAAGAAGTGAAGAAGAAAGAAGACGATCTGAAGGCCAGTAGCAAAGATAAACAAGTAAGTGACAAAAGTAGGTTAGCGAAGGACTATAGTTTGAAAGAGTAAAACCTGTATGGACTAATTATGATGATGGAATTGTTTAGACAGCGCCTTAAAACTAATATCACTGTGTGGCAATGAGAGGAATTCAGATTTGCAAGCGTACACTGACTGTGTTAATTTTGTTTTATGTAATGTCAAGCCAACAGAACAAGAGAATTACTTAAAAATTGATAAAATTAGATTGAGGGGGTGATAGGAGCTGCCATCCATAGATCAGAGTTAGGTACATGGAACAGTTAAAAAGAATTCATAAGAAGTAGGTAGGATAAACACCAAAGTGACTCTTTTTTAGAAGATCAATTGATTAGTCTGGAACAGAAATACGGTGAATCTATCCAGCATTTTGCTGATAGAATAGAAATTATAGGGCATAAATTGTTATAGCTCTGTGCAAATCCGGTATAGATAGTAATATGGCTGAATTAAGTGCTGAAAGAAGAATGCAAAAAAGTTTTAGAATAATTCATTTAATTATGCAGTCAAAACCAAACCAATACATCCTTACATTCCAAGACCACCTTTCCAAATACCCTGAACCTTTTCCTTACCAGACCAAAAAGGAATTACTATAGCAAAACTACTTATAGAAGAAATTATCTGTAGACACGGAATCCCTAAAATGGTACTTACCAACCAAGGAATGAACTTCGCTTGTGTGTTATTTCAGGTATCCATAAAATCCAAACTACTGCCTACCACCCAGAATCAATGGAATTATGGAACGAAGTCGTCAAACCATAATTGCAGGATTGAGTCCAGTACACCAATAAGGATCAAATAAGTTGGGACATGTGGTTACCTTGACGAGAAATTCACTTACCAATGAATTGGATACGAGAAGAGATACAGCAAGATCTAAGTGAGGATGACTTGATCCAAAAAATAAAATGGAGAATTCAGTTAGTGAACCAAAAGGCGATAGACTACATGCAGCAGTAGATTTAACATTTGTGAAAAACAATTTAGCGTAGGTGATAAGGTATCATTGTATCAACCACTAGTTAGGATTGAGAATTTTTTCTCAGAACGCAGCCAAAAATGTACAATCACTGTGAACAAATTTTGTTGCACAGACTTACATTTTGTAGATGTAAGCGGAGCAGAACAATAAGTTTTGTTTTTTATAACGGTAACAGTAAGAAAGGTTTGTCATAAAGGTGTTTTGCTACAAGGACACAAGTGAAAAGGTGGTGTCCTTTATTTGTGTACTTTTCTATTATTAAAAATTTAGTGACAACAGTATGAGGGAGGCCATAGTTTTTATTTCACTTTAGTCTCCATCATACTGTGCACCACAGTAAACATAAAATGACAAACAGTATTTTGAGAGTCACAGCATCCATAGTTTGATATCTCACTGATGATGTTTATTGGGTATTTGTGACAGTACATAAAGGCCTGTTATCCTAATTATGGGATTAAGGGATCTCGTATTATATTTTTTAGTATATATATGAATGTCAACCAGGGTTAGGTCAGTTTTACCCATGTCCCAAGAAGCAACGCATATTCAACAAGAGGGGAGTGAATCCAAGGTCACCGGGAGACAAGCAAAGTCGAACATGTATAATGGCGGTGTATGTGAAGACGAACTATAAATATGAACTTTCATTGGTCCACAAGGCTGTGTCGTCATTAATAAACGCTGATGACATAACACCAAGAACGTACAAACCAGGGCGTTGGCCGTAGAAACAAAAGACGGTGACGTCATATACACTACTACTTACGCCGATTTTGCGTATAACCCGTTCCCAGTCTGCATTAACAACTCAGAGCGTACACACGCTCAATTGTGTGTTGGGCAGTTTTTGCCAACAAAGGTGTTAAAAATTTGTAAAAAATGTAATCATACAAATAACTAGTTTCAATGGACAGTTAATTGTAGTAATCTAAATTCAGTGCACTCAGGAAAAGACAGATCACAAAGTTCGGCCGAACATCCGCCAACCATCATGGGAATAGTCTGAGGAGCGTCATTACCACTTCAAATCAGGAAAGCCCTTTTTAAATTATTCTAAATTCTAAACTGTAAAATGAGCTCACAATATATATTTAGTACAGAAATGTAATCATCATCAAAGTATGAAAGGTGCGTGTGAGAAAGTGAGAGTGAAAGGTTGCTGGCATTTAATAACCATTATCTGGGGCATTGGTTTGTGTTAAGTATACGTATTAGTTAGTGAATCTAAAGAAACAAGCAATTTGAATACCATACTGCAGTAAAATACGTTTGTTTAAAAGATTAAATTACAGAACAAATAAGCGCTATATAGAGATGAAAGCATGGCAAAAAGGCGGAAGTCATGAAGCCGCCATTTTGGTAATTGTTTAACTGAGTAATGACTCCCATTGTCTATAACACTTGAATATTGAAAATCAAATAAAGCCTAAATTGTTTAACTATACGTTGTACGAATGGTTATTTCAAAAAACCCGACTACCTCTGCCTTTTCGCTTAACGAAGCCCTGGACCCGAAAGACAAAATTAATGTTGATAAGAAAGACACATGTTTACACCGGATGTATGGTGGGTATTTCTTTAATTACAATAAAAGACATAAAAATAACTTATCATATTTATATGAAAATGTATGTAAGTTAACAGATGGCCCCCGAACATTGGACTTTATATAAAAATTTACATTATATAAATAAGCCAAAAGCAGAGGCAGACGGGTAGCGAAATATACGTAACACAATATAGGTTACCTGTATAGGTTATGTTATGGTATGAATAGAATACAATACAACAACTAAAATAAAATTTATTATTATTAGTATGATAAAAATGGCAAATAGTAACGAGACGAGTAGAACAGAATCAGAAATGATGGGTGATAGTATTCACTCAACACCAGCCCCAACAAAAAGAGTTGAGGAAAACGACATAATAAGAATAATGAAACTGCTTTTTAATGAACAGAGTATCAAATTCGATACGAAATTAGACAATTTTAACGATAAATTAAACCAGTTTGATGAACAATTTAATGATATTAAAAAAGAAATTAAGAAACAAAGTTGTAATTTTGACGAAAGAATAAACGAAATAGAAATACAGTGTGACAGTATCCAAAAACAAACAGAAACCAGTAATGAGCAATTTAATAACAAAATAAGTCAGTTAGACGACAAAATTAAGCAAATCAATGAAACAGTTCAGAACCAAATAGAAAAACAATATGGAGAAATAGAGAATAAATGTTTAACCACAGTTAATGAGCAGATAGAGAGTAGAACTAATTGTAAAATAAATAAACAGATAGAAATGAAAACTAGTGTTTTACAAAATAAAATAGACAAATGTGAATTAGATGTAATAGACATAACCAAAAATATCGAAACAATAGACCAAACAGTATCAAAACATGAGAATAATACTAGTGATAGAATGAGCATGTTACAAAGTAAGATTAAAGAAATAGATGACCTAGCTATACAAAACAACAATAATATGCATGTTAAATGTGATGTGATTGAAAATGATTTAATGAAAGTGAAAAATGAGTTACGGGGGGAAATTCAGAGAAAATTACCGGTATTACGGAAAGAATAATCGTGACTAGGGACATGTACAACGAAATAGAGTTAGAAAATTTTAACCATGAGAACAGAGTAATACACCCTATGAGATTTTTAAACCAGACACGAGAGTACAATCATTTCTGTAACCATAACTGGGAAATACAACTAACAAAATTGTCAAATGTTTTAAGGGTAATTCTATCGTATGGGCGGAGGCGCACAGAGTAGAATGGGACAATTTTGAAACGTTCGAGAGGGCATTTAAAGATAAATTTTGGCCGGAAGAAGAACAAGAGAGTTTAAGAAGTCATATTATGGGAGCGGGTAACTTTGTAGGACACAATAATATAACGATGTATGTGACAAAGCTGTATAACGAGGCAAAATACCTCGAACCGCCTATACCGTTCAAATCGTTCGTCAGATATGTGAGTAAAGATCTACCCAGAGAAGCACAGATTACCTTAATGACGAAGGAGATAGAGAATTTAAGCGAATTAGAACGGATTTTAGACATTTTGCAAAGTATTAGGGATCATGAAACAGACGACCTATACAGAATAACCACAATAATAGTAACACGGAATTTAACCGACCTAGGAATAGTTATCAGGGAAGTAATGATAATAATAATAATTATAGACATAGAAATAATTTCCAGCAATCGGGTGAGTGGAATTGTTTTAGGTGCGGGAGAGAGAACTACGCTCACAGACAGCAGTGTTTCAGATGCAAACTACCTAAAGAAGAACAAAGGAGGAGAGAACACACGAGACAGTATGTACCAACCGACAAAGGAGGACCAAGTACCAGTGGAACATCAAACCACAAGCAAGGATGACCAAGTGGTCAACAACAACAAGATATGAACAATAGTGGACGACAGCCGGAAAACTAAAACCGACAGTGGTAGCCAGGACCCGACCACTGTTCAGAGAAGCGCATGAGGTCCAACCAACAGAAGACATCTCAAGTAACGTCATTAAAATGGACATAATAGCTGATTTGTTGGAGGAGGAGAACAATACTTTAGAGGAGGTGAGAGCAGGATTGACGGAAATCCAGGTAACTATAGAAAGTAAGCATTTTAGAACACTGGTGGATACCGGAAGTGAAATTTCAGTTATAGCAGAAAATATTTTAAATGATTTGAGAGAATTTAACAGAAATATTCCAATTTTGCCAGTAGCAGGGGTTACGGTGATAGGAGTCACAGGGGTACGGAGCAAACGTGTGACGAAACAAATACATTTGAACTTTTTGATAAATGGTATAGATTTTGATAGTACATTCTTGGTAGTTAAGGGTTTGAGTTTGGACATTATTTTGGGTAACGATTTTTTACAGAGGCATAGAGCGGTGATAAATTTTAAAGAGAAGGTGATAGAGTTAGACGGGGGTGACCGGTCGGTAAGAGTTCATTTTGAACGGGTGATAGATAAAATTAAAACAACTGGTGTAAAGTTACTAAAGAAACGAGTAGATGAGAATAATAGAGATACTAGAATTAATTGGTGTAGAGAGGCGGAGTATATTTATGATGATGATAACGAAATGAGTAATATTAATGATGCAGTGTGGGAGATAAGGGCAGATAAGTTTCGGAGTGAAGGGTCCGGTGTAGGGAGTGGCCAGCGTGCGGCGTTATGGCAGGTGATAGAGCAGTTTAAGGGAGTGTTTGCCGATGTTCCAGGTAGGGCAAAAGATTATGAATGTATGTTACAGATAAGGGAACACACACCATTCATGCAACTCCTGTGCCTTACTCCAAAAGACGAGCGGTGCAAGAGGAGTTAGATAAAATGCTGGAAGGAAAAATTATAGAGAGATCAGTATCGCCCTACTCGAATCCTTTGGTGGTAGTAATAAAGAAGGAAGGCAGAGTCAGGTTGTGTTTAGATGCGAGGAGGATAAACCAGATAATAATACCCGACCGAGAGTCACCAGAAGCGATTAATGAGATATTTCAGAAATTCAGCGGCGTGAAGTACATGACATCGCTGGACCTTACTGCAGGATATTGGCAGGTACCGTTAGCTGAGGTGAGTAGAAAATACACCGCATTTTTATTCAATGGAAACAATTACCAGTTTAGGAGACTACCTTTTGGACTAAATACCAGTGTGGCGAGTTTCATCAAATGTTTGGATAAAATATTGAGGCCTAAGGATTTGGATTTCTTGACAGTTTATGTAGACGACATTTTGATTGGCTCCCGGACTTTCGAAGACCATTTGGAATATTTAAGGTATGTATTGACGAAATTGGAGACAGGAGGACTTATGGTAAATTGGGACAAGTCAGAATTTTTACAGACAGAGATTAAATTTTTAGGTTTAATATTACGCCAGAAGGGATCTCAGCAAACCCGGACAAGGTCAAATCGATCATGCGCTTCCCTGAATCAAGGAACATAAAGCAACTTCAGAGTTTTCTAGGGCTGTGCAACTTCTACCGAAAATTCCAAAGGAACTACGCACACATGACAGCAAAGTTAAGTGCAATATTGCAAAAGAACCGACAATGGAAATGGGGCAACGTAGAGCGTGGAGCTTTTAAGGAAATTAAAAGGAAATTTAGTGAAATGATCATGATGAACCACCCGCATTTTGAAAAAGTTTTCTATTTACAGACAGACGCCAGTAATGTAGCCGTCGGCGCGGAGCTGTATCAAGAGGATGAGGAAAAGGAGCACCTCACTATCGCCTTCGCGAGTAGACCATTGCTGCCAGCGGAAAAGAACTATACAACGACTGAAAAGGAACTACTTCGTATTGTATTCGCCATTGGAAAATTCAGAACTTACATTTTGGGAAACAAGACCATCATACGAACGGATCACAAGGCGCTATCCTTTCTGAACACTTGCAAGCTTGCTCACAGCCATCTAACAAGATGGATGCTCGTACTACAGGAGTACAACTTCGAGTGGGAATACATTAAAGGGACAGAGAACAAGGTACCCGACACTCTTTCCAGAGTAGATTGTGAGAATAACAAAACAGGTAGGGATATAAAGGAAATTGAGATTTTTAAAATAAGTAGGGAGGATAAGATCTTTGGAGAAGAGTTAAAGGATGTCAGCACCATGCAAAGAGCAAATGGTAAGTCGGGTAAGATAATAAACAGCTTGGAAACGGAGTTGGAGGAATCAGAATATAGCCAAATTTTCCAAGTTTACAAAGGATTGTTGTTTAAAAGGGTAGTAGGGGGTGAGCGTGACTGGAAGTTAGTAATACCAGAAGGGTTGGAAGAGAAGATTATTTGGGATTGTCATTTTAGATACGGTCATTTTGGGGCGAAAAAGTGTGTCAGTGTGTTGAAGGAGTCATGTGTTTTCAGGAATATGGAGAGACGAGTGAGGAAATTGCTGAGGAGTTGTGATTTGTGTCAGAAGTCTAAGGTAGTAAACTACAGGGTTGAAGGTGAGTTGAATTTTATAAGGGTAGAGAGACCATTTGATTTAGTTGCGGTAGATTTGTTTGGACCATTGCCGAAAGGTAGAGGCGGAGTTGTGTATATTTTTGTATTACTTGACACTTTTTCGAAGTATGTGAAATTGTATAGCGTAAAGAGAGCTACCAGTAAGGTATTGAGTGAGAAGGTGACTAAAGATTATATGATTCACGTGGGTAAGCCGAAGGTGATTTTGTCAGATCATGGGCCACAGTTCATCAGTGGAAAATGGCGCTAGACCTTAGGATGGGAAGGAATCCTCACGAAGCATACGGCTGTGTACCATCCCCAGTCAAACCAGGCTGAGCGTGTAATGAGAGAGATAGGCAGGATCTGTAGAGCCTATTGTCACGCTAAACACAGCGAGTGGCCGTTGTACGTCAAGAAGGTAGAAAATTGGCTGAACAGTACCACCCACGAGTCCACCGGCTATACACCTCACGAATTGGTAAAGGGAACACGCCCCCCAAGAATATTGGAGCAGCTGTTTGATTATCCAACGGAGCGTGAGCGGACGGATGTGAGCATAAAGATCCGGTTGGCCAACGAAAATTTGTTAAGCAAGGGTGAACAGAGAAAACGTAGACACGACGCAAAAGGTAAGTGGGTAAAATATGACGTTGGACAGTTGGTATTAGTAAGGAGGCACGACTTATCGAGCGCTCAAGACAAGGAAATTAAGAAATTCTTCCTGCTTTACGAAGGACCTTATGAGATAGTAGGGATCAAAATGAAAAATTCATATGTGTTGCAGGACAGGGAGACTAGGGAGATAATAGGAACACACAATGCAACAAATATAAAGTTATATTGGTCATCTTAGGATTTGGTTAAGAATTGTATATTAATGAGTATGAATGAGTTTAGTTTGATGTTTATGTTTCCAGGAGGGACTTTCCCCTATTTTCGGGCGATCACAGATTCACCACCTCTGATTGTGGTTTTTTGGAAATGAGGGTCAGACCATGGTGGGCAGTAGCCTCAACAGCGGGGTGAAACTCACGGTGGTCCGGCTCCACGAAAAGGTGTGAGTAGAAATTTTAACATGCAAGAACGGGGAAGGGGACCCAGAGTTCGTGGAAAGATAAAGTAGAATTTGAAAAAAAAAATAAAAAATAAAAAAATATGTGTGTTCCACGAACTAAAATAGTTTCATTTAGAAATTATGAAACGAAATATTTAAAATTATTGTAATTTAAATGGTAAAATTTTCCAAGTGCTTGTCTTACTTTAGAAAACAAGGGAATGTAAGTTATCTTAATGTAAACTTATCAGGTGATCCATTGTTGTAATTCCTATTTTGTCTTGGAAGAAATTGTCAGTGAAAGTTTGAACTTGCAAAGTGTCTATGTGAAAATTTTTAAATAATTAAAGAACTTGTTTTTGAGCAAGGTTAAAAGGTGTTTTATAGTTGTTTGGTGTTAGTAAAATGTAAGTCAAAAATGGACTGTAAGAACAGCATATGTAGGAGGAATTAAGTTAGAATTAATTGGGCTAGTGCAGTAGTGGCATGTGCTACTGTAGCTAGCGAAGTGGGTTGGTGAGTAACGCACAGACTGTTGCTATCATCGGAGGCCTCAAGAAGGCGTGAGACTACACTGTACAATTTTAATATAATTTTGTATTATATGTGATTATTGACGGTACAGTGTATAATAATGATGTGATGTAAGACATGCTAATGAAGTTGATTTCCCCACTTTTCGGGCGATTACTGCCTTACCAGCACTAATTGTGGTTTTGGATAGCGGTCAGCTATGGCCATAAATTAAGAACCTTGACCATAGCTGGCTTGAAATTGGTGTAAATTTGAAATCAATGGGGGGTGACTTTAGGGGAATCCCCGGAACTATGGAACAGCGGCTGCCACTCTGTTCGAGTAGGAACAGCAAAGCCAGGTGGTAGACCCGCATTAAGGGCGTGTAATTATGTAACTGAGATATGTTGATGTCTAAATCTTTCAAAATGTAGCGCTGAAGCAAGGACACGGAGGTGATAAATTCCTCCAACAATGCCGTCCTTGTGGAGGCAAATGGGCGCAACAGTCCATCCTTAAAAAGGCAATAGTGTGTGTGGCTGGGCGGTTACTACAGGGGTAGTAACGATAACAGAATATTAAATTTTAAAGAATTAGTAGTGAGATTGGTGTTGGTTATCAAGTATATAATGATGATTCTGTTGTAAAGAAAAATAAGCGTAAAGAAAGTTGAGTAAAAAAGATAAATAGTTTTGAAGTGTTTGCCATAATAGGTATATGTGTTGATTTTGTTTGAAATAAATTAGTAGAGATAGTGGTTGTTGTTTGGGAGATTAAGATTTGTTTTATGTTTAGTACAATAATGTGTTTTCTTGTGGTGAGAGGAGTAAGTTG
Organism: Magicicada septendecula; assembly: GCA_034769895.1. Taxonomy (NCBI): domain Eukaryota; kingdom Metazoa; phylum Arthropoda; class Insecta; order Hemiptera; family Cicadidae; genus Magicicada; species Magicicada septendecula. The sequence goes on along the minus strand of CM068376.1, from coordinate 200,204,897 downwards.
ATGTTGACTGGAGTCAGAGAATTTGATAAAAATATACAGAAGTGTTGAAAAATGGAAGGATTTATCTGTCTTAAATCTTGTTTTTTTTTTTTGTTATTTGAAAACTTATGAGTTAAGAAAACCAACGCCTCAAAACACAAACCAATGCATCTAAGGGGAGACATATCAGTTGTGGATATGGGAATAAATAAGTCCACTATTTTAAAATTTTGTATTGCATGTTTCAGAGTTTTGTGGTGTTGTGACCGCAGTCCTGAGCTGGCCTGTGCGTCAGAACAGGAGCGTTAAGTGCCTCATGGCCTTATAGTGTTGGGATCTCTCCTGAGAAGTCCAGTAAGGTCAGACAGGTACGATCAGCATCATTGAACCAAGGGTAAGTAATTATACTTCTTTTATATTAACACTACAGGGGGTTGTGGCAACATATCTGAACTGATCCTTTTAGAAACGTGTGAATGAGTCAATGAAAGTTTTTATGTTTCGACATAAAACCTTTCATTGAGAGGGTTTTGTGACAGTACATAAAGGCCTGTTATCCTAATTATGGTATTAAGGGATCTCGTATTGTATTTTTTAGTATATATATGAATGTCAACCAGGGTTGTCAGTTTTACCCATGTCCCAAGAAGCAACGCATATTCAACAAGAGGGGAGTGAATCCAAGGTCACCGGGAGACGAGCGAAGTCGAACATGTATAATGGCGGTGTATGTGAAGACAAACTATAAATATGAACTTTCATTGGTCCACAAGGCTGTGTCGTCATTAATAAACGCTGATGACATAACACCAAGAACGTACAAACCAGGGCGTTGGCCGTAGAAACAAAAGACGGTGACGTCATATACACTACTACTTATGCCGATTTTGCGTATAACCCGTTCCCAGTCTGCATTAACAACTCAGAGCGTACACAGGCTCAATTGTGTGTTGGGCAGTTTTTGCCAACAAAGGTGTTAAAAATTTGTAAAAAATGTAATCATACAAATAACTAGTTTCAATGGACAGTTAAATGTAGTAATCTAAATTCAGTGCACTCAGGAAAAGACAGATCACAAAGTTCGGCCGAACATCCGCCAACCATCATGGGAATAGTCTGAGGAGCGTCATTACCACTTCAAATCAGGAAAGCCCTTTTTAAATTATTCTAAATTCTAAACTGTAAAATGAGCTCAAAATATATTTAGTACAGAAATGTAATCATCATCAAAGTATGAAAGGTGCGTGTGAGAAAGTGAGAGTGAAAGGTTGCTGGCATTTAATAACCATTATCTGGGGCATTGGTTTGTGTTAAGTATACGTATTAGTTAGTGAATCTAAAGAAACAAGCAATTTGAATACCATACTGCAGTAAAATACGTTTGTTTAAAAGATTAAATTACAGAACAAATAAGCGCTATATAGAGATGAAAGCATGGCAAAAAGGCGGAAGTCATGAAGCCGCCATTTTGGTAATTGTTTAACTGAGTAATGACTCCCATTGTCTATAACACTTGAATATTGAAAATCAAATAAAGCCTAAATTGTTTAACTATACGTTGTACGAATGGTTATTTCAAAAAACCCGACTACCTCTGCCTTTTCGCTTAACGAAGCCCTGGACCCGAAAGACAAAATTAATGTTGATAAGAAAGACACATGTTTACACCGGATGTATGGTGGGTATTTCTTTAATTACAATAAAAGACATAAAAATAACTTATCATATTTATATGAAAACGTATGTAAGTTAACATATTGCATTAGACTGGTGTCATTTTTGTTCAAATCGAACTTTCATCCACACTTAGCTGTTGATGAGGAACATAATATTATTGGCAGAACACATTATGAGCATGTTGAATTATGGGGTTGACCTTGGAACATGTACCACACCCTGGTTGCCCAGTAGGACTAAAGTTTTTCATCATTTACTAAATGAAAAATGTTAATAATAATTGAAATCTGTTTCTAGGAAACATTTTATGAAACCAATGGTGTTGGTAAGTTACTGTCTGCACACCAATGTGAATATATTGAAGGTTTTCTAATCAGACCTGTGTTAATGAGACAGCCTATGAAGCCTGTAATTTTTTTGTACTGCCGTATCTTTACTAGTGTTGTCATAAATAATGGAGTCATTTTTATCTGAAATTGGCATTTGGTTTGTTTGTTGATATTATGGAAAGTATTGGGCTGTAAAAAACAAATTGAAGTCGAATGGGGCTTGGATATTTGAAGGAACTTAGAACTTTGGATAAATAAAGGAATTTAAATGATTTAATCTGATTTGTTTGATTTATTTTTGATTTGAAGCCACAACGTCAATTTGAGAAAAGGAATTGAAGTTAAAAAATAAAATATTTTTATGAATGTAAGATCAGCAACACAGTATATAGATATTATATTCAGTGTAATAATGAGTATGTGTACACACCCAGTACTTGCTAAAGGCAACCCAGTATGCATGTAAGGGGGAACATATCTGTTGAGGATCTGGTATGGTATAAGGCCAGTCTTTGATTTTTTGATGGAATGAGTTGAGGTTAGGTGGTACTATGGTGAGTATCTGTCCGATTTTATGGTGTTGGGATCTCGCACAGAGAAGTCCAGTAATCTCGTTCAGGTGCAGCCATAGTCGCCGAGCTAGGGGGGTAGTTTACCCATGATGTATTAAGAATTAAAGGGGGGTTGTTGGCACCATATCTTCACTGGTCCTCTTAGGGTTTAGAAATGAGTTTTCCTGTTTCGGCAGAAAACCTCTCATTGGGGGGGGGGGTATTGTAATGTGTCAAAAAAGGGGGTTTTTATTTTTTTCATTAAATTTATTTAAATTTATTCTATGTCATCATTGCAAGTCCCATGTAAAAAGGTTGTATTCAAACAATGAACCGTAACATAACTTTTTGAGCGGAGTGTAGTTGGAGAATGCGATACTTGTTTGTAAATGGAATGTTTTTCACGTATGATATGCGCATACACTCGTCAGGGCGCAGCTTCTACGCATAACCGACAAAACCAATGCTACAAAAATGGCGAGGCAGAAAGATTTTGCCACGTGCTCTGAAGACGGAGGAAGTCAAGTAGAGGCTCAACCCACCTAAGCCTCTTATATCGTCACCGTTTAACAACACTAGCCCATGTGGCCCACAGACAATTCAGACTTATTGTAAGACGACGAAAAACTCGTAGCCTGAAGGCAGTGCATTCCTGTTGATTAACAAAGTGTAGTGGGGAGTTAGGTTGGCACTCGCCGCTCAGCCGTAACCACGGCCGGGTGAACATATAGGCTCGTCAGCCTAAAACTGCAGTTTATAATTTTAAAGTTTTAAAATATGGTAAATAGTGACTAAATTGCAACCAAAAAATGATAAAATAACATTAAATTGAAACATCAAAGTAACTTTAGTGAATTAGTGAGAACTCAATCTGGACGAACTAAAATACGGAGTGCGAGGTGATCTGCAGGGACGCCGCCAGTCAAGTAACCGAATATAAATAAATCAAATATGTAAATTTCTAATAAAAGCGCTTAAAATTAAGAAAGGGAACTTAAATCAGGTATGCATGTGAGAATGAGCAAGCTGGGTTGCTTTTAAAAGAATTATTTAAACAAAGGGTTAGAATAAGTGAAACAATGTCAAAGTAAATGTTTTGTTTTTACTCATATCTAAGAAAAGAAAAGTAATTAAAAGAAACAGTAATAACTTTGAGATATAAAAAGAATAAAAGTAAATTTAACCACATTTTGCAATTGAGTAATAAACAGCTAATTAATATGGTCAATGAGTGTAATTATTGATATATACAACCTTGAAATCACGCTTGTACTTCACAGTTTGTGTGACGGACCTGGGCTGGCAAGGTAAGTTGATCAGGATTTATTAATAATTTAAATGTGGTGGAATAGTAGAACACAATTGACGCCCGAGAACAGGGACAAATTTAAATATTGTAATTCTTATTAATATTAACCTCACAAAAATAAATACAGGTGTAAGACAGAGTGATAGTTTATCCCCAATTCTTTTCAGCTGTGTCCTGGAGAAAATAGTGAGAATTTGGAATGAAAAATTAAAGGAATGCAAAATATCACCAATTATGTTGGGAAGAAGGAACACACATATTGAAATAAACTGTTTGGCATTCGCAGATGATTTTACTGTACTTTCTGAACATCTGACAATCTGCAGTAACAAAAGTTAATTTTTTAGAGGACATTGCCAGTAGAACAGGCTTAAGAATTTCTGCAGAAAAAAAAACAAATTTCTCACAAACATTAAAAATGCACCAAAATTCCTGCTAACAGATATTGGTCGAATAGAGAGGGATAAAAAAATTAAGTATCTCGGGGAAATAATTCAAGAGAATGATTTAGAAAAATCTTCTACAGAAGAAAGGATTCATAAAATGGAAAGAGCATATGGTATAACTAAAGATATTTACAATAAAAAGTGCATATCTAAAAATACAAAAATTAGCCACTACAGTATAGTAGTGAGCCCAGAATACCTATATACAAGTGAATGTGTAGCATTGAATTATAATTTAGAAAAACGAGAAATATTGGAAAGACGAATTATTAGGAAAATATTTAGCCCACGAAAAACATAAGAAGGTTGGAAGTTAAGAAGTAATGATGAAATATGTATAGAAAATACGGTACAGAAACTGTGAGAAAAAGAAGACTAGTATTTTTTGAACATTTATACAGAACGGACGACAATAGGGTTAGCAAAACAGATCTTTAAATATCTGTGGGGAAAGAAGTTACCATCAAGTTGGATTAAAGAAGTCAAAAAGGATTTAGCAACGCAGTAATATAAACGCAGAAGAAGCAATTGAAAGGGAAGCTTTTCGGGCAAAAGTGTTCAAAATTGGAAGCATTCCAGGGTAAGAGAGAGAAAAACGCTAGTTCAAAGTGGACTGAAGAAGAGCCATAGTGAATAGATGAAAGAATATTGGATAAAAAGAAAAGAACAATAAATAAAGAACTGAAATTGGCATGTGGTCCTCGGAAGGCTGACACAAATAGAAAAACAACTATTACTAAAATAAGAATTCTATGTGCATGAATATGTGTGTATAAGGTAAGCATATATGACATATGTAACAATTTAAGCATATATTAACTACGTTTTTTACATTTAAAATGTATACCTTGTCCTCAAATTTGATCTTTTCCATTTATTTATGATGGATGAATTACTCTTGTTAACACCTGAAACAAATGGAAACACTGGTAGTTATAAGACTAAATCTACATCATACACAAATTAGCACAAGAATAACGTCCGATTAAGAACAATGTTTTCTATTTAACGCATATATATTAATAAACAATGTCTTCACATTCTCAAACTTCAGTTTCACCACTACGGGTACCTTATTTTAGTTTGTGTGAGGAGTTTCATGTTAATATAACAAAGTGTTTCTGGCTGAAAAGAGATTTGAGATTAACTTATGTAGAGAAGAACTCACATTAATGCTGCCTGCATATGTAACTGGGATGGCCTAATATAGAAAGTAGCTAAGATAATAAAAAACAATATAACATTAGAAAACAATCACAGTATTAAAAATAGTTCAGAGTTAGTGGACCTAACAAGAGATATTAATATCGAAACTCAATATAAATTAGTGTCTTTTGATGTGAATAACCTATACACAAATGTACCGGTTCAAGCCACGGTTGAGATTCTGAAAAACAACTTGGAAAAATCTGGCAGTTTAGGTCCTCAAGAAATAAATGAATTACTATATATTCTTGGTGTCATTTTAAAACAGAACTATTTTTCATTCGATAATCGATTTTTTATTCAAGAAGAGGGACTCGCTATGGGTTTTCACCTTTATCTGGACTCTTGTCTGACATATACCTTAATCATTTTGAAAATACATATTTGCTTTTGGTAACCAATAAATTCAATAACCAGATTATTTTTTACAGACGATATGTAGATGATACCTTTGTTATTTTCAATGGGACAATCAGACAAATAGATAATCTAAAGTCTTTTATGAATAGTATCAATACAAAACTACAATTCACAGCAGAAGTAGAAACAAATAATGAAATAAATTTCTTAGATTTAACTTTAATAAAACATAACAATAGATTTTGTTACAAGATATACAGAAAACCTACAGCAACTGATTCCGTTATACACGCCAAATCTTATCACCCGTATACTCAAAAAATGGCCGCTTTCAATAGCCTCTTACACCGGTTGACAAGTATACCTCTTGAGCACGATGATTATATAGATGAATTAAATACAATTAAATATATAGCGGAAGTGAATGGGTACCGAAGCTCAATGGTCGAACGGTTATTACGTAAACATAAAAAGAAGAACGTCATCAGTACACGTAACAAAAATAATAAAGTTAAGTTTATTTCAACTGAGTACACCAATAATATATCTATGGTTGTAAAAAACGAATTTCGGAAACATAACATCCTAGTATCGTTCCGTACCACAAATAATGTTCAAAAATTATTACGGCCTAAAACACAACAGTTCAAAGAAAAAATAACAGGTGTTTACAAAATGGTTTGTAATGATTGCGATATGGTGTATATCGGTTAGACAGGCAGGGCATTTATACAGAGGTTTAAAGAACATCTACCTAAAAATAACTTAAAAGCCTGTAAATCAAAATATGCCGAACACTTAATGGTGCATAACCATAATTATACTGACTTTGACACCAAATGCAAGCCATTACATCTCTGCAATAAGGGACGATACATGAACGCAGCCGAAGAATTTGAAATATACTGGGCGTTTAAGTGCAATCCTAGTAACATGCTAAATGACCAGCTGAATTTTAAATCACATCAGCTATACGATATGGTTGTGGACAAATTCATATTAAGCAGGAATAGACAGCAATCGATGGTGGGGCGTTGTGATGAGACTGTAGAGGAGTTGCAGGCAGTGCGTCGCGAGCCAGCAAAGGGTGCGCACCCAGACATCGGTTAACTTGTGTAGTGTGTTATTTTAATGTGTAGTAGTTTAGTTTTAATGTGTTAACAACGTCCACACGGGACTGAAATCTGAAGATGAGGCCTTCAGCCTCGAAACGCGTTATTTAATTAAATACAATAAGAAGTCACACGACGGATGAAAAAAGGTAAATTAATTTTAATGTGTAATTAATATAAGAGTACTGAAACACAGTGCTAACTATAATGATGTTTCCTGAAAAAATGTTTTTTCTTCTGAAAAAAGGTACATTTTTCTTGGAAACCATACAACAGGTGTCCATATTTTTTTATCAGTTTCTCATACCATGTTATATATTTTCACACAGACTTTGTTTTAAATTCCTATTTACCAAAAATTGTAAGAATTTTGACATCATTTTCGAATTATTTTGAGAAGGAATTAAAAATTTGATATCAATAAACGCTAAAATTTTTATAAAACCCCTGAGTTAAATTGATTGCAGAAGTTATACTCTTTATTTTGTTTGTTGAAAGTACCAAACTGACAGTTGTGGGAATATGTTGCAATACTAATGGTAAACTGTTATTTTCAACACATGTTGTATGCATCTGATGGGTTCAAACATTTGTTCTGTTTTCAATTAGTCTAAAGAAACGTTTTATCTTATTTCCAGTTTTCTGGGCTCAGTTAACTTTAAACAGATTTTAAACAGAATATCTTTCAAACAAATAATATTGGAAAAAGTTTACAAATTATAATTTTAAATGACCTGAAATATTATAATAAACAATGAAACAATATTTTGTGGTGTTTAAATTGTACAAAAAGGAGAAGTGGAAATGTATTGAATTCATGATCCACTGAGATCACTTTAAAGAGTTTTCAATTAACGTAAAGGGTAACATTAGTAATATTCACTGATATAATTAGTGACAGCATAATAACACATTACTAAAACAAACCACATTAAGAAAAACTGCTAAGAGATCCAAAATGTATTGTGTTACATCATTGAAAACAGAAATGTTTGTATGCTGATAAGAGTTGGTTGGCAATGTTTGTTTGTTGGTATGGAAGGGGCATCTTAATGTCAGCTACAAATGGCTAAATGAAAGAACGCCACATCTGCACTCCCGCTGTGGTCCCAGTGTCAGTACAGAAGTTATATTAAACTTTATTATAGAATTAAAAACAAAATTATATGATTTCTCAGAAAAATGTACCTGAATTTTCACAATTTAACATCGCAAAATAGGGATGTCCAACTTATAATAACATTATGTTTATACTGAACAGTTTGTTTATAATTAATGTTTGTGCATGGCCAAACAATAATATTTAGTAGTTGGTTAACATGTACGTTTGTGTACTAGATTTTTAGTTTACATTGTATATTTTAACAATGTTAAATGCCATGAATTGCTTTAATACAATACAATAAAATACCGACCAAACCAATTACATTATATACAACCCCTTCCAAAAATAAAATTTTCCTCAAAAACAATAAAGCAATTTATATCCCCCTCTCCATAAAGCTACTTCATGTACAACATAACATGGCTCCATTACTATTTATTTACTGATACAGCTTGATCCAAACCAACCTGAACAGCATTGCCTTTACATTAAACACACTTGCTCCAAGGTAAAAATGGACATTACATATGTAAATATATACTGAAAATAACTGACTAAATAAAAAGTGAAAGTGTAAAAGTTATGAATCTGAAAGTGTCATTTGTCTAAATGTTTTCTGATGTACTTTAATTTTAGAAGTCTACAAAAAGGTTTAGGCCTATTTTATTTTATACTTCAGTTCAATATAAATTATAGAATAAATAGTTTCAATAATAATGTACTGAGTATGATCGTGTTTTCTCGTTTTCATTTGCAATAATAATAATTGTAAACAATATATTTATTGTCTCCCAATTTGTTGTTAACTTGAGTATGTAAAATTTTATTTTTCATATGTATTGAATCAGTGTGAAAACAATCACAAATGCACAATTTTGAGAAACCATCATTACTTATATTCACATGTCTAAATATATATCCATCTACTGTAGACGTGTTGCAATCTATACATTTGTATTCTGTACAGCATCAGTAGACCTACCGTAATACTCAATTTTGTGCTGAATATTTGTATGTTTCAATGTTACTGTATTCTTGGTGTCATTTATCTACAGTTACTTCCAAGTCTGCATTTTTCAAAAGCCAAAGTCAAATCCTAATCTACACGGTCATATTAGTAAACCCCCAAGCGCATGAGTTAAGCCCTAATTTTAGTTAATATTCACATCATTAAACAACAAAAATTATGACAAGAATACTAAATAATCTTTGCTATGGCCAAAGATATAAGGTATTACTTCCATGCACTATGCTTAGAAGTGCTGAGACCCCCCCCCACCACTCCGACACCGACACACATTTTATTCCACTTGACTGTAGCACCTCTTACTACATTTTGTTGTATACCCATTTTGTAATTTCGGTATACCGTAATTTCTAATGCGATTTTGTATAAACTGATGAGGACTGGTCCACTTTATGTTAGTATTCAGTTACGCTAAAAATTCAGTGTTGTTAGGTTATGTTTGTCCAGTTGTAGGTTATGCACGCTACAATAATATTACATTACTCTTACATTTATCCTGTACGTTGTATAACAGTACTTGCCTAAGCCGTTACTTTCAGTATATTCAGTACATTACTTTCCGTAAATAACAAGTTTATACAATTATAGTGGTTAAATCCACATATATAAAAGTAGCTATTAAGATTCACCAGGAATCCAGTGTTATCACAAACAGTGTTGCCAGGTCTCAACAAATTTTTTCAGAAGATTTGACATGAAAATTTCGGGAGATTGTCGAAAATTTCGGAAGTTGTTTTGACAAATCTCAACAAAATGTAGTAAGCTTAAATGAAAATAATATATGCAGTATAATTATTATCACAAAATAATTTTCACTCACCAACGTTGTCGTCTTATATTCTAAACCAGAGATTCTCAACCTTTTTGTGATTGAGAGCACCTTTCAAAATCCGGGGCAAGTGGGAAAGCACCTTGAAAATTTAATAATAATAATAATAAATACACTCACCAGGCTAATGAGATCCTTGGCCCTGAATGTAACTCCGAATTTCACTAATATGTAAGGAGAAGTCGCTTGCAGCCACACGTAAACAGTCCTCCAAATGTGAGTCATTTAGTCTTGATCGTGCTTTGTTCTTGATGTATTTCATTAATGAAAAACATTTTTCACACAGGTAGGTTGTCCCAAACATCGCCAAGCATTTGAGAGAAGCATTTCGCAATGTCGGAAATTTCATTGTATCATTTGCACCCCAGAAATCTGTGATCCTTTCCTTTTCGAAAAGATATTTTAAGGCTTGAGAGGACTGGAGCTCTAATAATTCAAGTTTCGCGCGAGCAAGATTGTGCTGTTGAATAATCTGAATTTTTCTGAGAGAGTCCACATTGAATTGAAATGGATTGAGCACCATATTAAACAACGGCTCACTTTCTTTGAGTACACGAAAAAGTGTAGCAAACTCTTTCAACAGATCTTGAATTGCCAGAACGACAATTTTAGGACACTCCGAGTGGGGACGACCAAGACTCGAGAGTGTACGTGCCAGTTCAGGAAAATGAACCAAGTCATTTTTACTTGCCGTCCCGAGGAATCTTTGTAACTTTGATCGAAAGGAAAATATAATTACTTTCAGTTCACAAATTGCGTTTTTCTGACCCTGAAGACGTTTGTTCAGCTCGGTGAGATATTGAAATAGGTCTACCATGAAAGCAAGATTGATCTTGAAATCATCCCCGAATATTTCTGGAAACTTAGTGACATAATCGTTGGCAGAAATAAATGTTTTGATTTCTTCGAAAACTTTCCAGACCCTTGTAATTGCTTCCCCGCGACTTAGCCAACGAACATCCGCATGTAGGATTAGTTCTGAATGTGGCACTGATAAATCATGCAAGAAGACTTTTAGTAAGCGTTTATTCAGGGGTTTATAAACCAAAAAGTTGATCAATTTAACTATCAGTTTTAACTGTTCTGAAATTTCAGGAACAGATATGAGATGACTGGCTAAGTTTTCAACGTGAATTAAACAATGATAGTGAACAAAGGGAGGAAAATGTTCATCATTTTTCAGAAGAGCGACAAATCCTTTATTTTTACCTACCATGGAAGGTGCGCCATCAGTAACCACACACACGAGCTTTGATAAGTCAATGCCATTAGGTTTCAGGAAATTCGCGACAGCGTTGTAAATGTCTTGCCCCGTAGTTGTACCCGGGAGCGATAAAATTGTTAAAAAGAAATCTTCTACAATTCCCACATTATCTATACAACGTACAAAGCACGCCAATTGTGCTATAGAAGCAATGTCTGTTGATTCGTCAACAGCAAGAGAAAAATAACTACATTCAGAAAGTTTCTGGAGTGCTTTTTGTTTAATTTGAGCCGCGATAAGGTCAACGCGCCTGGCAACAGTGTCATTACTAAGTGGCACATTTTTTGCCGCATTAATCAAAACACTTCTGTATTTCTCAGGTATACTTTCAGCGAGAGTTGTCACTGCGGAAACTATGCACTCCTTCACAATTTCTCCACTTGTAAATGGCATCCCATGCTGAACAAGTTTATGAGACACAGATACAGACACTTCGGTTGAAAGTTTGTTAACAGAACTATTAACATTAAATCAAAAAGACTTTTGTTGACGTTGGAGTTGTGATTTTAACTCTTTGATTTTTTTGTATCCTTGCATCTGATCCCGTGGGATATTGATCAGAAAACGCACTATGATGAGTTTCATAATGTCTTTGACAATTTGCTTTTCTGAAACCCGATAAAGGTGCATGACACAAAACGCAAATAACTCCAGTATTCTCGTCATTAGTGACCACCAAAAAATCTGTCTCCCAGTTACCTTGAAAAGAATACAGTTTCTTTCTTTTTGCTTCGCTACTTTTGTTGGAATCTTGGTTCGATGAAGAAGGTAACTTAGGTATCGATTCTTCACTACGTTTTCGTATTACAAATTTATCCATGTCTCTTTTTTAAGAACGTTCACAACACACTTCGAGGAGAAAGGAAAATTGCAAACTGACAATAATTACCCGTATTTCACAAATAACAGAACAGCAATACTGCAACCAAAATACGTCACGAAACTGGTGTACACCGCTACACTATGTCACTCCAGTCACAATCTAAATAAAACTGATAAATCAACAACACATCTAATTTCTGCTTTCCGTGCCCTCAAACGGGATGGGAGGAGAGTAGTGGCATAGATAGAGGGGGCAAAGTATAGGCGCTCGTGTAAGTGGAAATGTCCACGCAGAAACATTCATAGAGGTCATTTCTATCCTTGTCTACTGACGCATGCGCGAGAGTAAAACTCGCGCGGATCAGCTGATTCAGCGTCAATTCAGCGTTAGAGGCAGACAAGGACAGAAATGACCCCTACGTGATTCCATCTCTCTTTTCCAGCCGGACGGTTTCTCAGCCAGTTCACCACCTCTATCTATATACCTCTATGGTAGTGGCTGCTCTTAAAGTCTCATTGGCAAATTTCGAAATTTCTATTTAAAATCTGAAAATTGATTGGTTGAGCTAAGTGTAAAATGCTACGTGACTATTTCTGTGAGAACGTACTTAAAGCTGCCAAGTTTAGGGATTTCAGAGGCAATAAAATTAAATATTTTGAATAACCGCTTCTTTTGAGGGTACTAGTACGTGTTTAACAGCCCATTTACAAGATGAGACAACCTGGCGCCTACAGTAATAAACCCCTCGTCGTAGGCTGTCTCTGCCTTTTAAAGCTGCAAACAATAGAGTCGGTATCGGCTTGTAAACTACGGACAATTCCGGAAACCATTGCAAGTAGTGCTCTTAGAAGTAACAAAGGTTTCCAAACAGTATTCTGCTATACTCAGTTGTTGGTGGACAACAGCTGTACGGCCGTGCTATATAGTTCATAATTGAAAATTAGGGGTCACTGTTGCTCGCGAGCACTTTTTTATACATCCATGATGAGCAACATTTTTAGTTACGCGACCACTACAGTGCTCGCGAGCACCAGGTTGAGAACGGCTGTTCTAAACCTTCTTCTCCGTCACTTCTTCTTCTTCTCCGCCAGTCATGTAGATACTGTTGTTCATCAAACTTGTAAACTCCGCGCCAACTTTCAAATCATTGCAGGATGCAGATTTTGTATTTATTTTGGTATTCAGAAATCCGGAAATCGTTTGGGTGCTTAGCCTATTTCTGATTTTAATTTTCGTACGGTTTATAGTAGAAAATACTCTCTCAACACTGGCGGATGAATGGGGTAAACACAGAAGTGACCGCGTAAAGGTAGACAGCTTCGGAAACATATGTGAACCATCCCCCTTTTTCACATTACGCACGCCATTCCAAAATGCTGTTGGATTTTCACTGTTTATGTCTAACCTCTGTATTTCTCAGTATCCTCCACTCAGTGTCAAGTTCCTGAATATCTTTCACTAAGTTCGGAAATTTTGACGCCAGAGTGGCAATAGATGAAATTTTCTTGCTTCTAACACAACTAGGGTCTAGAGCCTCTTTCATTACAGTATCTGCGAAAGGAAATCTTTTAAAAATTGTGACGATTTAAATTGTGACATTTACAGAATAAAAAAAAATTTAATTAATTAAGGTTGCGTACAATTGACCATTTAAATCTCACAATAATAATAATAAAAACATGTAGGTACTAAGTGCGAATGGAAGAGGTAATTAATAAGGGCAAAGTATCCATAAAGAAAAGGCATATTGTAAATAATTATTATGTTCGTATTTAACCCTTTGCTTGCTATCAAGCGCCTACCTGTTGATACCGGACTCGACATGTTTTCCGAGTCTACTGTAATTAAAAATAATGTTAATTATTAAACTAATGTTTAATAATAATATGAGTAAACTAATGTTAATAATTAAAGTATCTGTAGACACAGGTAGTAACTAAAACAATTAATTTAAATGATGTATTTTTATCTAGCGATAGTCAGTATAAATAAAAAAGTTTATTTAAAGAGAAACAGGAACTATATATGCTCGCGGAATAAACACCCCACTCTCTCTTGTCATGTACAAGGGTAGCGGACAAAAAATCGCTCTCTTGCGATGACGACGCCCAGGAGTGCAGACGCACGAGCAAAATGCTCTGTTCAAAAGTTATGCAATTTGTTGTTAGTGTGGATTAATTAATTACTATTTTGTATTTTACTAACTGTTAAAAAAAAGTGTAACATGTAACGTTAACAAAAAAAAGAAAATTCCAAAAACTTTGTAACAAGAAGAAAGATGTAACTACAAACGACGAGTGTTAATACAGAAAAAACGATGACTGCAATCTTCACCGATGGACGAATCTTTTCAACATCTGAGCTGTGGTCATGGACCATCTAAATGAGAACTCTAGTATACCCTACCGATGATGCAGTTCGAGACATCTGAGAATCAACGAGTATCGGCGTAGAAGACTCTACCTATCCTGCAGACGTATTAAGCCATGAACAACCGAGACCAGACCAAGACGAGGACGACGTTTTAGGACTCCCAAGACGGAACCACATGGAGGCGATTACTACATCCAAAAAATAGAGGTGACTCGATAGCACGTCTATCGAGGAATAATGATAATAGTTTTTGTAACACAATACTCTATTTAAGAGACTTTCAGAGACGATTGATTTTATAAGAATATAAAAACTTAAATTTGAGAATTTAATTGTAACTATTCAATATCATTCAATTGTAACAGTTTAGATATTAACGTAACGTAGTGTTATTAATACCATTCTTCTAATGGAATATATATATAAAGCAAAAAGTCTTGCAAGATAAAATTTTGAATTAAATATAATTAAAAGATTAGAGACTAAATACCAATGGTTACCCGGATCCGGGGGTATAGCTAGATAAATTTGTTGTGATCCCATATTCTAAATAAAGCATTTCACTTAATTTTACTAATTTAATTAATAACGTCATGGGATCTGTTCTTTGGAGTAAATGTTATATTTCAAATGTTTAATAAAGCCAGTCTTCTTGTTACACACATATACTGAGTATATAAATCAACAGTTTCACCTTCCCTGATTCCTTGTATGTCTTACTGTGTGTTGTTCTGATTTAAATTTCAGCTCGTCTCGAATAAGGCAGCCTTAAATAATTGGCAGAACCAATTATTTTGGGTTCCCTCCGTTATAACTCAAAAGAAGAGGTTATAAGATGCGCCACTCTGCTAATTTGTTTAAATTTTGCTACAAATAAAAAAAATTAAAAATTTTTGTGACTTGTGTTGCTAAACAGTAATTGTGTCCCTATTCATAAGCTGTTGATTTATTTACTCGTGTATTTTAACATGTGTCAGAAATTTAAATAAGATAAAAATTAATAATTAATATTATAGTAATATAGTATAGATAATTTTATTAGTAAATATGATATGTGTAAAGTAAGAGTAACATATAATCCAATGTAAACAAACCATGTAGGTACTTGTTGAAAGTCCCATTCATAAACGTACCCCATTCACGACAATCTCGGACATGTAAATTTCCTGTTGGCGATTGTTTAATATTATCGTAGTCGGTCTCCCCAGTTAGAGTGAGAACAATCGGTCACCCTTCTTGTGTGGTGTATTGTTATTTGAAGCGTGTCTGTTCATGTGTTGATAACCGAAGGGGGAATATTTTGCCGTAAGCATCTGTAAGACTGTGTGAGATTTCTCTCTCTCTCTTTCTATGTAATATGACAACCTTTGTCATCTCATTTTAATAGTTTATTAATAAACGTGTAAGAATACGATTTATTCATATTGTTATGTTTGTGTAAAATGATATAGCGTTGTATAGTAGTAAATACTAATCGTAGAATAATTAGTTCTTGCCACTTTACGAAAATGGCTGAATTTAATCCTGATTTATTAGTAAAATATGAGCTATGCTACGAAGCATTTTTACGAGGTCTAAAACACGTGAATGTAACCGTGTCTGAATTACGAAAATCATTACGCCAAACCGGATTAGAGACAACCTCGCAGTTAGATAAATTGCGTGAACTCGATTATGACGGCGAACGAGAAACCTGTTATGCGAAATATCGGGAACTGATAGTATTATCTCAGAACCTTAAGGACAAGAAATCACCCACGGAACTTTTGCGCGTTACGCAACGTATAGAACATTTAACCCGGCGATTAAATAATTTATTAAGCTGGCCCGACGTCACCGTCGTCCCCGCCGATGTGCAGAAATTTGCAGACGAGGCATTACGCCAATTACCTATAATTATTAACGACTTACGTCGAAAGTCAGATGAATCGAGAATGGAGGAAATTGAGCAATACTTACAAAAATTACATATCTCCCCTGTTCAATCCCCTAATGTAGAAGAACCCCCACCACCTAAAGTTCAGCGTACTCGTACTAGTCAAAATGCGACCACTAATTCTTCGAAGGAAATACAAAACGTAAATTTGAATGTTGACCTCTACGGAAAGATTTCCCACCCAGTAGAGAAAATAATTAATGAGATTCCTTACACCGATGGGTTAAGTATAACGATACTGTTAACTTTTATAAAATACCTGCTGCAAATAAAAGATTTACAACAATTAAACGATCGGCAAATACTGCAAGTAATATTACCCAAATGTAAACCACCATTACGAGATCGTGTACTAGAAACATTAAACTCAAGTCTTTCAGTAGAAGATCTTCATACGAATATAATCAAATATTTTATCCCCACTGGAATTTATGAGGATATCAAAAGAAGTACTGTACTTAGAGTACAAGGAGCTCGCGAAAGACTGGCTCACTATATTGCGGATATCCGAGAATCTTCACGTATACTACAAGTCGAGTGGACTGAAAAACAATTGGTCGATACGATCCTAGTAGGCTTGTCTCCTGATGAACGCTCCCGTTTAGCACTAATAAGTAGACCCCTTACGTTCGCGGACTTTGAACAATGTAGTATTCATTCTTCCAATGTTTGGTACGCAGATCAGCATAGACATGCATCGGTATCCACTACACAACATAGAAAAGAAATGCATGCCTTAGTATCTGACGCAAGAAGTATACAAGAAAGAAGACCATTTCGAAGATCAACCAATGGCCATGGTAAGTGCCAGGAGGCTCAACCACTCCAGGAAACCAGTAAGACACAACGTAAAGAATATGTGTGTTATAACTGCGGAAAATCTGGACATCTCAGTAGATATTGTAAACAAAAAAGGTATAATCAAAAAACTCATTATCCAAAAAACATGTAAGGCAGGGAGATCCAAAACCCTGTGTCTTCCGCAGCATCGTAAAAAAAGGTAAACCCCTGAGAGTCAACATAATAAAACAAAATAATAATAATAACAAAAGAAAACTAGACCCCTATGTAAAAAAATTTATAGATAAATGTAACGCTATTAATAAGTGTAATTTCAGTAAGTGTCAATTACCTTATGTACAAGTTGACCTTGGTGTAACATCCACCCTTGGTTTAATTGATTCCGGATCAACGCGAAGTTTAATTAGTCATGACCTCGCCAATAAGTTATTTAAACATAATTTAGTAAAACGCAGTCAATCTGTAAACATTAAATGCTCAACCGCTAACAAACAAAACTTAATAATAAAACTTATCATCACGTGTAAAGTTAAAATAAAACATTTGACGTGGTATTTTCCAATGTTAGTAAGCGACGAATTAGGACCCGAGTTAATATTGGGAGCCGATTTTATCAGTAAAACAGGAATAATTCTAAATATTCATGATAAGAAATTTTACTTTGGATTCGATCGTTCACGGAAATATAACTTAGAGGATAATTCAAATAACAGAGAAAGTACTAGCACTACTTCTTCTCATCTAAAGCATCACGAATGTGAATTAGGTCATCTGGAAAGTAAAGATAGACGTAACATACAAAAGTTAATAAATCAATTCTCCAATGTGCTCACCCCAAAGTTAGGACTGACGGATCTGATAGAGTATAAGATAAATTTGAGCGATAATAAAGTAATACGTTTAGCCCCATACAAGTTATCACCGCCAAAAATGGAAGTAATGAGGAACCAAATTAATAAACTATTAGAACAAGGGGTCATCGAACCCTCTACTTCATCTTATTCATCCCCTGCGTTTTTAGTACCCAAAAGCAACGATAAACATAGATTAGTTGTAGACTATAGACAACTAAATAAACGGATAGAATTTGAATCCATTCCACTTCCCGACATCCACAGTGCTTTTCATTATTTTACGAAAGCAAAAATTTTTACCATTATGGATTTGAATCAGGCTTTTCATCAGATACCACTTTCAGAAGAATCGAAACGTCTCACCGCTTTTGCCGTGCCTTTCAACCTATACCAATTTACTAGGGTACCTTTTGGTATTTCCCAAGGTAGTTCTGTATGTAGCAGATTGTTAGAAAAATTATTTCACGACATAAAGTTTAAATATGTGTACCACTTACCTAGACGATATTGTTATTTACAGCGAGACAATGGAACAACATCTTGCACATATACGTGAAGTATTATCACGATTAGAGAAAGCTGGATTAAATGTAAACCCCAGTAAAGTAAATTTTGCTGTGACACAATTCTCCTTTTTAGGTCACATCGTAAAAGCCAACGGAAAGGTAAGCATAGACCCAGAGCGAACCCGTGCTATCAGAGAATTTTTACCACCGCGGGATGCGAAAGGAATTGCTCGATTTTTAGGAATGATAAATTATTTCCACAAGTATATCCCACATCTAGCCGAAATCGCAGCACCACTAAATACTTTAAGAAAGAAGGGAGTAAAATTTGAGTGGAATGAGCAACGCCAAACCGCATTTGAGAAATTAAAGGAAAGCATCATATCGCCCCCCGTACTACAATTAGCCGATTTTAGTAAACCGTTTGTTGTGCAAACCGACAGTTCAAGTGTAGCACTAGGTGCAGTCATTTATCAGGAAGTAGATAACTCTCGATTACCAATTAGTTACGCTTCACGCACCCTGACGGACCAAGAAAAGAAATACTCCGCATACGAATTAGAATGCTTAGCTATCGTTTTTGCGTTTGAGAAGTTCAAACCATTTTTAGAACATAAAGAGTTTTTGCTAGAAACAGATAATCAAGCTTTATCCTGGCTACTAAACCACCCAAAACAATTAGGTCGAATCGGAAGATGGGTATTGAGATTAAATTGTTTTAAATTCAAAGTACAACATATTAGAGGCACCCAAAACGTAGTTGCCGATACCCTGTCACGTATGTTCCAGCCTAGTAGTAATAATTACGAAAACAAGAGTAGAGAGACACCGATTATTAATGCGTTAATTACCGAATTTCCTCTTGCATTTACGGATTTAGCCCATTATCAACAACAAGACCCACGTTTGAGTCCGATCATCAAACAACTTGAAAAAGGAAACAAGTCTGAAAAATACCTATTAAATAAGAAAGTATTATGTTGTAGAATAGCTAACGGAAAATATTTGCGAATCATCGCCCCGGATATTATTAAACCTATGCTAATGGAATATTATCACTCTTCCACCATTGGAGCACATATGGGAATAAATAAAACCATACATCGGATTCGGAGAGAATATCACTGGGAAAATATGAACAGTGAGATAGCTAACTTTGTAAAAAGGTGTAAGTTGTGTGCACTCAGCAAACCAGCGAGAAACAGCCAAATAAGTCAGTTAATATATGAGATTCCTGCCACCCCATTTTCCAAAATTTATTTAGACTTTTCTGGACCCTACCCACGTTCCAAGTCAGGAAATACTATGTTACTAATTTGCGTAGATTCGTTTAGTAAATTCGTCTGGATGTACCCCATGCGGCGAGCTTTAGCTACGACAACAGTAAGCATTTTACAGAATAGATTATTCAAAGATTTCGGTATTCCAGTCCATCTAGTGTCGGATAACGGACCACAGTTTAAGTCTGAGGAATTCAGGAACATGTGTTTCAAACTAGGTATAAACCACATTACCACTACCGAGTATCGTCCGCAAGGTAATATAGCTGAGAGGTATTTGCGAAACCTAAAATCTGCTTTAATTGCCTACCATGCTAACGACCATACTTCGTGGGACCAGAACCTATCCTGGATACAATTCGCCTTTAATTCGGCATATCATGAAGGACATAAGTCAACCCCATTCGAACTATTGTTCAAGTATAAACCTAACCACCCATTATCCACAAAGTGGAAAATACATGAATTGTTACCCCTTGAAATTAGGGATAAAAATATTAGAAAGATATGGAACGAAGCGCGCGCTAATTTACGAACAAACTTAGCGAAGTCAAGGAAATATTACGAGCAAAAGAATAAGAATAATAAAGTAAAATACCAAATCGGAGACTTAGTTATGTATAACACGCACCCAACGAGTAGTGCAGTCGATAAGACAACTTCCAAGCTATCTTACAGATGGTGCGGTCCTTATCAAATTCACAAATACTTAACTCCGGTAACTGTGACCCTGCACGAACCCTCTACTCAAAAATATGTGCGAAGGACACATATTTCACAGATAAAACGTTATCTTGAAGAAGAAAATAGTAGAGTGCCAGTTAATTAAATAAGTAAATGTGAAAACAATGTTTAGTACTCAACCGCAAAAGTACTTGAGTAACCTTTGGCTACCTTGTCGTATAAGTAGGTACGAGGCCTGATCAACCTTGAATCCTCTTCATCGAAAGTAGAGCAAAGCAAGAAGTCAGCTGACATCCAATAAAAGTAATGGAGTAATTAAAGAGTAAATTCTATAACGAAGAAAAACTCTCTCGAAAGAAAAAGGAAAAATCCGGTAGTAGTAATAAGTAGTAGAGTTAAGGAAATTTAGAATGTTGAAAATACTTTATAATGTAAATTGTATGTAGTAATAGAATTAGCGTGTAAAACATGAAGTATATGTATAGATGGTAAGAAACAGCCAGTCAAGAATGACTTATGCTGCTAGTAATTATATAAAGCCAGAAACGGGTGAGAGAAATTTCACACGGAACTCCCCAAGCATACTCTGGGTACATAGCTGACCAAAATGTTAGGAGTCTGTGTTGGTAAGGAGGCGGAGTATGTGACGATTTAAATTGTGACATTTACAGAATAAAAAAAAATTTAATTAATTAAGGTTGCGTACAATTGACCATTTAAATCTCACAATAATAATAATAAAAACATGTAGGTACTAAGTGCGAATGGAAGAAGTAATTAATAAGGGCAAAGTATCCATAAAGAAAAGGCATATTGTAAATAATTATTATGTTCGTATTTAACCCTTTGCTTGCTATCAAGCGCCTACCTGTTGATACCGGACTCGACATGTTTTCCGAGTCTACTGTAATTAAAAATAATAGAGTAAACTAATGTTAATAATTAAAGTATCTGTAGACACAGGTAGTAACTAAAACAATTAATTTAAATGATGTATTTTTATCTAGCGATAGTCAGTATAAATAAAAAAGTTTATTTAAAGAGAAACAGGAACTATATATGCTCGCGGAATAAACACCCCACTCTCTCTTGTCATGTACAAGGGTAGCGGACAAAAAATCGCTCTCTTGCGATGACGACGCCCAGGAGTGCAGACGCACGAGCAAAATGCTCTGTTCAAAAGTTATGCAATTTGTTGTTAGTGTGGATTAATTAATTACTATTTTGTATTTTACTAACTGTTAAAAAAAAGTGTAACATGTAACGTTAACAAAAAAAAGAAAATTCCAAAAACTTTGTAACAAGAAGAAAGATGTAACTACAAACGACGAGTGTTAATACAGAAAAAACGATGACTGCAATCTTCACCGATGGACGAATCTTTTCAACATCTGAGCTGTGGTCATGGACCATCTAAATGAGAACTCTAGTATACCCTACCGATGATGCAGTTCGAGACATCTGAGAATCAACGAGTATCGGCGTAGAAGACTCTACCTATCCTGCAGACGTATTAAGCCATGAACAACCGAGACCAGACCAAGACGAGGACGACGTTTTAGGACTCCCAAGACGGAACCACATGGAGGCGATTACTACATCCAAAAAATAGAGGTGACTCGATAGCACGTCTATCGAGGAATAATGATAATAGTTTTTGTAACACAATACTCTATTTAAGAGACTTTCAGAGACGATTGATTTTATAAGAATATAAAAACTTAAATTTGAGAATTTAATTGTAACTATTCAATATCATTCAATTGTAACAGTTTAGATATTAACGTAACGTAGTGTTATTAATACCATTCTTCTAATGGAATATATATATAAAGCAAAAAGTCTTGCAAGATAAAATTTTGAATTAAATATAATTAAAAGATTAGAGACTAAATACCAATGGTTACCCGGATCCGGGGGTATAGCTAGATAAATTTGTTGTGATCCCATATTCTAAATAAAGCATTTCACTTAATTTTATTAATTTAATTAATAACGTCATGGGATCTGTTCTTTGGAGTAAATGTTATATTTCAAATGTTTAATAAAGCCAGTCTTCTTGTTACACACATATACTGAGTATATAAATCAACAGTTTCACCTTCCCTGATTCTGATTTAAATTTCAGCTCGTCTCGAATAAGGCAGCCTTAAATAATTGGCAGAACCAATTATTTTGGGTTCCCTCCGTTATAACTCAAAAGAAGAGGTTATAAAATCTGTTGGGCACTTTCAATAAAAAACTCTAAACATCGAAGTTTAAAGTGTATTACATTAAGGTCTTTTCGCTCCACGTTTTGGGCGACCATTATTACATAAACGAAAGTATCGTTCCGTTTTTCTGGCATTTCTTTGTTTTTATGTAAATATGTTTGCTTAATATGGAAATATTAATATTAAGATAATGTGTAAAGTTGCTGGGCGCCAGAGATATATACTATCTCAGGGTGTTTTTTGAATAAAAAACAATGTAGTTTGGATGCTAAGATATTTTAATTATCATTAAGAATCATAGAAATCGATAAATACATTTGTATATTACTTATGTTATCGACAGACGCTTTAAATCACTTAACCAACTACTTCATATTATAACTACATGCCATTTAATTTACTCGGTTCTTCCTAAATCATAAATTAATCAAATAATCTAACTTTATAGGATAAACATATGACATACATAAATATAAGAATCAAATATTCATAGAAGAGATTACAATTAAACATAAAATATATCAATCAAATATTCATTATTCGTTAAGCATCTCAATAATCATCAACATCTATAAGTAAGATTAATATATGTATTTATATTCAACTTCAGTCATGACAATTTATCATCTTCTGTTCATCATTAAATTTAAATTAATGCAAATAAAATCTCAAATTTGAATTATACTAATAAATAATGCCTTTCTAAAGTCATAAGGGGTAATTTTAATTTAGCATCCAGCAACGCGTAAGTTCTTTTAAAATGAGACGGGATTTTATGGTATATAGATAATTCTACTACATTTGATATATTCTAATAAATGGGTATAGAGAAATGTTAGAGTTTACTTGTTAAGAGTTTATCCATTCCGGATCTCCGCTGAATTGCGTGGTCATTTATCACTATACATTACACATACTGTGCTTTTAATAAACTCACTTTCACTTTCGCTGATCTTACACACATACCGTACTTTTTAATTATCGCACACGACCGACGCGCACAAGAAAATAATACTGGTTGTTTATCGTTCAAATATCACTAATTAAATAACACTTCTTCTTGCTTCAGGTTCGCACTGTTTTAAATTGTCGCTTGCGTTGAAGACTCTCTTCCTATCTCCATTCCGCTTTCACTTACTCTTTGATTATAGAGTGATTTGACTAATAAGTTTACACCATCAAATATTATTTAAAATTTAATGTATGTTCACTTTGTCTTTCCCGAACTATTAATCTAATTCATGACTTTAAATAGTAAATGTCACTATAAGTGTCTTTACATTTTATTTGATATAAATATTGTATTTAACACGACTTCAGATATACGTGACTCTCAGCTGAGAAATTAACTAAGAGCGAGATCGGGCGCGCTTGAGGTAATATTTATAATCAGTACCAAGTCTCTATTCCCTCCTGTTCTACTCAAATTTCCCTGATAGGCTTAGGGCTGGTTTCCTGACCGGGAACTTTGAATTCGTCCACTCATGAGCCTTAAAAAATTGGCGCTCACAAGGCACGCGTTCTGTCATTGGGTTTTTTAAGGTGCGAGCGCGCCGATTTCAGCACGTGGTCTCGCTACTGAAACTGACGCTGTTTTACACCCGCTAAACAAGTATTTTAGGAGTGGTTGCTTTTGTACTTTCAAGGTTAACATTTGTCAAAAACTAACGGTATCTGACACTTTAAGTTTTTCTCGCGAACAATGCGTTTCCTCTACTTTATGACTTTAGAAAGTTACAGTTATTGTTGGCTGTCGCCGGTCTGTCGCCTTAGCTAAATTACTTACAAAATTTTCTATATGAGGTATTACGTTGTCTCTACTTCATAAGCAATACAAATAAATATTTATAATTACTATTAACTAGATAAACATATAATAATACATAAATTACACTAATGTCATAACATAGTGCACTGTGAAAAAATATCGTTATAAGTGTTTCATCTGTTCACTACTTAAATTCTTATTTGTTTCAATATTCAACAAAACTTTCGCACCTAAGTACAGTACAGTTCATCAAGAGGCTTAAAATGAGAAGAATTTCGATATTGAACATCCTTGAAGGGGGGTTTTCTAGATAATCCTCCTTCATGTAACACCTAATATTGTTTTCACCGTTCCCTCAACATTACAACCATGTATAAGGAAAGCCAGCGTGTCTGGCTGGGCTGAAGTAATTTGTTTCTGAAAAACATATGCAGAATCCGAACTTGAACTCATATTTATATGCACAAAGAACGCTACACAATATACGCCTACGAACTCATTCAGTCAACTGCGTGCTTACACTGAAAAAAAAACTCGAAATGAATTGGCTCTATCTATTGCGAGAGCGCCCGCAATTCTACATATGGAGTTCCACGAATTTGATGTTTTGGACAGTGTTGGCTCGATGTTTTCGATTCGCCAGAGCTCGAACTTTAATACCGCAGAGGTGCAGAAATAACAACAGCTCAACAAATTTCATTCCCAACACAGATTATTTTAGCCACCTGGTGTAGTACTTTTATTTTCATGTTTATCACGGCGACTTGACATTATTATGACCTTACAGTAGGCTACATCCTTACAGTAGGCTAGACATTACAGTATGTTTATTCAGGTGCAGTCATGTAGTGCGATTCTATCAGCTTGAGACTAAACAACAACGATTAGTCACCCTTAGTTGAATAAGCAGTATGGTAAAATAAGTGGATATTGGAAAATGCCTATTACATCATTGTGTATGGGTGGTCGTATTGTTTGTGACAGGAGGAAGGAACTACAATTGCAAAATGCCTATTACATCATTGTGTATGGGTGGTCGTATTGTTTGTGACAGGAGGAAGGAACTATGATTGCAAAATGTCTATTACATCATTGTGTATGGGTGGTCGTATTGTTTGTGACAGGAGGAAGGAACTACAATTTTGGACAAGACCTCTATAAACGTTTATTGACATAGCAGTGAAACGAGAGTAGGAAAATGGCGCACGAAGCTGCGATTCGCGAGATAACGTAGGCTACCTGAACTTAGCTGCATGCGACGCGGGTCTTTTTCCGCGGCAGGTCATTTCCTACTCTCACTGAAACTCGCGTCGGAAAAAATTCAGAAGATTTACACCAAATTTCGTATTTTCTGGAATATTAAAAAAAATCGGAAGATCTTTCGAAATTTCGGAAGACCTGGCAACACTGATCCCAAACTAGATGTGGGACTATATACCTGTAACAGGTATTTTGGAATGATATTTTTGTGGAACGGATGTAAGAGTTTCTGAAAAGTTGAAATACCTGTTATTCGCGGCCTCGCTGTTCCGAGTCAAGGCCAAACACTAGGTTTATCACTGGTACACAAGGAACAACAAATAATCGAGTATTTCAAATACTAAGGGTATCATCGGTACACCAGGAACAACAAGTAAACGAGTATTACAAAAAATACTAGGCGTATCACGAGGAACACTGGTAGACAAGGAACAACTAGTATCAGGAGTATTTCGAGTACGAACAAGGAGTACGAAGCCACTTTTTGGTCCTGAATACTTCATTCTGCGCAAAGAGACGAAGCTGTTTTTAATAAATGAACAAAATTCATACTGATGTTACATTTATTCTCGCGTGTTATGCAGATATATAATACAGATTATAATAAATTATATAGGCCTATTATCAGTAGTGTAGTGCTAAAATTAGCTGTGCCGGAGCTCTTAGCAGGGGCGTATGCAGAAGATAATTAGGGGGGGGCTAATTGTACCGGGGGTATGGAATACCCCCCGTTAAGCGGGGGGGCCGGGGACCCTCCCTTGGAATTTTTTGAAAATCAGGAACAAAATGGTGAATTTTGAGGCTCTCTGAGTACAGTTTTTACTGTTACATGTTAAAAGGTTTTCAATGCTATTTTGAGGAAAAATTCAAATTTTTGTGGGTAGGCCTACACGGTACACCCCCAGTACTAATACCTTTTATACGCGTAGTAATAATTGAAACTATCAGATTAATTATTCGTAATATTGAACATTTTTATGTAACACCATTTTTAAATAACATATTAATATTAATACAAATTTACATTTCAGTTTCGGGGATGGGGTGGTGGGTGCCAAATTAAAAATTTTCAGGTATAAATGAACGGATATTTTATTTATTTAAATTAGGCTAACATAAATTGGTATGAACAAATAATAATTGTTTATTTTAGCCTATTTAGTGTTTTTAAGTACCAAGTTATAAACATCATACAAGCTTATAGAAAAAATAATTTCTTTGAGATACAGAAACATGAAAATTGTGTGACGACATCTAAAGTAGACCCAAAATGCATCACCCTTAACCTTAGTTTCTTCTTTGTTTGGATTTTCTGCTACTCTCGTTTTTGTGTCAGCTGCTGACCGATGGCTCCTCAACCATGTGATGACGTATGGCTCAGGCTCCCATTTTTGCAGAGGTGGACCTTGGAGTTTTATAAACAATAGAGCTGAGACATGGCTTACTGTCAATGTGTTTCTTGATGGTGTGATTATGTTGTTCATGCTGCTGAAACCTCTTTCACAGTCAGCTGAACTGCAGGGTATTATTTTAGTGCAGTTTAGTAGTTTTTGCAGTCCATCAGGCACCCGTCTGCTGTTGTCCAAGTAATCCTTGTAGGCAATCACAGTTTTGCTGATGTTCATCTTAAATCTTTTGCAAAGCCGCTCCACTTGAGTTTGGCCAAACAAAGAAAGAATCTCAGTTGGCCAGTACTCGGGTTCCAATGCTTTAAAGTCATCTAAAAGCTCCTCGTACTCGACTTCTTCTTTTTCTAAGCTAGTCGCAAACATTCTGTGTTTTAAGTTATTGATTACAATAGAAATCAATTGCTGGCCATTGAATGATACGATTTTTGGATTATCATTTAACTTAACAGAAGCAAAACTACCTTCTTTCATGGCGATTTGTGCTTCCAGTACTCTTGTCCCTGGCTTTTCCTTTAAAGATTCCAGATACCTGACTGATCTATGTATCAGTTTGTCTGCAAATACAACAGACGTGCTTCTGTTTTCCAGACTTTCAGACAACAAAGCCAATTCAGCGAGAACATCGAACATAAAGGCTAAGTTTAGTAAAAAATTATGAGAAGTCAGCCTCTTCAACAAACCATTATACCTGCTTTTTTCAACTGGTGTTCTATCAGGGTCATTCATTGCTTTGGAAAAGTGGTTGGCTAAGGCTTGGTAACCAAACCATACAGCTGAAACAGTACGGAAACTACTAGCTACCCATCTCGTGCTTAAAATTCTACCTATCTTATTCATTTGAGTATCAAGCTCTTGTGCACATTCTTTCAACTCTCGCTTATTTTTTGGAGATGTACTGTACAAAGTGTAAAGCTTGTCCATGAATGCTTGAAAATGGTTTACTCCGGCTACTTCACTTACAGCGTCCGCAATGGCTAATTCCAGTCTGTGATTCATACAGTGCCATATGATAATATTAGGGTACAAAGATAAAAACCTTTTTGCCACACCAGAGTGCTTTCCTAGCATGACACTAGCCCCGTCACTTGTAAAAGAACTCAAGTTTTGTTTTAAAAACTCACTGTCAAAGCCATATTTGTCAAGGCACTTTAGTGCACTACTAAAAACAGAGTCGGCCTTTTAGTCAGCAAGCTCAACTAGGTCTAAAAATAAAGTGTTCTTTACTTATCTCACATTTTAAGTAAACAATTAGCACCGACTTACAACTGATGCTGGTAGCTTCATCAATGATAAGTGAAATTTTCCCAGAAATTTCCTTAACCTTGTTTAAAATTCGCAATTTCATCTCCTTTGAAATATGATCTACAATTTCTACTGCACTGTACCTTGAGTGAAGGCCTATGCCGATGTCTACTCCATTTAATTTTTGCAATTCAAGTAAACCAAAATGATCGTTATATGGCCGGTCGTTCTTAGCAATAAAATATGCTGACCTAAAAATAGCCTTTGTTGACTCATGGTGTGCTGCATTTATAGAATCAATCACTTGATTCATAGGAGTTTTGTTTGAAGTGTCAACAATTGTTTGAGCAGTTTTGTGTGCCTTTGACTGCTTGTGTTCAACAATTTTTTTCCTTAGTGATTTAAGTTGGTTTGTTCTGTTTGAACCATAACAGCTAACTTGATAAGAGCGCCACTCACGAGACAAAGAAACATGTTCTTTTTTAAAGGCCCCCAGATTATTTTCCTCAAAACATATTTTACATCCTAATTTACCTTCTTTGGAGTCAATCCAAGGAAAATCCGCCTTCTTTCTATCCCACATGTCTTCCGTCCAAATGGCGGGCCACTGAGTTTGACTTTGTTTGTCCTTAGAGATTCTGGGTTCATCTGTTTTACCATCTTTGAAGGTCTCATTAATATGTACATTATGATGATCGGCGAGTTTATTAGGGGCACACAAAAATGAAGTTATAGTTGTTTGGTTAGGTTTAGCCTCCATGACTTCACAAAACAAAAGTACAGTACATAGTATTAATGACTTAAATTCTTCACAAAGATAATAGTTATTAGTTTATTACCGTTATAACTTATAAGGGCGTAATCGCGACGTTTCTGGAGCAAAGGAGGACGTTACACTCGCTAAAACTATAAGAAACAGTTATTCACTTATTCTGGCGCTCAAATAGCACTTTCAACGTACCAAAACCACGATCAAAAGAGCAGGTTGAGGTTATACACGCACCAGACCGTCCCGATCAGAATTCACTACACACAGCAAAACGAACGTGTGACTGAGTGTAGTAGACTGCAGACGACAGCCGACTGTCGAGCGGAGGGAGCGGGACTGGAGGGGAAAGACAAAGACATAATAGGTCTCTCAGAACATCGTGTCCTATTGTACAAGTACCATTACCATTGAGTTTAACTCAAATCATTATGAATTTAAAAAAAATAATCAAGCTAAAACCCAATAAAAACAAAACGTAAGTAGTCATGTTCCATTATCTATAGGTGGAGCGC
Source organism: Magicicada septendecula (assembly GCA_034769895.1). Lineage (NCBI taxonomy): Eukaryota > Metazoa > Arthropoda > Insecta > Hemiptera > Cicadidae > Magicicada > Magicicada septendecula. The sequence goes on along the minus strand of CM068376.1, from coordinate 200,175,273 downwards.
CGTTCCGCCTTCAAAAGCTGTGCCGGAGCGCCGCTCCGCCCCGCTCCGGCTCCACTACACCACTGCCTATTATACTAGTCACCAACTTGGTAAATTTTGAAAAACAAATTATATTGTGTTATAACCTACAGAGTGGCTGATAATAGTTGATAGCCCGCTAAGAGCAGATATCTAATGAAATTTTATTGCAAACTGTTCAGGTTATGTTTTTATAAGGGTAATCGGTTTAAATCATAATGTTTATTCTCATTCACTCTTGTAGCTTACTGTTATGTTGTTATTATGTTTTTGATGTTTTTTTCACATTATTTGTTGTGCTATACATTATACTTTTGTTAACGTGATTTTAACTTCACTGTACATCCCACGTAAATGATGAGATTGTTGTAACAGACATTTATGCACTTTATCTAGTCCTGTTCATTAAATCTTTACTGATCTGATAAGGTTACCCTAAAAACAAGGTGTTTTCGTAAATTTGTTTCTTTTATCTAAACTGCTGATTTTGAATTTTTGTCTCTATCACCTTACTTATCATTTGACTAATAGTAGTTTCCACTCAGTAAAGAAATAAAAATAAACTCCATAACAGATAACACATTTAGGTGTAAATGGTCAAACTCCAGCCTAAGATAAATAGGCCTACACGATCTGATGAAGATAAGAATTTACTAAAGTTATTAGAAGTAGCTTACTGTTATGTTTTTATCATATGTTTCTGATGTTTTTTCACATTATTTGTTGTGCTATTCTAAATTTCATTGCCTGAGTTTCGCAACTGATTTGTCTAACCAATGTTAGTTTGTTTACTCGTAGTGAAAACTTAAATTAGTTTTCCCAAAGGGAGATAGGCCTACAAATTCTCTTGTTTCTTATTTTCTTTTAAACAGTAATAGTTTAATGAAGTCACAGTGTAAAGTAACACTGTTAATACTTTTACTTTCAATTTATTTCTTATAACAAATTATATAATACAGGTGTATGTATAATAAAGTATATAATAACAGGTATTTGTACGTGTTATTTTTTTGGAACGGTTTTGTTCGTACCTGTTATTTTCAAATACTAGTTCAGCACACCTACTAACCAGTTACTGCTGTGTTCCTGAAATCGGCGATGTGAATATGAATCGTAAATTCATTACACGATCGAGACAATAGAGGGCAGTAAATCAGCTTTTGGTACCTGCGCTTCCGTTTCTGAGTAACTTTGGCGGAGATGTGATTAACGAGTCGGGACGCGATACACCCTTTGGTTCGGAGAATTACCAGTTATCTTGCGTTATTTGCTTTCCGAGCCGACATTTTTCGAAGGGATCGGTTCGTAATAAAAAACGTCTGAATCAGTAAATTTTTCACCGCCGGGGTGAAATAGTAATTGTAATAGTAATAGTAATACAGTAATAATAGAAATAGTAACCTATTCAGGGGCTCTTCATCAGTACTTGATTTCTTTGGTTTTCAAATATTCCAGTGGCATAACAGCAGGGCCAGCGCCAACTTTTCCCTTATCTTTTTAAGAGTGGGTATAAACCATTGAACTCAAGTAAAACTAAATTTCCCGTATGTATTTAACATAAAAAACTAATACATTTATGTTTTTACTCTTATTTTACAAGTACCTTAGGATGTACTTTGAAATTAAGCCCACACAGTAGAGCGATGATTCCAGTTAAGAATGCACAGGGCCACCGGCCAGGCCTGCATCGTTATTCGTTATGAACTACGAAGGGAAACTAATAAATGGGCCATATTATTGGATTGCGTTGTAAATGTTACTCTGAGATTGGCAGCTTCAAATTTAACCTTTAGATGTCATAAAGAGAAGACAGAACAGCCCAGTAGCGGAAACGTTTTGGCAATTATTGATCTTTTGAGTAAATATGATCCAGTGTTGTAAGAGATAATCCGTGGTCCAAAGAACAGGAAGAAGTATTTGAGTCCAAAAATTCAAGATGAATTCAGCCAGCTTCTATCTAAAAAAGTTGAAAATATTATCTACTCAATTTTTTCTATAATAATGGATACTACAAATGACATTAACAGAATGGAGAATAGGACGTGGCTATATGACACCGACGCTTGACGACGGAAGGGAATAGGAAAGAAGAAGAAGAATTCAAATACAGAGGTTCTTTTTATGTAACCCAATCGGTATTTCTTTGTCATAGTAACACAATAGACGAACCTACCATGCGAGAAAGATAACGACTTTTCAAAGAAAAGTGTGGCTTTGTATGAATCCGTGAGTCTTATGAACGTGAGTATCCTCGAGTGTTTAATGAGAATCCACCCTACAAGACGAATATTTATCATTGTTATAAATAGTTTAATAGGACAGGAAGCCTAAACGACAGAAGGCCTGGTACGTCACTTATTAGCGACGATTCAGCTGAAGGCTTTACAACAGATTCAGTCGCAGTCCTAAGAAATCAATTCGCAAATATTTCAAGAATTATGACTTTCTACAGCTACAATCCACAAGGTTTTACGAAATGCCTGCGTTTTACTGGTTTATAAACTTCAACTGCCATATAAGATAGCCCAGTTGATAACTGCAAAAGATGCGATTTCGGCGTTATTATCATGAATGAAATTGACAACAATGGACAGTTTCTAGATCGTGTAATTTTCAGTGATGAGCCTACCTTTCTCGTCTCGGGGCATTTTCGTAGACACAATGTAAGAATCAGTATCCATGTGTTTACTGAAGAAGAGCGTGAGAGGGGTGTGGTGGGTGCTGGCTAAAATTCGTGTGATTGATCGGTTTTTCGTCAACCGATTGACAGTAATGTCCGTCAACTATCTCGACATGCTTCGGTTGTTTCTAATGACGAAGATGAGATCTTTTCACAAGATGGTACTTCTGCTCACCTTGTTAGGGAATATTTTTATGGGATATTTTCACAGCGCTGGACTGGGAGGAGTGAATATAAACCATGGCCTCCACAATTTACGGACTTGGCACCTATGGATTTTTGTTAAAATGACGGGAAACGTAAGGTAGTGTTATGAGAAAATTTTATTTCTTAAAAGAAATGTGTCCCCAGAATGTTTTATAAATATTTATTCGCTTTAGTATATTGAAAATTTACATATGGAAGTTGTTGGGGTGGAATGTAGTATATTTTCGTCCCTACTAACCTTAGTATAACATTCGAATTCTCTTAGGAAAAAACAAAAGGAATAGTTCATTGTCTTTGTTTAGGCAAATTAATTATTTATCTTTAAGATATTTTTATGTGTACGACATGAAAATGACACTGTTTGTTAAAAACGCTACATACGCTACATAATAAGTTTATTTATGTTTTGTGCCCTAGATTTTATAATCATTTGCTTACTAGTACAAAGAAAAAATGATACAATATTTCCTATAAAATGAAACCAATATTTAAAACTTTGGTTAATAAATAAAAAACTCAATTAAATAACTTCGTCATTCTTCTCACCGTTATACAATAATTTAACAAAGTACATGTGTGCTATCATTAACAGAAGGAAATTTGTCTTTTCATTTTACTCATAAGTGGTAGGCCTATATGTAGAAGTGTTTATGATTTGTCAAAAAATTAACATAACTGCCATGTATTATGTTAGTTTTTTGTACTATTAATTATATGTGTAAAATGTAATCGTTGTGCTAATTAAGTTTATAAAGAAATAATTCAGGTTTTTGTGTTGTTTTAAAGTGTTTTAAGTTCTACTTTCTCGTAGTATTTCATATAGTCTGAATAAGGTTTTCAGTGACTGCAAAATAAAAATAAATCTGTGATGGGAATTGTTGGTGATAAGAGTTGTCAGGACTTATAAAAGACTGCTATACTGTGATAGAAAAGATGCAACAGTGACTTAACAAAGCTTATCTTATTACTGTTCACAGTTTGTGATGGACAGGTAATTTCCAGAGCTATGTATATAGGCTGACTGACGTTGTAAATCTTAAATCTTAATAATGGGAATAAAAAATTATTATTATCCTTATAAGAGATGCGGAATGGGGGATTAAATTTTCTTGAATAAAACTACGAAAATTAAAAGAAAAAGAATTCGTTATTTGCTACTTATTTTGTTGTAATCAAAAAGATACGTGTGGAAACATAAAGAGTACATTAAGAGATATCTGTAATTACGAAAAAAGAAAAATACAAAAAATATGACGGCATCTTAAATGACAATATAAACAAGAAATGATACTATAAAACTACCACAACTTTTCTCCCATCTTCTGCAGGCGCTGGTAGCGTTAAATGTTTTGTACGAATTTTTTTAAAACTTCGCACTGAGAATGTGTCTCTAAATGCTTGGGGCAAATGGAATTAAACCGGCCTACTCGTTTTGCCTAAGATTTTCCTAAAATGAGCACTACAGGTCTTCGACAACAAACATTTCAAAATCGTGTAGCCGCAAATACTTGGTTGGCCGTAAATTTTGTTGAAGTCACCATACACATCACTTCACCGATACCGTTTGTAAACACCGTCGTTTTAACATTTTAAGTGTTCAGTTATCTTCAAAATAGGGATAAACCGCTACAAAAAAATTAACAAATTATTAAGACAGACAGAAAAAACTGTACAATACGCACATCTGTGTAAAGATCGAATAATAATAATCATAAAAATGTTCAGTAAAAAGCTTCTTCAGAGATTGCCGCTGGTAGCGCTGTCCGTCCTGTTGTGGGTGACGGAATCGAATTTCGAAAGATCGATGTTGTGTGTGTGGGGTGAGATAGGTTCGAATAATGCGTGCGATTTGAATTATGTCTGTTCGTTTAGGATGTCGTTTTTATTTGTTTTCGTGTGTTTGTATATTTCCAATTGTTCTAGAATGTCCAGTTTTCGGCCTTTTGTGTGTACGTGTAGAATGTTCATGTTATTGTCGATGTTTTTGTACGTGTGGTTTGCTTCAACGAGGTGGTTTGCAAAGGTGGATTCTGTAGTGGAGTGGAGTGCCTTTGTGTGTTCAATGTATCTTTGTTTGAAGCTACGTCCTGTCTGGCCTATGTAGAATTTGTTGCATTTTGAGCAATTTAGTTTGTAAACACCAGGTAGATCGAATTTGTTTTGTGCTTTGTGTGTGTGTTTTGATAGTGTGTGTTCTGTTTTGTTAGTAGTTTTGTAAGCGATTCTGTATCCTACTTTTTTGAATTTGTGGGCTATTTTTTCAGTTTGTTTGTTGATGTATGTTAGTGTTATGTTAGTGTTTGTTGTTTTCTGTCTTTGTCTGTTGTTTGTTTTGTGTTTTGTGTAGGAGTTTATTGATTATTGTTCTGTCGTATCCGTTAGATTCTGCTAGATATTTTATCGTGTTTAGTTCGTCTTTGTAGTCTTTTTCATCTAGGGGGATGTTGTTAAGTTTATGTATCATGGTTCTGAAAGGCAGCTAGTTTGTGTTGTATTGGGTGATTGGAGGAGTTGTGTATTAGTGTGTCAGTTGTAGTCGGTTTTCTGTATATACTGAATTTGTGCCTGTGTTCAAGTTTTGTGATGGATAAGTCTAAGAAGTTTATGGTATCGTATTTGGCAGTAAAGGTTATGTTTTATGTATTTTGTTTATGTGCGATAGTAACTGTTCACATTGTCTTTTGCTTCCCCCTGTATAGTATTAGAATGTCATCAACGTATCTGTGCCAATATAGTATTTTATGTGAGTGTCTGTCATTGTTTGTGAGGATTTTTGTTTTTTCTAAGTGTTGGAGGAAGACTTCTGCTAGAATGCTGGATATGGGGGAGCCCATGGGTAGACCATCATTCTGTGTGTAATATTTATTGTTATAAGTAAAGTAGTTTTGTTTTGTGATAATGTTCAGAGTTTCTGTTATTACACGACTGCCAAAAGGAGTGTTATGTTTTCAGTGGTAGGGTATGTATGTATGTATGTTTGTTCCACTATAACTTTTTAACGGCTTTACCGATTTTGATGTTCGATGGCTCGATGGATTCCTTACTTCACCAGAAGTGTCATAGGCTATATATCACCGTGAGTTGACTTCCGGTTTTGACCGGAAGTGAATACAAGTGATCGGTTCTAAGGATTTATTTTGTTTGTTTATTGGTCCATCAGGTGGCGCTAGTGGAAGGTATTCTGTAATATTTGCGACACTATTCGACGTGTGCAAGAAAAGGGAGGCAGCATGGCGAAACAAGTTTTTGCAATTCAAAATGCTATTTTAACGCACAGAGAGGTGTCAGCATGTGAGTGCGCAGTACGTCTATGTCACCTTAAAATGCGGGATTCCTCACGAAAAGTGATCTTTGTTAATACTTGCTTTCCTGAGTTAAGGTACCGGATGTTGAGAATCGATGATAATGCAAACGAGCCATACAGAAATATTTTTGACCGCTACATTGCTAGGCCTCACGCGCTCGAAGAATTAAGTTTGCATGAATTCGCTGTCTGGTATGAGCCTGTGACGCACAATAGATTCTCAGAAGATGATCAGGATGCTGATGCTTACGAACAGGCTCCAGAAGAAAATGCCTCTGAGAGATATATCACTCTTCTTGATAATCAGGGAAAAATGAAAAAGCGTAAGCGCCCAGCTGTCTTACGAACTAGGTATTACACACCAAACTCAGATCCGGAAGCATATTATTATTCTCTTTTAGTCACGCACATTCCTTTCCGCTCTGAATCTGAATTGATGGAGGGGTATAACAGTGCAAAACAAGCGTTCGTAGCAAAACAAAGTTTGTTACGACCAATGCAAGGTGGAAACAAAGTGGAGGAAATGGCTAGGTGGGAGGAAGAGATTCAGCAAGCTGTAGCTAGAATTGTAGCAGAAACCTAGCTACTGAAGTTAATTTAGATGCTGACGTGGTCGAAAATAATATGCGTGAAATTTTCGAACAAAACCTTATTGAAGAACATAATGATGAAATTGCTTTAGCTAACGAAGATTGTGAACCTGAAATACATGAAATGACGGATCAACAATATGCCGCAGAAGTAAACTTAATGAATTTTCAGCAGCGCCAATTGTTCAAATTGATTTCAGACAGATTGCTTCCAAGTGAAAATAATACTGAGCCATTACGTGTGTTCGTTACTGGAGGAGCAGGCACCGGCAAAACCTTTACACTGAAAATTATTGTAGAACAGATTCGTCGTCTTTCTCATTTACCTGCAAGCAGAGCTGTTACGGTAGCAGCACCCACAGGTGTCGCTGCAAGATTGATTGGAGGTAGCACTTTGCACTCTACTTTTGCCCTTCCTATCGAAAAAGGCAAGGTGACAGCTCTTCGCCCTCTTACTGGTGAGAGTCTTCAAAGGGAACGGCTAAGGTGGAAGCATATTAATTGGCTAATAATTGACGAAATCTCAATGGTACCCTATACTACCCTAAGAAATATTCACTTAAGGTTGCAACAGCTTAAAATGAATGATGCTCTCTTCGGGGGTATCAATATTATTTTGTTTGGCGATCTAATGCAGTTGCCACCTGTATCAAAAGCAGTTTGTGGTACCTACTGCTTCAAGCAGCCTCATTACTTATCAGCTGAAATTAATTTGTGGACACTGTTTAGTTTCTGTGAATTAACTCAAAATATGCGGCAAGCTAACGACACTATTTTTATAGACATTCTAAATAATTTACGAGTCGGTCAACTCACCATGCAGCAGCTAGAAATTTTAGATCGTCGAAGAGTTCCTTTGACAGATGAATTTGCTGATGGCGAGTGTCTGAGTATTTTCCCAGCCACTAAACAGGTAGAAGAATATAATGCTATGATGACTGAAAAGTTGAAAACATCATCTAAAGTTTACGATATTGCAGCGGTGGATGTGTCTGTCGAAGCTAAGAATTACGGACAAAAGTTAAAGAAAGACTTCATACCAACGGATCCAAACAAAACTGGAGGTATTCCAAACTCTTTAGTAATCGGAGTCGGATCAAGGGTAATGGTGTGAAAAAACATTAATGTTAATCATGGTCTGGTCAACGGAGCAATCGGCATCATTAGAAAAATTGAGTGGCCTGCACTACGTCGAGATCAGCTTCAACCTGGTGAGCTTCCACAAGCCGTATTTGTAGAATTTGATGACAGATCAATTAGGGGAAATACTGCTGGTATTGGAGTAAAGATAGAGCCCACCACTGTTGAATATGATGCTTTGCGAGGCCAGGGCAAAGTAGAACGACGTATGCTGCCATTAATATTGTGTTGGGCTGTAACAATACATAAACTCCAACGCACTACTTTAGACAAAGCAGTCATTGATTTGAGTAGTAATATTTTTGCCAAGGGTCAGGCCTACGTCGCACTAAGTCGTGTGAAAACATTAGAGGGATTAGCAATAAGTTGTCTGGATCCACGAAAATTGTTGCATGAACCGCACGATAAAAACTCACTTGAGGAATTATATCGACTCAGAAATCTGTAGACCAAAGCTTTTTCTTTATCATTTCTAATAAATGAAATTATTTAGTTACTTATATAATTTATAAAACAATTTATCGAAATGTTTGTATTATACTAGTTATATAATAGTATATAAAATAAAGTTATACTATATTTATAAGTTTATAAGTTCATACGCTAATTATACTATGTACATAATAAAGTTTCTAAATAAAACTATGTAAAAATTGAAATTTTTTTTGCACTTCACACATACGCACGCGCACACTGCACATTCCCATTATACTCTTTTTAAACGCAAAAAGGAATAAAATAAAAAAAAAATAATTAAAAAAATTAAAAAACACGACTGCCAAAAAAATAAATGAATAAATAAAAAATAAATTGATAAAAAACTAAATAAAAATAATATTTAGTAAAAATCACAAAATCTAAATAAAGTCGATTTAAAAAGCCAAAAACAAGATATTGATCTTCAGCTCTGATCAGATTTAACGAAAATGTTATGAATTATTAAACGCATAGTAATTTTATTAGATTTAAATTACTTTTCGATGTTGAATATATATCAATGCATCATATGAAGACTACAATTATAAAAAATATTGCTGATAAAATTTTGCTCTTCAATTTTAATTTTCAATGCAGTCGGGGGCTGTTTCTAAATAGATTTGTTCTTTTCATTAAACAGCCCCCGACTGCATTGAAAATTAAAATTGAAGAGCAAAATTTTATCAGCAATATTTTTTATAATTGTAGTCTTCATATGATGCATTGATATATATTCAACATCGAAAAGTAATTTAAATCTAATAAAATTACTATGCGTTTAATAATTCATAACATTTTCGTTAAATCTGATCAGAGCTGAAGATCAATACCTTGTTTTTGGCTTTTTAAATCGACTTTATTTAGATTTTGTGATTTTTACTAAATATTATTTTTATTTAGTTTTTTATCAATTTATTTTTTATTTATTCATTTATTTTTTTGGCAGTTGTGTTTTTTAATTTTTTTAATTTTTTTTTTTATTTCATTGATAAGTTCGTCTGGTGTGTTGTTCTGTTTGAGTTTGTTTTGTAGGATGGTGATTGTTTCAGAGATGGGGATGTTTGTGTACAGGTTTTTAATGTCAAAGGAGGCTAACGTGGCATTATGGGGGATGTGTATGTCTTCTATTTTTGTTACTAGGTCTGTCTTGTTTTTTACTGCAAAGTTGTTGTCTAGTTGTGTGTGTTGTCTGATAATTTTGTCTAGATGTTTTGCGAGTTTGTATGCAGGGGCATTACGGTAATTGATAATGGGGCGGATCGGAATTTCTTCTTTATGGATTTTGGGAAGCGCTTGGAGGGTAAGGGCTGACGGTCGGATTTGTTTCATGTAGGGCTTTTGTTTGTATGTCATTATGTGTTTGGCTTTGTTGACTAGTTGTTTTACTGTGTTTTGGTATCTGTCGGTGGGATCGTGTTTTAGTTCTGTGATGTTTTTCTGTTCCATGAAGTTTTTTACTTTGTTGTGTAGGTTGTCTGTGGATATGATTACAGTCGTGTTGCCTTTGTCTGCTTTTACAAATGTGATGTTGTGTTTGGGTGCCTTTTCCCTCAGTTTGATGGCTGTGTGTATTTCTGAGTTGTGGTTCTTGTTGTCTGGTGTCTTATGTGCTCCTATTATATTGTTAGTGTGTTTTGATGTTCTGGTACTGTGTTTTGTATCAGTGGCGATTCTTCCATATAGGATGTAAGGATCATCCTACACTTAAAAAAATAAATTAATTATTTTTCGAAAGAAAATAGTATAAATTACCTTACCCCAATGGGTAGAAAAGGAAATTGATTGAAAAAAAATAGTATAAATTTCTGTAAACATTAAATTGAGAACCAATCGTAATTGGTTCATCACTGTCCTCGTGTTGTAGGACAGTGAAAACTCGTCCTCAAGCATACGCTGTACGGCGCGCAACTAGTGGCGCGCGCAACGATTGACTATAGTACTGTATTAAGTGACTAATACGGACGCAATTGAGGACGTGGTGATATGTCCTACCTCAACAATAATAGTTAGTATACATTGTGGCATATGTCATTAATGAATCAGTGTAATACTGTTTGTAAGCTTAGTTAAATGAATATGGAAGCTGTTAATTTTAGTGAAGAAAGTGAGTGTAATTGTGCAATTGAACAACTGTTCAAAAAACCGTTTAGTTCACTCAGTTTCGCTGAAAAAAGGGATTTAGTTTCAAAAGGTAGGCCTACGCCTTGTTTGCCTAATTTAGTTCAAGAACGAAAAACAGGTGGCAAGACAGTTAAACTTAAATTCCATACCAGCAAATATAGTGATATTCCTTGGTTGTGTGGATGTAAAAAATTATCAAAATTATTTTGTTGGCCTTGCTTATTGTTTTCCATTCATAAAAATGTGTAGAATAAAGATGGGGTTGTGGATATAAATAATTTGGGGAATATATTACGTAAGCGCCATCAACAAACTAAAGAACATGTAGCAGCTTCTGTTACTTTTAAGCAGTTTACCTTTACACAAACTGAAAATAGAATAGAATTTTGTTTAAGCAAAGCCCATAAAGAAAGTATAGAAAAACATAATAATAAAGTTAAAAGTAATCGATACGTAGTTCAAAACTTGATAGATGTAACTTGTTTTCTAGCACTCCAAGAACTACATTCCGCGGGCATAATGAGTCGGAAAATTCAGTGAATATAGGGAACTACAGGGAATTATTGCATTTATTAGCAGAAAATGACGCACAATTACAAATCCATCTACAAAATTCTACTGTTTTTAGTGGAGAAACTTTAATAATTCAAAATGATTTAATCGAAGCTTGTAGTGAGCACTTGATGCAAAATATTAAAAAAGAAGTTTCAGAAGCAAAATTCATTGCTACTATTGTTGATGAAACTACAGATATTGCCAAAAAATCGCAACTTTCCACGGTTTTCCGGTATGTACACGCAAGTGGTGCAGTCCAGGAGAGGTTCATTAGATTCTTAGATGTCAGTGATGATCAAACAGCTGATCTAATTTCGAAATGTATATTTGGCCACCTGGATGAATTTCGTTGTTGTAATAAGTTGGTAGCACAAACGTATGATGGCGCATCCGTCAATACAGGACAATATAATGGACTTGCTGCCAAAGTTAAATTGAAATGTCCGCAGGCATTATTTACAACATGTTATGCGCACAAATTAAATTTGGTTTTACAAAACTCGGTAAAAAATATTAAGCAATGTAAAATTTTTTTAATAACTTTGTCTGGTTTCGCATCTTTTTTTTCACACTCATCAAAAAGATCACATGCTCTTGATGAAATTGTAATGCTCGTTTCCCTTCAGTAGCTCCAACTAGATGGCTGTACAATAATCGACTTGTTGAAATGGTTTATGACCATAAGGAAGAGCTGACCGAGTTGTTTGATTTTATTTTGGGAAATGATACTACGTTTGATGCAGAGTCGCGGTATTGTGCAAAAGGTTTTCGTAAAAATCTTAATGACTTTTAATTTAATTTCTTATTAGAATTATTTCATTTAGTGCTTCCTAAAGCAGACGTCTTATTCAAAATTTTACAAAAAAAGTCATGTTTTGTGAAAATGAAATTCAGAATTTTAAAAATTTTCTTGTTCGGTTGCGCGGCGATTTTGGAGGCCTGTGGGTAAAAATGAAGGATTTTGAAATGAACCGTAAGAGACTTTTCCCAACAAAAGAATAAAAATTGATGATGATAAAGAAGCATTTTATCGCCGCCTTCATTTTGAAATTTTAGACAATTTAATAGTGCAAATTGAAGATCGGTTTTCTGCTTTCCACAAATTAGAGTTTTTTGCCCTTTTGGAATTTAGTAAATTTAAAGAGTACTCTCATAAATTCCCAGAAGAACACCTCAAAAGCCTGATGAAATCTCCTTATGGACATTATTTTAATGAGACCGGCTTAAATTCCGAATTGTCATATATTTATAGTTCCCCATCATTCAAACATGATTCTGTTTCAAAATTAAACGACTACTTAGTGTCAAGTGACTTAAATGAGACTTTATCAGAATTAGCACAGCTTGTAAATTTATTTCTGACTATTCCGGCAACAAGTACTTCAGCAGAAAGAAGTTTTTCGGCATTGAAGCGTATCAAATCATATGCTAGAAATACGACCACACAAGATCGTCTCAGCGGTCTAGGATTAATATCTATAGAAAAGGAGTTGTTCAGAGAGTTCAAAAAAAATCCCAACTTTTACGATTCTGTCATAGACATCTTTGCAGCAAAGAAGGAGAGAAGGATCGACCTGAAGTACAAGTAAAGCAAATAATGGGTAAGTTAATTGTAAATCTCATAGCTAATTATTATTATGTGACTATTAATTATTAATGTATTTTTGTCGTGCCTATAATTTTTCTTTCGACAGTAGTCTACATCCTACACGTTTTAAAATCCACGAGTCGCCACTGTTTTGTATATTTGTTTCAGTGTCAACTATGAGTTTTGTTAGTGTTTGGTTGTTTTGTTTGTAATGTATGTTATGTTTTAGGGCTTTATCAAGGAGTGTTTGTTCGTTTTTAGTGATTGTGACGTTCGTGAGGTTTACTGTACGTGGGTAGAATTTGTGTGAAGGAATTATATTTGTGCTGATTGGTGTCAGGTTTTTTATTTTTCTCTCGTGTTTTGTCTGCATGTTATGTATTTGTTTTTTGTCCATTAATTTGTGTGATGTATTAGTTCAGTCATGTAACTGTGTGCGTATATGTGGCGATCTGTAGGTGTAGCGTCAGTGCTTTGCGGTCGAGAGCGTCTTTTTTCTTATATAACTGTTTTATGGATTCTTTTATGTATGTTCTTTGTGCAATGTTTTGTGTTATTTGAGCGGCCTGATTGTTATGTATGATTTTGATTTGTGCGTATTTTGGTGTTATTGATTTGTTGAGGCATGTTTTGTTGAATGTTATATGTGTAACGATCTTTCTAACCATCAATATTGTGAATTTGTACGTTTGGACTATAGCCCGTCTTGCTGAGTTAAATTCTTGGATTTCGTTGTCCATGACACGTCCGTTACTTAACTAAATACAACTATTTCATTAACGACTGGGAACAAAAGTTTTTTATGAGAAAAAACATAAAGTTTTACCTTACAACCTGAACCGGTTTTCACTTTTAAAAAGCTTCTTCAGAGGTTGCCGCTGGTAGCGCTGTCCGCCCTGTTGTGGGCGACGGAATGGAATTTCGAAAGATAAAGAATAAAAAACTTTTATTCTATCATTTAATTGTTGCATTATGTAACAGAACAACATTATTTTATAATTTATATATGATTTTTAATATACATAGTTGTAACGAGCAAAAATTCTAAAATTCTTTAAATTTTCACCTCGACGGAGTGCGTTCACACGAGGCGGTGTCAACGACTTATAGTTGACGCAATAAATAAAGCGTAATGAGAAGATGTCAGAGCAGCGTCGCTAACTTGACAATAGAAAGACGTTAAGTTCGATCCGACTACAGAAATTGGTTGCACAAGATGACAGGGAAAGTTTAGTTCAGAATTATTGCTCACTACAGCTGTAACAATGTAGGCGAGGACATTCACACTTGTACTGAGAAACGTGGCAGATGTTCGACCAAGTTACGTCAGTATACGATAGACGACAAAAAGAGTGAAACTACATGTTACAATGGAACGGATGCACTGCACCTTAAGAAATAATACGAAGGCAGAGATCAGACAAAAACTCAAGTCATGTTACGCAGCTGGAGTTATCGTCTAAGCGACAGACAGAATTTACGAGTGGACAGTTGGGGTGACTTCACCAGCCAGCAGATGTCCAAAATTATTAATAGCTACAAAAAAGGGGTATGACACAGAACAATACGCCGGGAGAACCGAAAGTACAGATAATGGCAATCTAGAGAAACACTGAGTTTACTTCAGACAATAGGTTGATGGACAAGTCTATAATAGCCATAGTTTCTACGAAAAGGGTCAACGTTCGACAGAGCAAAATCGGGGGATGTCTAAGAACCTATCAGATGCCTAAAGCCATGGAGAAAACTGGTAGAGAGGATCGTTTCCATAGCAACAGAAACGAAGAGCCTATCGGAAGAACGATGACGTAGGATCTTGACATAGTGGGACAAAATATTCCAAGAAAACACAAAACTGACCAATCACGAATAAAGAAGGCGTAAACAGCGCCAGGGACAAAATTTTGAGTAGGGACGAATTAATAAAACTATCTGTCCAAGACGGCGGAGCCAGTAGTAGTATTATTTCGATCTTCAAAACAGTTCATTTCAATTGTTTGAAGTAGTTTTTACTCAAATTTTAAATAGTTCATTTCAAGTATTCGGAGCCAATATCATTTCTATTTACTCTAATTGTTCGGAGTCAGTTTTACTCTAAGTTCACAAGAGTATATTAATCGTTCGGAGAGATAACTTAAGTTCGGGAGCTAGTACGTCAACTCGTAACTTAGAAGACTTAGTGAAACCTTCATGTCACGATAGTCAGACTTGGTAAACTTGTAATAGTGGATTTCGAAGTGCGATGTAACGGACTTAGATAAGAATTATTCAAAGTGAACAATCAGATCGTTACACGAACAGATATCACCACATATGTAATATACTAAACAGTTGAACTTAATTCAGTGTTACTACACCTTATTAACACCATAAAGAACATGAAACATTAAACTAATTAATCAATCACACGAATATTTGATATAGCAGTGATAGAAGTGGAACTAGACATGTACATTAACGTTAAAACTAACACACAACATACATCGTAAGATGAAGTATTTAATTGAACACTAAACATCAATTATTCACATAAACCTACGCCAACGCGAGTGACCGGAAGAGTGTGTGCAAGTGTTTGTGATAACAACGACATTCAACGAGATGTGTCTTCATGTCATCCTCAGCACTGGGACTGGACTTCACCAAAGACTAATGGATATTTCATAAATCAAGTAACCATTATTTTAATCATTACTACTTAGTTACTTCTACTGACCTGATTCTTTCAAAGAATTCATCCCTGAGAAATTATTAATAAACGCAATGAATAAATCAGAATTAAAACGTAATTAATGAATATATTAAACAAAACTATCTGGGATTAATGAACGCATTAATAAGTAAAATATGAATTGTTATCTTATTTGATTTATATATGTATGTATGTTTTCTTTGTTTCAGCATATATTAAAACATGAATTTGTTCTTATAAAATATGTATGTATTACAGGTGCATCGACGTATCATATGTACGATTATAAGTTATTGTGAATGATAAATAAACTAGTAATTTAAGTTGATCCTATATATGCGTTTATTATTACCAAATACAACCTAGATATTAACTTAAATTTTGAAGAAAATATAAAGTAGAATTTTAAGAGTTTCTTTTGCTCAGTAAAGTAAATGAATTGACACATTAATTTATTAAATGATATCAAGTATTTTGTTTGTGAATAATCAGAATAGTTATACATTGTATTAAATGGCTGCATAACGCGCGGCATAAAAGTATTTAATTAATGCCAGTAACTGCATATTACCCATTGCAAATAAATATTAATATCAATTCATTATATTAAATGGCGTCCAACTTCGGAGCTAGATACATGTGAGAGATCGATAAATTTATACAATTAAATAATGAATTGCCACGAATGTGAATTACATTTACATTTATCATTGTATTTAATGGCGCTCCAAGATCGTGGGGCACGGCAAACACAATTATATAATTAACAATTAATCAATTTATGCAATTAAAACGCATAATAATCATTGTATTTAATGGTGCCCAACGCGTGGCACAAGGAACCATGTTCTACTAGATAATTGTAATTAAGAGAAAATTTTTATATAATTAAAAGTTAATTACTGTATGCATAATTTAAATATGCATAAATATCATTGTATTTAATGGCGCCCATCCGCACGGCATGATACGTAGTAACAAAGATAGTTAAAACGTACAGCTTTGGCAAAGAACAGGCAGTAGAAGAAGTAGATAAAGTATCGTTATAGAATTAGAAATAAGATAAGTATTAGTGTTATAAGTCAGTTTGAATGATTACGCGTAGGAAGGCAAAACTGGCGAGCAATTCCGATAGCGTAGAATTCGACGTTAATAACCAGTTAGGTATGGTAAATACGGAAGAGAATACTACACCTAGCGAACCAAGTAGCGCAGTAGAGAGTCCAGAAGATAGGGCGCGAGGACAGACATCAAAACCAGAAGATGTAAGTCTACAAATGTTGATGGAGTTCATCCGTCAACAGAGCGAAAAAGAAGAAGAACGAAGCAAGAAACAAGAAGAAAACTTCAAAGTAATTATAGAAAGGATCGACAAACAGAACGAAATGTTTGACGAGATGTTCGACAAACTTGACAAAAGTTTAGATAATTATACAAAAGAAATTACGCAAAATATGAATGAGCAGTTCACGCTGTTACGCACAGAAATACGTGAAGGTACGAATGCCTTGAAAGCGGATAAAAGCGAAGTCCAGAAGAAGCAGGAAGAAGTGGTGAATGAGAATTACGAAGATGTACGGAAAGTACGAGATACTGATAACGCTGTTGAGTTCACAGACGTGTCAGCTAATAAGAAATTATCAACTGTGAGATCTAATGCGAATGTCATTAGCAAACCAAGGAAGAAGTGGATTAAGAAGAAAAATGACTTTGTTCCTTTGTATATGAGGAAGAGGGAAGAGGATGATCCAGACATGGATAGAGACTGTAAAAATTTACTACTACCAAGTAGAATGCATAAAAAGTACAAATTAATTAACACGGGAAGAGGTACTGCATCAGTGAATCCTATGATGAAGTATCCAGCTTGTGAAATAAGCGTAGATCGGCGAAGTAGTCGAGCCGCATCAATGAGAAGCATGAAGGGAAAGTTTAAAGTTGAAACAAATACCGCATGTTATAAAGCTGAAAACAAATTTACGCAAGCCATGGATGATGTGAAGCGGAAGGACTTACAAGATCCGTACGCATATTCATCATGGACAAGAAACGTTATGAGAAAAAGGAGAAGAAAGAATTCTACTAGACGACTTAAAAATGTTGTAAAGTGTTGTGAAAGTACTGAAAGGAGAGTCCGAGCACTCGAGGTAAGATTTCTTAGGAACTTAAGAAACAAAACTTTATTATGTAAGCACACGAGTGGTGAGCTGATTGTCGAACAACGGTGTTGTATACAGGCCTGGAAACGACGACAAAAGCAGAGCGGCGCGTGTTTACTTAGAGAAAGTTATTGGAAAAAACGGCAAAAACTACTCAATGTGTACGTAAACAATAGTAGTACTGCTGCGAAGGGTTGTCTAAGGCGAGGCAAGCGGTTTAACGCGTATATACCCGAGAGGGGTCGACAAAAGGGAAGGTGTGACACATTTCTCACTCACTCACATAGAAAGAGACAGAGAATGGTCGTAAATCTTAGAAGCACAAGTGCGCCACATTGTACCAGAGTAACGGGAACAGCTGACCGGCTATTGGGAAAATATGTGACGCAAACCCCAAGGTCAAACACCTTACTGTTTATAAACAAAAATGCGTGCGTTAGTAACAGCACTATATTGACAGGACATACAAATATGTCATCACAAATATAATTTAAGAATGAATAAATGAAAACGTATTAAGAAGACGAACTTAAGAATGTTTGAAAATGTAATGATAAAATTAGATAATATTGAATAAAATACATTAAATACATTGGTTATATGAAAATGCATAAACCAAAGATGATAATTAGAGATGAATGTTGATGAATGAAGAGTAGGAGATTAATGAATAAAATTAACGATGACGAAAGCAAAATCCGCGGGAAATTTAATGTCAGACAGATGAAAAAATATCATGAGCCAGAAAATTGAAGATGAAGGAAGAGGAGGAAGTAGGAGAATATATCATAATAAGTTAGCTGATGGTGATGAGTCATCTGCGTTAGGGTAATTGACGCGCTTATCTCATTCAAGCTGGCTTAACCAAGAAAATTTATGTACTCTAAATGTCAAATATAACATAAGAGTTTACTTAGTTAATTAATCGCTAATTAAATGTTAGATAATAAGGGTGAATTAACGTTTTGAGTGACATTTTATGAAATATTGTAGTGAATACAAGGGACATTTTAGTTGCTATTACTTGATTCACATAGTAATAAATTATTGGGACAAAGTGAAAAAAATAGGACACTTAAAATCAAATGAGTGATATTATACAAAAAACTATATCGTAAATGAACTCTGTTAAAGTGAATGTATATAATTAATAGACTAGGATTGTAAATGATGCTAGAATGAAGTAAATAACTCATTAGCAAAATGTATTACGTGTATGTATAAGTTATCAAATAATATGAATATAATTACAACTAACGTAGCGAATATGTTAATTACCAATCTAATTTTAAATAACATTTTAAGAACAAAATTATTGGTAGGACTATATTAGTACTGCACAAAATGTATATGTATAGGAGATTTCTCTGATGTCATGTAAAGCGTTACGTTAAACCAATTGATTTGTTTGATAATATATTGCGAGAATAATATTTTAGAAAGTAAAAAGATTATTCAATTAATTAAATTAATTAATTGTTCATTGAATTTATGATTTGTTTTGTAATTAGAGAGATAAGGTATTTATATGTAATCGATATGTAAATACGATAATGTTAAATGCGTTCAGCCATCCCAAATAGCTAGCAATAAATTCAGAGATCCAATTAAAACTAAAGGGGTACACCAATTGTAATATAAGTCTTTAAAAGTAGGTTATCATGTAATATCCTTCCCTGAGGAAGATGAACATGGCGAGGCGACGTACAGGGCGCAGAATTTGGATTTGAGTTGTTCCCTGAGGTCACATCATCAAATCAAAATTGAGGACACTGTAACGAGCAAAAATTTTAAAATTCTTTAAATTTTCACCTCGACGGAGTGCGTTCACACGAGGCGGTGTCAACGACTTATAGTTGACGCAATAAATAAAGCGTAATGAGAAGATGTCAGAGCAGCGTCGCTAACTTGACAATAGAAAGACGTTAAGTTCGATCCGACTATAGAAATTGGTTGCACAAGATGACAGGGAAAGTTTAGTTCAGAATTATTGCTCACTACAGCTGTAACAATGTAGGCGAGGACATTCACACTTGTACTGAGAAACGTGGCAGATGTTCGACCAAGTTACGTCAGTATACGATAGACGACAAAAAGAGTGAAACTACATGTTACAATGGAACGGATGCACTGCACCTTAAGAAACAATACGAAGGCAGAGATCAGACAAAAACTCAAGTCATGTTACGCAGCTGGAGTTATCGTCTAAGCGACAGACAGAATTTACGAGTGGAAAGTTGGGGTGACTTCACCAGCCAGCAGATGTCCAAAATTATTAATAGCTACAAAAAAGGGGTATGACACAGAACAATACGCCGGGAGAACCGAAAGTACAGATAATGGCAATCTAGAGAAACACTGAGTTTACTTCAGACAATAGGTTGATGGACAAGTCTATAATAGCCATAGTTTCTACGAAAAGGGTCAACGTTCGACAGAGCAAAATCGGGGGATGTCTAAGAACCTATCAGATGCCTAAAGCCATGGAGAAAACTGGTAGAGAGGATCGTTTCCATAGCAACAGAAACGAAGAGCCTATCGGAAGAACGATGACGTAGGATCTTGACATAGTGGGACAAAATATTCCAAGGAAACTCAAAACTGACCAATCACGAATAAAGAAGGCGTAAACAGCGCCAGGGACAAAATTTTGAGTAGGGACGAATTAATAAAACTATCTGTCCAAGACGGCGGAGCCAGTAGTAGTATTATTTCGATCTTCAAAACAGTTCATTTCAATTGTTTGAAGTAGTTTTTACTCAAATTTTAAATAGTTCATTTCAAGTATTCGGAGCCAATATCATTTCTATTTACTCTAATTGTTCGGAGTCAGTTTTACTCTAAGTTCACAAGAGTATATTAATCGTTCGGAGAGATAACTTAAGTTCGGGAGCTAGTACGTCAACTCGTAACTTAGAAGACTTAGTGAAACCTTCATGTCACGATAGTCAGACTTAGTAAACTTGTAATAGTGGATTTCGAAGTGCGATGTAACGGACTTAGATAAGAATTATTCAAAGTGAACAATCAGATCGTTACACGAACAGATATCACCACATATGTAATATACTAAACAGTTGAACTTAATTCAGTGTTACTACACCTTATTAACACCATAAAGAACATGAAACATTAAACTAATTAATCAATCACACGAATATTTGATATAGCAGTGATAGAAGTGGAACTAGACATGTACATTAACGTTAAAACTAACACACAACATACATCGTAAGATGAAGTATTTAATTGAACACTAAACATCAATTATTCACATAAACCTACGCCAACGCGAGTGACCGGAAGAGTGTGTGCAAGTGTTTGTGATAACAACGACATTCAACGAGATGTGTCTTCATGTCATCCTCAGCACTGGGACTGGACTTCACCAAAGACTAATGGATATTTCATAAATCAAGTAACCATTATTTTAATCATTACTACTTAGTTACTTCTACTGACCTGATTCTTTCAAAGAATTCATCCCTGAGAAATTATTAATAAACGCAATGAATAAATCAGAATTAAAACGTAATTAATGAATATATTAAACAAAACTATCTGGGATTAATGAACGCATTAATAAGTAAAATATGAATTGTTATCTTATTTGATTTATATATGTATGTATGTTTTCTTTGTTTCAGCATATATTAAAACATGAATTTGTTCTTATAAAATATGTATGTATTACAGGTGCATCGACGTATCATATGTACGATTATAAGTTATTGTGAATGATAAATAAACTAGTAATTTAAGTTGATCCTATATATGCGTTTATTATTACCAAATACAACCTAGATATTAACTTAAATTTTGAAGAAAATATAAAGTAGAATTTTAAGAGTTTCTTTTGCTCAGTAAAGTAAATGAATTGACACATTAATTTATTAAATGATATCAAGTATTTTGTTTGTGAATAATCAGAATAGTTATACATTGTATTAAATGGCTGCATAACGCGCGGCATAAAAGTATTTAATTAATGCCAGTAACTGCATATTACCCATTGCAAATAAATATTAATATCAATTCATTATATTAAATGGCGTCCAACTTCGGAGCTAGATACATGTGAGAGATCGATAAATTTATACAATTAAATAATGAATTGCCACGAATGTGAATTACATTTACATTTATCATTGTATTTAATGGCGCTCCAAGATCGTGGGGCACGGCAAACACAATTATATAATTAACAATTAATCAATTTATGCAATTAAAACGCATAATAATCATTGTATTTAATGGTGCCCAACGCGTGGCACAAGGAACCATGTTCTACTAAATAATTGTAATTAAGAGAAAATTTTTATATAATTAAAAGTTAATTACTGTATGCATAATTTAAATATGCATAAATATCATTGTATAGTATTTGAATTAACTTGTTTCCATTTACTTTCCATATAGACGAAGACACGGTAATTGTAAACATGCAGTTAGGATTATTAACACAACATGAAATAGTAAAATGACAACTAATTTACAGTTGTCACTATTTTTTTTTCAATATTTCAAAGGATAAAGAAAACACTTGTAACTCTGAGATGTCAAGGGTAATTGTAAATTTAATTTTAGAGCTGTATTTATTATTTATATTTAAACAATTTTTTCTACGCAACATAATAACAAAGGTTGAAATAACTATTATTTGCAGTTATTTCAATGTTAAAACCTATAGACAATTTTTAATCAATCAAAATGTTTCAATTCATTTTCCGTTTACAATTACCCTACCTAACCGCAAATGTATGGTGTGTCTCTATCTTCAGTTGGCACTTTTAATATTAATTGCTATGAAAATAAATTGAAATAACATGTGTATGAAAAAGAAACATTAATTTTAGTAGGCTTTAAAAGACTTAATACAGGGAGTCTTTAAATTTGTTTTAAAGAGTTTTTTTAAAGCTCTTGAATTTTGCTTAGAATAGCCAAAGACCCAATAAATTCTTTTTTACAGTTCTGTATTTAATTTGAATCAGTATTAGAACAAATGTATTCAGAGTTTTCAAGCTAGAATGTGCTTAGTACCAATCAAAATGAGGGTATTACGGGATATACGGAATTGTAGTATCTGGGAAAAACGGAAAACATCCGCAGATTCATCTTGATCTCTACGTACAAATAATTATGCATCTTTATTATGGGTTAAGTAATTGAGTTCTTAAAAGAGCGCACGGATCTTTTCTGTTTTTTTACAAGCCACAACAATTCCGTATATCCCATAGTAAATTAATTTTATTCAACTAGACTGCCGCATTCGCTCCATTTGTACACCATGTGGTAAAATTGTGTTGTTACAATGGCGTCGCCACGAGTGGTTGTGTTAAGCTTGTTAAGTTTTGTTACAATTTTAATCAGTGTTCTGTGTTGTGAGTTTTACGTTAATTATTAAGAATGATTAGCTGTGATGAACTGTTGAGTGTTATTAGTACAGAAGAGGATGCAATTTCTTTTCTTCAAGAAAAAGAAATTTTGCTGTGAGTATAAGGTAGTTCGCAAGGGCAGATTTTTAGAGGGGTTCAAATTACCGCTGAGAAAAATAATAAAATTTATTTATTTCTGATGTGAAGAACGTAGTAGTGTGAAAAACAGTAAAAATCAACTAGAAATCGGCGTCAACACACATACAGAGTGGACGGCTTACTTAAGATATATCTGTGCCTTAGACATCATGAGCAACCTACGGAAAATTGGAGGACTGAATTTAACACTTGAAATTGACGAGAGTGTCTTTGCCAAGAGAAAAATTAATGTTGGCCGGGTGTATCCACAACAGTGGTTATTTGGTGGATACTGCCAGGAAACTAAGGAATGCTTCTTGTATCGTGTCGAAGATCGGTCAGCAGCTACCCTCCTACCTCTCATAGTGGCAAATATTGAACCAGGGTCCACTATAATGTCAGATGAGTGGCATTCATACCGTCAAATTGTTAATTTGCCACAACAGTGTAGTCATTTTGTAACGGGAAGAATCAGGAGAACAAATATTTTAATAATTGTAATAAGTCTTAATTCATACAGTGTTCAACCTTTGGGGAACCTCTTTTTTAACCAAAATGCATACAATCTTATTGTGAAACACCCGTCTGTGTTTGTGTCCGGCGCCAGTCTGATGAGACAAGTTACCTAATCACTTACAACTCAGGATGTCCGTAAATCACGGAAAATGCGAGTGTGAAACCCCAATTTCATCAGATGGCTAGTTCACAGAATTCGTTGGCTGAGCTTCTAGAAGCTTTGATAGAACCCGCCAATCAGAGAAGGCATTATAAAACCCACATACGCTGGCGGGCAGCTTGACCAACGCACAATGCCTTGCATCTATGCAACTGCGAACGACGCTCGCAGTCAGTTGAATGGCAGTCGGCAATATACCTTAACACTGAACAGACGTAGTCTTGAAAGGTAGCCTCGGAAGTATTTCTGGTAGGCCGAAAATATTAAAACCGACCTACCAAAGATTGTAGGGCAGTGTAGTGCACGAGTAGACAGTTTTACTACAATATTAAAAGTTTTAAATGTGAATTTGGATAGTTCCATAAAAGAAACGTTACACGACATAGTGTGCAACACCTGGGACCTCGTACAGTTAAGTACAGTGGAAAACTAATTTAACAAGTTCATTTTAGCCAAATGTTTATCAACAAACATTAATTATAAAGAGCTCAATAAACGGGGGGGGGGTTAAGAATATATGTAAAGAGAGTGAGAGAAAAAGGGGAGTAAGCAAAAGTTAAAGAGAGTACTGGTTTATATATATAAAATGAGTTATGTAATTTTATATTTGATAATTGTTTATAGTATAATGTCAGAAAAAAGTAAACAAAGCAGAAAGAATGTTGTTATTGACTAAAATAAATAAGATTGGTTATTAGTATAAATATGTGGTAATTGTAGTTATTACGCGATAACCATTTCCTAGTCTTCTGTGCCAAAAAACTTGTCTAACGTTCCGGGGAATTTTCTGAATTAAGGGTCGTCAGGTAGCGAAATTATCTAAGTTTTTATAAGGGCAAGAGTGTTAAGTTTACATATTTATCTATAAAATATGTTGGCGACCTGGGCAGTTTAACGTCTTATGAAGGTAGGTAATATTCTGGCAGCATTTATTATTATTATTTTAGTGTAAACTGTTTTTAATAGTTACAATTTCACTGTAAACCATCGTTATAACTTTGTGGATCCTCAAATGGGAGCGCATACACAAGGCATAGAAAGCATGTGGCGGTCCTGTAAACGCCGAAACATGATTGAATGTGGTACGAAAAGGGAACGCTTAGATTCCTATTTAACTGAGTTCATGTGGCGAACAAGAAATGTAAACCACGATTTGTTCGAGAAAATGCTGGATGTTATCAAAAAATATAAGCCCCCTTCTTGATTCTTGTTTTACATGATTTTGGTAAGTATGTTCTATTTAGAATACGTATTTCATAATGATATTGACTTTGAAATCACGTGCTTATTTTAATTATTCATTGCTCAAGGTTAATCCAATACCATTTTCAAGGAATTTAAGTATTTTGTAAAAGTATTTTTTTCCTTATAGAACACAGTACATGACACATTAAATGTATTCGTACTTAAAAGTAGGTTAGGTTACATTATTTAATCTAAACAACTTCACAGCAGCTGTAACAAAGTTAATTATAAAATAATAATCATTTTGTATTTTTTTCTTTTACAAGTGGATATTAAGCCAAAAAGCTGATATCATATAAAGTGTAATAATCATGTTCAGTGCATTATTATTTTTAATATCATAGGTTACAGATTAAACTAACCTTATACTCGCGAGGTATAATTGTACTAATTTCACATGTAAAAGAACAGTTGTCTGAAAATAAGACGCAATTGTAACACATATCAGAACCTGTGTGTGTGTATTTTGGTGGATGAGTCAATACTCTGTAAACCCTTTAATATTGGTCTTCTAGAATGTTGACTGATTAAACAAAATAATTGATTAATGTTCATATGTCAGTACTTTGTGTGTCCGGTGATGTAATTTACTTTTCTTTGCAGGCACAAGAAAAGGTTAGAAACATTCCGTTTACATCATCATCATTATCCAGGCTGAGAAACTGAAACTGTGTCGCTATTCTGAACAGAGAATTGGAAATACCAAAACATGCAGAGCTTTGTGATTTAATGCGAAACGTGGCTGTGAATGGAAAAATCGATTATGTATTCCAGCACTATATTCAGGTTTGTAATTTACACAGTGAAACCAGTCGAAACAAAGTATTAACATCCTTTGAGAATATTATTAAAAGCAGGCACATTACATGGTAAGAGATGTGATGAAATAAGTGATACACAGTATCATCATTGTATGATGTTCTGTTGTGTGACAGGTCCCAGATATTACCAATCATCTCCATTCATATGTATTTGGCTTGAACTTTTGAGCTTTCATCTCTACATAAGATACTCCACTTTGCATTTTGTACACAAGCTCATCTTCTCTCCTTTCATGGTTCTTTCAAAAACTGGTGTTAATTGTTCATTTTTTCTCAGGATTAAATATACTTATACTTAATATTCAGTACTTAAAAGTTGGTTAGGTTACATTATTTAATCTAAACAACTTCACAGCAGCTGTAACAAAGTTATTTATAAAATAATTATCTGCTGTATTTTTTCCTTTACAAGTGGACATTAAACAAAAAACCGATATCATATTCTTATACCATAAGAAGTAATATAATCATGTTATGTTCATGATGATTTCTATTTCTTGTGTGTAGTGTTTCAGTGTTTGCATTAAACAAAACATTTTTAAATCAGTGTTGAACACATGCCAAGTAGTGTGTGTGATATTTTCCAACAAATTCGTATAATGTATGAGAGTAGACTATTGATGTATACTACTTTACATGTCAAAAGTATAACGATGTATTTACAAATTACTTTATTCTATATTCTTATGTTATTATTATTATTCAATAAAAAATAAAATACTTTTTAACAAAAATATACATTTATTTTAATATGTTTTGTATTTAATAACACTTCAGAAACATAAATGTAATTAAAGTAAAAATAAATAATTGTATAACTAATTGATGTAGTAATTTAATTAAAAAGTATATTCTTGGATTTCGTTGTCCATGACGACTATAATATTATAGTGATATTAAAAAGTATATTTTTGTTAAAAGGAATGTCTTAATTATTCAACAATGATATATAACTCTCTCTCTCTTCCCCCTCCCTTTCTCTTAGGGGGGAGTTGAATATATGAGTGATAGTTTAATCTTGTTTTCAACAAATTCCAGTTACATTGCAATCTGATAGGTTAGAGTCTGTACTTAAAATGGACAAATTTTTGGTTAAGTGACCAACATACCAAGTAAAGTTGTAAGTAAACAGCCATTCCATTCTCCTCAGCCTACACGTAGATATATATTATTGCCTGTCTTCTTTATTTACAGTGTGGGACAGTACATCCTGTTACAGTATACTGGATTTAGTACTGGGTGAGGGCACAGATACTTCTTAAATAATACGTCTACTCTACATAGGCTGGCCATACGTCCCGTTTTGAACGGGATGGTCCCGTTTTTGTGAGGTTTTAAAAGTGTCCCGTCGGTTTGCCTGTTTGTCCCGTTTTTTCGGATTTTCCCCACTTCAAGAAACTTTTTACGTTAAAATACGTGATTTAGTGCTTCAAATAACAGTGGTGAAATAAATAGCGTTGTTAAATTCAATAACAATAATACAGTATTTGTATTCTGCTTGATGCAGACAAAAATAGCTCAGTTCATCACTCGTCGGTCTTCGCCGCCGTCAGTTGTTTGTTGCCATTCGTCAGGTACACAAGCGCTACACCGACCATTACAGCCCTAAGTTAGTGAAAGTGAAGTTGTGTGTGTTTGATTTATATCCGAACAAAGTACAAATGTAAATCACAGAATAGTGCTTAATTCTTCAATGGAAAAGTTTTGCAGAAATATTTATAAAAACTTCAGTTAATTTTAAGTGAAGTGGGATTGTTTTGAGGTTATTTTAGTATATGTTTAGATTGTTACTAATGGCCAAATCACAGAAACGTTCCTGCGTATTTAATGAAGACCTTCAAAGGGAATTTAAATTTATTAAAACGGACCCATCAACTTCAGACAAATCACGTGTCCTTTGCAAGACATGTGGGGTCCATTTCTCTGTTGCACATGGAGGAAGAAGTGACACTGCGCAACACACCAGATCTCAGAAACATAAAGACGCTGAAAAATCCAAGAGTAGTTCATCCAATCTGGAAACTTTTTTTACAAAGAAGGAAGATAATGATAAAGTGTCAGCCCAAGAAAGGTTATTTGCTTATCACTCTATTGCACACGGGCATAGTTTTAGATCAAATAATTGCTTATCTAAACTTATAAAAAAACTGTATGAGCCTAAATACTCTTCAGGCAAAACTAAAAGTGAAGCGATTATGTGTAGTGTTTTGGCACCATTTTCCTTAAGTGAAGTGGAAGCGGACTTAAAACAATGCAGTAGCATCTCTTTAAGCTTAGATGCATCTAATAGGAAGGCAGAAAAATTATTTCCCATTCTGGTCCGCTACTTTTTACTGCTTTCTGGTGTTCATGTCATTATGATTCAGTTCACATCTTTGCCAGGGGAAACTTCCGAAATTCAGAGCAACATGGTTGAGGAATTAATCAGAAAAAAAATTAGGAGAAAAGGTGGTAGCACTGTGCGCCGATAATACTAACACTAACTTTGGGGGTGTTAAAAGAAGAGGACAAAATAATATTTGGTGTCGTATGCAAGCAAGCCTTGGGAAAGAAATAATTGGCATCGGGTGTGGGGCACATATTGTGCATAACTGTTTACAAACTGCTGTAGACTGTCTTCCCTTTGACATCGAGAGTTTTGCTGTGAAAGTGTACAAGTACTTTCATATTTACACCGTGAGGACGGAAGAGCTGAAGGACTTCTGCGAATTTGCTGGTGTGGAATATGCCAAATTGTTGGAACATGGAAATACCCGTTTTTTGTCTCTTGGTCCAGCAATTGACCAAATTCTAAAGATATTTGGTGGCCTTAAGTCTTACTTTTCATCACAAGAAAAGTGTCCTGCTGTGCTAAAACAGTTATTCGAGGATCCGTGTATTGAGTTATGGCTGATGTTTTCCTCAGCACAGATTCAGACCTTTGAAGAGGTCATTCTGAAAATTGAGAAAGACAACATTTCCGCAACTGAAGTGGCATGGCGTATTGACTCCCTGAAGAAACTGTTGCAGGGAAGGCAAACTGAGGGCTTTATCCCTACTGTTGTCAAAGAGAAACTGTTTAGTTTACAAGAAAGTGGAGAAGTCACACAAGAACATTTTATTGCTACAGTGAAAACCTTTTTTAAAAACTGTGTAGACTGTCTTCAAAATTGGGAAACCAGCTGTGGTGGAGCTGAAAAACTTCAATGGGTTTTGCTGCAAACAATTCCGTCATGGAATGAGGTTCAAAATAGCCTAGCTTCGTTTTTGGCTAGTCAAATCAAACAGATTACAGAAAACCCCATTGAAGAAATCAAGCTGTTTGACCAGTGGCAGTGTGTAAAAGAAATAGTTTCTGAGAACCTACCAGAGTGGAATCGGGTCGCAGTTGACAAGACAAACGTACCAGTTGAAGAAAGATGGAAACAGATTTTCCACAAGATGCACAGCCAGAACATTCAATTTGACGTTATTTTGAAGGTTGTAGAATTCACTATGTGCCTACCTGGAACATCAGCTCCAGTGGAACGAGTTTTTTCAATAATGAACAACATGTGGTCAACAGAAAAGTCTCGGTTCCATATTTCAACTCTAAGTGCAATGTTGATGGTAAAAATAAACTTTGACCACTCATGTGAAGAGTTTTATCAAATATTATTGAAAAACAAAAATATTCTACAAAAGATAAGCAGTTCCCAAAAGTATTTCTGGTATGAGGAGGCGTCAACATCATCATCATCAATTGCAGGACCATCAAAACCATAAATATTTGTTAAAATACATATAGTACAACTGAAAAAGAACTTATGTTAATTTGAGCAAGCCATTCACTATACATGTTACATTTGATTAAAAATATGATGTTTACGTTTACTGTGTATTAAAATGTGTTTATTACAAATAAAAAAAATATAGGTAGTAAACATTTTCTGCTAATTGTACATAATGTATGATTACTACATGTTTCATAAATTAAAAAAAAAATAATGAAAGAGTGTTTTACTTTTATTTCATCATTTTAAACTTCTTAAATGAAAAAAGTGCACTTTCATGAAGTTGATTTCTAAATATTTATGGGAGCCCCCCCCCTACCACCACCATCGATTAAGTCACGGCTGTCCCGTTTTGGGCAAACTAAATTATGGCCAGCCTAACTCTACATGAGTGTTGTGGTTGGTTTCCAGTTAATGTTCACTATGTTTCACATTGGTACGCTGATCACACCAGCAGTAAATAAATGAAATTATTGTTCTGAGCGGCAGTCTGGTCCTCTCAAACCATGTGTCCTGGCGAACTGACTTATAATACATGTGGCAAGCTCTCTTACTGCAACACCAAAGTTGTCAATTTCCAAGATGCAACACTGTGTCATGCCCATTCCATTAATGCAATGGCGACGATTATCAAGCAATCCTTTTTCTTCAAGAAAAGAAACTGCATCCTCTTCTGTGCCAACAACATTCATCAGTTCATCATATCTAATCATTCTGAATAATTAATGTAAATCTTACAACACAGAACACCTATTTAAAATAGAGCACGTTGCATACAGTGAGAAATGGTGCAAATTTTTGGAAGAAGCTTTTTGTAATGGTATGTTTCATATGATTAGGGTTTTTATATTAGAAATGGAAAGTTTTCTGATAAAATGATGAGAAGTGTAAACAAAAAGTAGCTTATATACAGGGCATTTCTAATGTTTATAGGCTTGTATACTGTTCTGCATTTAATTAACTAAAATTTGGTGTACAAATTTGGTGTAAAAAGTGTGTGTAATGATAGTACATTGGGTTTGACGTTTCTTTACAAACCCAATTGACTCTGTAGTGCTATATTCTACACCTTTTGACCTCACTGTAACTGTTTATTCTCTGTTTCTTCCAGCAATTGTTCATGTAACCTGTCTTGTATGTTACTGTACTAATTTTTAAAATAAACACCTATGTATCTTGTAGCATAAGCTATTAACCGTAGTGTATACTCTTTCTTTATCTAAAAAGTGGTAGATATCTAATACTAACCTATTAAAACTGTGTATTTAATAATACTAACTTATTAACCATAATGCATGTTCCTTCTTTATCTAGAAAATGTTAGACGTTGAATATTGTGTTTTTACAGAAACACCAGCTAGCCACAGGTAGTTGTGAGTGGTAAGGAGGTGACTCTACACGCTTCTACACTAATACAGCGAGTTCAGTGTCTGTGAATCCCCAGATTGTTCCAGTAACTACATAATTATTCTCGATGCATCGCCTGGAAAGATATTCTGGACCTCTGTGAACCTTCCACATAACTCACATAAATAGGAATCTAAGAGTTCCCTTCTCGTACCACATTCAATCATGTTTCGGCATTTACAAAACCGCCACATGCTTTCTATACCTTGTGTATGCACTCCCGTTTGAGGACCCACAAAGTGATAATGATGGTTTACAGTAAAATGACTGTACTGTTGTAGCAAATTAACAATTTGATGGTATGAACGCCACTCATCTGACATTATAGTGGACCCTGGTTCAATATTTGCCACTACGAGAGGTAGGAGGGTAGCTGCTGACTGATCTTCGACATGACACAAGAAGCATTCCTTGGTTTCCCGGCAGTATCCACCAAATACACACTGTTGTGGATACACCCGGCCAAAATTATTTTTTCTCTTGGCAAAAACACTCATTAATTACAACTGTTAAATTCGGTCCTCCAATTTTCCGTGGGTTGCTCATGATGTCTAAGGCACAGATATATCTTAAGTAAGATGTCCACTCTGTGTGTGTGTTGACGCCGATTTCCAGTTGATTTTTACTGTTTTTCACACTACTACGTCCTTCACACCATAAATAAATATTTTTATTATTTTTCTCAGCGGTAATTTGGACCCCTCTAAAAATGTGCCCTTGTGAAGTACCTTATACTCACGGCAAGTTTTCTTATTGCAACACCAATGCTGTTGCTGCCCAAGGCTCAATACCATGTCATGTCTGTTAACACAACGACGAGGATTGTGAACCAAACCTTTTTCTTGAAGAAAAGAAACTGCAGCATCCTCTTCTGTACCAATAACACTCTAACCATCATAGCTAATCATTATGAATAATTAATGTAAAACTTGCAGCAAGAACACTGATTAAAAATGTAACGAAAATTAACAAGCCTGTAACAACCACAACACCAATATAATAAAATGAATTAGCAAATTCATAAGTGTGTTTTATTTTGGTTTCCACTGTACTATGTGACAATCAGTGAGACCGTCATAACAATTTAATGAAACATCCCAATTAATTCAATATTATACTTTGAGGATTATAATTTTACATATACAGTAATGTAAAATATAAAACATTATTGTTATCTGATTTCAAGCTTGCAGAAGTCAATCCAAATAAATGATGTCTGGATGTATGTAGACAAATAAAAGGCAAAATACAAGTGTTCTGTCTTTTCTGCTGTCACAGAAAATATATGCTGTATTTCTTTATGGTTGCAATTTCATTCATGTGAGTGAAAATTAATTTATATGAATTTCAAATCATCGCCTGGAATCTACACTGTTGACTGTAAACAAATACAATAAATTCCTTTTGTGATCACTTTGGGCCAATATGAATTTAATAGCACTAGCCGAATAATAACAATAACTGATAACAAGATTATACAAGATTTGCCATTACTTTCCCATACCTGTGATTGCAGGCATATTGATATACCTGTTACTATGTATAGAGGTGTTACTATATATAGTGTTATATATATAAACTTTCACATATGAACTTACTTTGGTTATCACTTCCCCATACGTTTCAAGGTGATGTGCGGGTGCCTTTTCCTCAGTGGGAGTAAATACTGAATGTCATTTTACAGAATAATGGTTATGGACTATAGGTGTGTGTGTTGGGGGTTGATGGTGGGAGGGAATTGGCGCTGAGGTTAAAATTGTGTGTTTGGATCAGTGTATCGAATACTGTATGTGATCTGTAATGTAATTATTCATTTAATATTTTGTTTGGTTGTAGTGCGTGATATCTGTATATTTCGAATTGTTCAGCTGTGTTTAGTTTTCTACTTTTAGGTAGAACACAGCTGAACAATTCGAAATATACAGATATCACGCACTACAACCAAACAACATATTAAATGAACAATTACATTACAGATCACATACACTATTCGATACACTGATCCAAACACACAATTTGAACCTCAGCGCCAATTCCCTCCCACCATCAACCCCCACCACACACACCTATAGTCCATAACCATTATTCTGTAAAATTACATTCAGCATTTACTCCCACTGAGGAAGAGGCACATCACCTTGAAACGTTTGGGAAAGTGATAACCAAAGTAAGTTCATATGTGAAAGTTTATAAATATAATAATATTTAAAAAAGTGAACGAACAGGATGAATCAACAAGATAATTATATATATTGTATGTTAAAACTGTGAGGTGTATTTTATAATCTGGAACATTTTATACCAAATGATTTAATCACAAAAGATTATGTAAAACACAAAATTACAACAAACACACCAAAAGTATCTATAGAAATTGAAAAATAAACAAAATTATATAAATAACAAATTATTCAATAAAAGATTAATTATGTACCATAATTTATTGGGTACTGCAATTATTTTTTATAGAAACAAACATCCACTAGCAGTTACAAAACCAATTTTCCCTATAATGTACGTAGCAAGATCCTGATCTTTTCAATACATTGTTGGATTGTTAATGCTAGCATTTTTTTTTCTTTTCCCTAAACATTTTGAAACCAAAATTTCAAAGCGATACTACCTGAGATGCCTTTCCATTGTGTTTCCTTTTGCTCCAAAAAAAATATTTTGTTGTGGTGTTGATAATGTCTTTATTCTTTAAAATTTTGTGTGAGGGAGAGTGCAATATTTTTAACTGACCTGTAGCATTTCATTGTCTCAGATTTTGTCATTTTTTGTGCTACTGTAAAGTGTTCACTTTTTATTTACACTTAAGTCATGCCATTTTTATTTTACATTTTTACACTTTCTGTCAAGCTACTGTAAAGCTACAGTAAAATATACAATTTTATCAAAAAAAAAATGATAAAACCAAGCACTTGTCTGTAATGAACAGAACACTGTGTAATAACTGAAATATTTGATAGTTTTATTTAAGGTTATTGCTGGCTCTCACATCCTACCTTCCAGTGTATTTGCATATAATCCGCCAGAACAGTGAATAACTCAACAGGATACTAAGTCATTCTTACTACTGTTCAGGTGCATTTAGCATGTACACCAGAGGCAGATTTATGCATAGGCAAATTAGGCAACTGCCTACGAGCGGCAAATTTTGTAAAGGTCGTTATGTTGTTTTTATACCTAAGAGATGTTTCAAATGCTGCTCCATTTCCTCTCAATATGATAAGCTTTTAAAAATATATATTGTTTAGTAACAGGGCTTATTACATAAAGAGAATAGTTCATCATTTACTTCTGATCTATATATGAAGTAGGCCCTACATCGTTTTTTCACAATTACATTTACATACATTCTATATGTGATACTTCCATTATATTAATTATTTAACTATTAATTTGTTTACATTCAAACAAACATCCTTTACCAACTCTGTAATTTGACATGAGTGAATGTCAATAGATGCCACTAGCTGCTAACAGACAGACTATGAGCATAGTATAATTTCATACCCAACTCTAGTGCCAATTGAGCTTTGACCTGCCGAGGAGGGAAATAAGAGGTCTACACATAGTACGTGTCCGTTAAACACCTGTTGTATTTTATATAAATCGTTTAATATATATGTTCATCAAATAAATTGATAGGCAAAAAGTGATAAGTGAAAGGATGAATATGTCAAAAGATGTGTATATAATGTATTTTCATTTATTATGTTAGGGTAATATTAGTGGAATGATAATATTCTACCACTACTGTATTACAGTATACAAATGTAGTGAAATATCTTGGCACAATACTATGTGATAAATTTGGATAAAAGGCTCATTTCAAATAGAAAGGATAGCTGGTGTGATCAGACATAACAAATTTGTATTACTTTTTTGAGAATGTATTCCTATCAAACTGCAATAAGCATATTTTCAAACCTTTATGGATGTGTGTCATGGAATTTACAGATTGCACCAAAAGAAACAGTTAAAATATATGTTTTCAATTAAACAAAAATTGGTCTTGTAATATGAGTCAGTAATACAGCAGGAACTAATCAGTTAATTGCTATTACAAAATGCCTTATTCCTTTTTCATGATGATCAGATTTTGCTATACGCCTGCATAAATAAAAATTATTAAAATGCTTAACTCCCAACACAAAGTTGAACACATGATGAAAAGTTCATCATGTCACATATTCTAGTAACAAGGTAAGTTTTTAGAATAGTGTTTTAGCTGAATTTATATACTAGGAGGACACTCAGCATTTAGTTTGTGTGTGTAACTCTGGTTAATCAAAGAGAATTATTTGTGTAAATTCAAATTTAGTAATACAAATCTACTACCATAAATGCCTGGAATGCTATGCATTAAAGAATTTTAATTAACTTTATATGGGGAAAACTGGTTTACATACATTATTTCTGAAAATAATAATCCTGAAATGTAATCAGTACTTATATCAAGTTAAGTGCAATAATTAAATAGATTCTTCAACTTGCACGTTGCAAACTTCAGGTGCTAAGCCTTTACTTTATTTTTAATTTAACATCAATTTATGTTACATGGCAACATTAAAAAGAACATGTTATGGCCACTGAGAAAGTACACAGTGAGTGGAAGCTGGCTTAAATGAAGGTAAACATGTTATCTAATAATTAGTGTCCCATATTAGAAAACATGTGCAATACATATTATAAAAAGAAGGATATTGTTTTTACTTCCATGTTTCATAAGGAAATGGATGGAGAAAAAAATCGTGTTCCAGAAAAGGGCTGATTCTGATTGTACTACCCTCAAAACATAAAGAAAAGCCATTTTTTGAAAGATGTCTGTGTGTAGAATTTTGTCTATGGCGAATGATAACTACCGCAAATTCAAATAATTTTTTGCATATTGTAGAGGACTTAAGGTCTGTGGTTTTTGGTGAAGATCGGTTAAGGAGAAGGGGTAGTTTACCTGCAACGTTTTATGTTTTAAGAAGAGTAAAGTACTTAATTTTGTTAAATAAAGTATCCTGAAAAGGTGACAATAATCCACTGTAGAAAGGTAGATGAAATATCTATAAATGAAAAGGGGTAGGAGGAAGTTGAAGGGGAAGGGGATAATTTTATATAAATGAAAATGATAGGTGGAGGACAGGGGATAATTTTGTATATGTGTACTACGTTATCAGCAACAAAGAAGTAGTTTGTTGATAAAATTCCTTCCCGGGCTGTTTGGCCGTGTTCCAATGTTTTCTGCAAAACCAGACATTTTGGAAGTGCCATCGACTGCCATCATCAGTGAAAATTGAGTGCGCTAACGTAAGGTGGTATATGTTAGTGACCACAATTCTGTGGTTGAGGCTGAAGATAGAAGTAGTTTCTGTAGAAATATTTCATTTCTAAAATGATTTTAAATATAAATCTTAAAACATGGAAGTCATTTTTAAGGAATAATGATGCAGGCCTTGCCAGTGGCCTCAGAGCATTCTTAACTGGCATCACCACTACTCTACTGTGTAGTTGACCAAATAATTTTACCTTTAAAGTATATCATTAGTTATTGATAATTTAACAGTAAAAAAATTAAATGTATTTGTTTATTATGTTAAATACACACAAATAAAAAAACTGGATTTACTTAAGTTACGATTTAGTTTTTAAGTTCAATGCGTTAAACACATTCTTAAAAAGTTAATGGAAAAGTATGTGTGCTCCCCCCTAGTCTGCAGGCCCTCCCGCATTGAGGGCCCGGCTCTTGCACCACTGATTTTCACACATGATTATGTGAAGGACCTTGTGGTCAAGGTATTTCTGAATGGCAATTATATGATCAGCATGAAAAAGTTGACAAATTCTATTGACTTTTTTTGGAGGGGAGAGGGAGTATACTGATACACAGTATCCAGACTTATTAACCTCCAGTGAATTATGGCAATTTTTAAAATGAGAATGTTCATTACTACATTATTCCAAAACACTTAGTTTAGGTCATGGAATCATTACTACTATAGACACGCCAAAACAATTCAATGTTTCATGGGACAAATTTCCAAAGTTTCACAGAAAACTTCACAATTACTTTTTCTCTAATTTAAGTCTACTTTAAAAAGGCAACTTAGCACAAACATAGCATCATCAAAGTGACTATAGGTAATATTACAGTGAGCAAGCTTGATGCCACTTAGCAGACTAAGGTCTGAGACCCTTGACTGAGCAGCTGGTACAATCTGGTGTATTCATGAAAACACCATATATCATGAATGCATAAATATCATAAGTGACCACTACTAAAACACATGCAATATACATTTTTTAAGTAAATCAAGATACATTAGGAACACACACACACACACACACACACACACACACACACACACACACACACACACACACACACACACACACACACACATCTATCCAATAAATATCAGAATTTGTATTTTATTGCACAATTATAAATGTTTGGAAAGTTTATAGCCACTGCACTATTAACTATGAAAAACTATGATTACATATGTTAATGTACTGAGTTGTAACATCAGTTAAAAATTACATTATGGTTATATTTACATAATTATAATTGTAAATCATCGTAATTTACATATTAGCTACTGAGGGCAAAAGACATCATGATAATTGAGAGTTAACAAGACAAGATGTTTATAATGGCAAATATGTTTGTATTACGGTATCAAACAAAATAAATGCCATCACATGTCTTTAAAAACATGCATTTTCAGAAAAACAAGTAGGGCCTATGTCACTGTGCAATGGGAGATAAAACATTAGATTTAGTGACCAAGCAGAATCTTGACAACATTAGTTGTATTAACATATAGGAGTAATTTTAAGAAGTGTAGTGGGAGAGGGAGACCCAGGAAGACATTGCAAACCCACCAATCTCTAGACTGAGGAGAAGATAGGAGTAATTGTAAGAACACAAAGAAACAGAACTTTAGAAGCATTCATAATCACAGATAAGTAACTGAAATTAATTGTGACATGTACTGGAGGCGTTAATGAAAGAATAATAAAATCATAATATAGTATAATTAATAGCTTCATGTTGCTCAAAAAATCTTACAAATATTAATTTCATACATCAATATTTTCTATACCACAGTTTATCCAGCATGTACTGTATATAAAGATGTAATAATGCAACATGGAAAAATTTAAACCATTTTTGTTGGACTGAACGTTTGTTTCAAGCAGAGTATACCAAATATGTTTGTAATAGGTTTATAATTTAACATGTGAAGTATATGAAGCCATTACTAGTACCTGTTCATTAGACAAGAAATTATAAATATAATTTCCATTAATTTTGTTAATGTTCTTTGCCATTCATTATATAGTTATTTTTTTACTATCAGGAAAAGTCCTGATGAAATTTCTGTACTATTCTTCGTATTGTTTAAATTAGCAGCCATCCTTACTATTTCTTTTATGAATTTGCTAACTGCTATAATTTTTTTATTGTTCGACTAAGCTTTTCGTCATTACTGACATCTTCAGGTCTTAAACAACGAAAAGACCTGAAGAAAGGTCTTAAGCGTTGTTTAAGACCTGAAGATGTCAGTAATGACGAAAAGCTTAGTCGAACAATAAAAAAATTATAGCAGTTAGCAAATTCATAAAAGAAATAGAAATTTCTGTACGTGTCATTTTTGGTCTCTCTCTCTCTCTCTCTCTCTCTCTCTCTCTCTCTCTCTCTCTCTCTCTCTCTCCCCTCTCATTTTTATTTATTGAAAAAACATAAAAAACTGACACTCCTCTGTATGTGTCCACATTGCATAACATTAAAAAATAATGGTATGGAGAACCATACATGACTTCCATGTTCTAAGATTTATATTTAAAATCATATTCGAAATGAAATATTTCCATAGAAACTACGTCTTTCTACTTATTGCTTCAGCATTAACCACAGTACTGTGCTCACTAACGTATACCACAACCACCTCACGTTTTCGCACTCGATTTTCACCGATGATGGCAGTCGATGGCACTGCCGAAAAGTCTGGTTTTGCAGAAAACATTGGACTACGGCTAAAGAGCCCGGGAAGCAATTTTAACAAAAAACTACTTCTTTGTTGCCGATAACGTAGTACACATATAAAAAATTCTCCCCTCCACCTTCAACTATAATTTTTAATAATAGAAAATTACCCCCACCCCGTTCACCTAACTTCTTCATTTATAGATATTTCATCTATGTTTCTACAGTGGATTACTATGAGCTCCTTATCAGGATACTTTATTTATAAAAATTAAGTACTTTACTCTTGTTAAATCATAAAATGTTTCAGGTAAACTACCCCTTTCCCTTAACCGATCTTCTCCAAAATCAACAGACCTTCCGTCCTTTACAACTCAGGGCGGTATGCAAAACATTAGTTGATTCCCTTTGAATTTACGGCAGTTATCGTTCGTCATAGAAAAAATACCCTTATTAAAACATAAAACGTTGCAGGTTAACTACCCCTTTCCCTTAACCGATCTTCAACAAAATCAACAGACCTTGAGTTCTGTATAATTCAAAAAGGTATGCAGAAGAGTAGTTGATTCTGTTTTAATGTACGGCAGTTATCGTTCGTCAAAAAATTACCCTTGATAAAACTTAAAATGTTGCTGGTAAACAACCCTATTCCCTTAACCGATCTTCACCAAAACCAAAAGGTCTTGAGAACTCTACATTTCAGGGCTGTATGCAAAATATTATATGATTCTGTTTGAATTTGCGGCTCTTATCATTTGCCATATAAAATACCCTTGATAAAACAAAAAACGTGTCTGGTAAACTACCCCTTTCCCTTAACCGTTCTTCACCAAAAACAATAGGTCTTTAGTACTCAACAAAACAGCGCTGTATGCAAAAACGTATTTGATTCTGTTTGAATTTGCGGCTCTTATCGTTTGCCATAGAAAATACCCTTTTAAAACATAAAACGTTGCCGGTAAACTACCCCTTTCCCTTAACCGATCTTCACCAACACCAATAGGTATTGAGAACTCTACAATACAGGGCTGTATACAAAACATCATTTGATTCTGTTTGAATTTGCGGCTGTTATCGTTTACCATAGAAAAATATCGGTATGGAGAACTATACATGACTTCCATGTTCTAAGATTAATATTTAAAATCATATTCGAAATGAAATATTTCCATAGAAACAACGCCTTTCTACTTATTGCTTCAGCAATAACCACAGTACTGTGCTCACTAACGTATACCACAACCACCTCACGTTTTCGCACTCGATTTTCACCGATGATGGCAGTCGATGGCACTGCCGAAAAGTCTGGTTTTGCAAAAAACATTGGACTACGGCTAAAGAGCCCGGGAAGCAATTTTAACAAAAAACTACTTCTTTGTTGCCGATAACGTAGTACACATATAAAAAATTCTCCCCTCCACCTTCAACTATTATTTTTAATAATAGAAAATTACCCCCACCCCGTTCACCTTACCTCTTCATTTATAGATATTTCATCTACGTTTCTACAGTGGATTACTATGAGCTTCTTATCAGGATACTTTATTTATAAAAATTAAGTACTTTACTCTTGTTAAATCATAAAATGTTTCAGGTAAACTACCCCTTTTTCTTAACCGATCTTCTCCAAAATCAAAAGACCTTCCGTCCTCTACAATTCAGGGAAGCATGCAAAAAAATATTTGATTCTGTTTGAATCTGCGGCAGTTATCGTTCGCCATGGAAACATTTCTCTTGTTACAACATAAAATGTTGCAGGTAAACTACCCCTTTCCCTTAACTGATCTTGACCAAAATCAATAGATCTTGAGCTCTCTGCAACTCAGGAAAGGGTGCAAAAAATTATTTGATTCTCATTGAAGTGTCGGCAATTATCGTTCGTCATAAAAAAATTACCCTTTTTAAAACATAAAACGTTGCTGACAAACTACCCCTTCCCTTAACCGATCTTCAACAAAATCAACAGACCGTGAGTTATCTTTAGTTCAAAAAGGTATGCAAAAACCTAGTTGATTCTGTTTAAATTTACGGCAGTTATCGTTCGTTGTATAAAAAATTACCCTTGTTAAAACATAAAATGTTGCTGGGAAACTACCCCTTTACCTTAACCGATCTTCACCAACACCAATAGGTACTGAGAACTCTACAATACAGGGCTGTATGCAAAACATCATTTGATTCTGTTTGAATTTGCGGCTGTTATCGTTTGCCATAGAAAACACCCTTGATAAAACATAAAACGTTGCTGGTAAACTACCCTATTCCATTAACCGATCTTCACCAATAACAATAGGTCTTGAGAACTCTACAATTCAGGGCTGTATGCAAAACATTAGTTGATTCTCTTTGAATTTACGGCAGTTATCGTTCGTCACAGAAAAAATACCCTTGTTAAAACATAAAACGTCGCAGGTAAACTACCCCTTTCCCTTAACCGATCTTCAACAAAATCAACAGACCTTGAGTTCTGTATAATTCAAAAAGGTATGCAGAAGAGTAGTTGATTCTTTTTAATGTACGGCAGTTATCGTACGTCAAAAAAAATTACCCTTGATAAAACTTAAAATGTTGCTGGTTAACAACCCTATTCCCTTAACCAATCTTCACCAAAACCAACAGGTCTTGAGAACTCTACATTTCAGGGCTGTATGCAAAATATTATATGATTCTGTTTGAATCTGCGGCTGTTATCGTATGTCATATAAAATACCCTTGATAAAACAAAAAACGTGTCTAGTAAACTACCCCTTTCCCTTAACCGATCTTCAC
The DNA here is from genome assembly GCA_034769895.1 of Magicicada septendecula. Classification (NCBI taxonomy): domain Eukaryota; kingdom Metazoa; phylum Arthropoda; class Insecta; order Hemiptera; family Cicadidae; genus Magicicada; species Magicicada septendecula. The sequence continues at coordinate 200,133,572 of CM068376.1, read as the reverse complement.
CAAAAACAATAGGTCTTTAGTACTCAACAAAACAGGGCTGTATGCAAAAACGTATTTGATTCTGTTTGAATTTGCGGCTCTTATCGTTTGCCATATAAAATACCCTTTTAAAACATAAAACTTTGCCGGTAAACTACCCGTTTCCCTTAACCGATCTTCACCAACACCAATACGTATTGAGAACTCTACAATACAGGGCTGTATGCAAAACATCATTTGATACTTTTTGATTTTGCGGCTGTTATCGTTTATCATAGAAAAAAATTACCCTTGATATAAAAAACCGGTTCTGGTAAACTACCCCTTTCCCTTAACCGATCTTCACCAAAAACGACAGATCTTGAGAACTCTGCAATTCAGGGCTGTATGCAAAATATTATATGATTTTGTTTGAATTTGCGGCTGTTATCGTTTGCCATACAAAATACCCTTGATAAAACAAAAAACGTGGCCGGTAAACTACCCCTTTCCCTTAAACTATCTTCACCAAAAACAATAGGTCTTTAGTACTCAAGAAATTAGGGATGTATGCAAAAACTTATTTGATTATGTTTGAATTTGCGGCTGTTATCGTTTGCCATAGAAAATACCCTTGTTAAAACATAAAACGTTGCTGGTAAACTACCCTTTTCCCTTAACTGAGCTTTACTAAAATCAACAGGTCTTGAGAACTCTACAATTCAGGGCTGTATGCGAAACATTATTTGATTCTGTTTGAATTTGCGGCTGTTATCGTTTGCCAAACAAACAAAATTACTCTCTTCGTATTGTTTAAATTAGCAGCCATCCTTACTATTTCTTTTATGAATTTGCTAACTGCTATAATTTTTTATTGTTCGACTAAGCTTTTCGTGATTACTGACATCTACAGGTCTTAACCAACGTCTATCAACACGTTGATATGGAAATAATCAAAATAGAAAACAATCCGCAAAAAAGAAAATTAATAGAAGAACTAGAAATACTTAAAGTTAAAAAAGAAGATAAAAATAAATTAATGAATATAAAAGTGGATTTTACAAATGAAGAAATATTTTATTATATATTAAACAATAAACAAAAATAAATTAAAATAATAAGAATAACACACTAAAAAATGACGAAATGTAAATGTTACAAAAAAAAAATTATAAGTCAGGAATGAAGAAATTAACGGGAGATTCTTAAAACAATTTGACGGACGTTAGAAAAATGCCTAACGGAAAAAGGTAGACAAAGTTCCCGTGAAGAGCGGTAGCAGCTAGAACCAATAGGAGGGGCGATGACATAAGGGGAGGGGCCTAAAGTATAAAAGCCTACAACGTACAGTTGATAGACGTTGGTTAAGACCTGAAGATGTCAGTAATGACGAAAAGCTTAGTCGAACAATAAAAAATTATAGCAGTTAGCAAATTCATAAAAGAAATAGTAAACAAAATTACCCTTGATAAAAAAAAACCGTTGCAGGTAAACTACCCCTTTCCCTCAAACGATCTTCACCAAAACAATAAGTCGCGAGTACTCTACAAATCAGGGCTGTATGCAAAAAATTATTTGATTCTGTTTGAATTTGCGGCTGTTATCGTTTGCCATAGAAACAAAATCTACAGACACACAGACACACACACAGACACTTTTCGAAAAATGACTTTTTTTCATGTTTTGAGTGTAGTACAATCATAATCTGCAATAATCTCGAACACGATTTTTTTTCCCATCACCATACTTCCATTTCCTTAAGGAACATGGAAGTAAAATATCGGTATGGAGAACCATACATGACTTCCATGTTTTAAGATTTATATTTAAAATCATATTCGAAATGAAATATTTCCATAGAAACTACGTCTTTCTACTTATTGCTTCAGCATTAACCACAGTACTGTGGTCACAAACGTATACCACCTCACGTTTTCGCACTCGATTTTCACCGATGATGGCAGTCGATGGCACTGCCGAAAAGTCTGGTTTTGTAGTAAACATTGGACTACGGCTAAAGAGCCCGGGAAGCAATTTTAACAAAAAACTACTTCTTTGTTGCCGAAAACGTAGTACACATATAAAAAATTCTGCCCTCCACCTTCAACTATAATTTTTAATAATAGAAAATTTCCTCCACCCCGTTCACCTAACCTCTTCATTTATAGATATTTCATCTACGTTTCTACAGTGGATTACTATGAGCTTCTTATCAGGATACTTTAATTATAAAAATTAAGTACTTTACTCTTGTTAAATAATAAAATGTTTCAGGTAAACTACCCCTTTCCCTTAACCGCTCTTCTCCAAAATCAACAGACCTTGAGTTCTGTATAATTCAAAAAGGTATGCAGAAGAGTAGTTGATTCTGTTTTAATGTACGGCAGTTATCGTTCGTCATAAAAAAAAATCGGTATGGAGAACCATACATGACTTCCATATTCTAAGATTTAAATTTAAAATCATTTTCGAAATGAAATATTACCATAGAAACTACTTCTTTCTACTTACTGCTTCAGCCTTAACCACAGTACTGTGGTCACTAACATATACCACCTCACGTTATCGCACTCGATTTTCACTGATGATGGAAGTCGATGGCATTGCCGAAACGTCTGGTTTTGTAGAAAACATTGGACTACGGCCAAATATCCCGGGAAGGAATTTTAACAAAAACTACTTCTTTGTTGCCGATAACGTTGTACACATATATATAAAAAATATGCAAAAAATTAATGGCTTGTATAAGTTAATGATTGATCTCCATTAAGTAGTGCTCAAGTTTCCAAAGTTTTAATATTATGATGTCCGTAATTAAAACATCAGAGCAGGTTTAGTGTGAATGAGGGTACACCGTGGACTAAAATTTTCAACATTTCCTATTGAGCGTTGCTTAGAGTAAAGCTGCGAATCTACAGTGTATGTTTCACAGAACAAACACGCGAAAAAGAAGGAGCGCTCCGAAGTCACTCATGGACCCTCAGCATCTTGCAGAGGGTTCATTCCCTAAAGACGAAAAGTCTATCTATGAATCGTTCGTCTGTAAACACGTGCAGTTACACTGCCCAGCGATCCACAGGAAGCAAATTGATGTCCATTTTTTCGGCTTGCACGCGTTATGTTGGTGTGGGTTTCGGCACTTTCCATTTAAAAAGCGTGCAAATGTAAGAAAATAAACATGAGTAAGGCCAGAAATAACGCGAATTTTGTGTGTCTGTGTGTGAGTGTGTGTGTGTGTGTCTTCCCTGCCTTTTTATTGCTGTAGTCATAATAATAAAATGGAAACGTAAACATTACATAACTGAGATATGATTACCTGCCACGAACGGTATATTATTTTATACATGTACGAGGTGTGTTCAAAAAAAGACCGAACTATTTGTGTAGCACGTCAACTAGCGCATAGAGCGAGCTGCAGAATTAAGTGCTGCTAGCGACAGGTTTTGACGCCTGAATGCCGTTTTCTCTGTTCCGTCACGATCTTCAGTCTTCGAGCTACACGCGCTGTAGTGGGCACGGGCACACACCGTCCGGCGGATTTATAACGAAGTGAGATGAAGATCTTAACACAACGTGTGTGTATAAAATTTTGCTACTGACTTCGTAAAATCTTTACAGAGCTATTTCCATTGTCTTCCAAAGTTTTCATTACCATTTGCATTGGTACGCAGTTGTTGACCGATTTCAAAACGGGTCTCTTTCTGATCGTCGTCAACAAACACAGTAAGAATTTTTCAGTGATACGATACATTTAAATTTTTCTATCAAAATTTAATTTTACGATATTAAATGGATTCTGTCAGAAAGTATCGGCATTTAAACGATGATTTACAATTACCACATCACGAGCTCTCTTCCCATGATCTTCGATATCGCTTTGATCTGCACTGACCATTGTTTTCCCTCTTTAAAAATTCTTGAACTAATCGTTCGCCTCACGCAGGCTTCCGCGTATGCTTAATTGAAAACCAGAATGTCTCTGAAAAGTTTTAACCTAGTTTTACTGCAAAATTTCATACGTACACGTTGTTTTCGCGGTCTTTCTTAATCGCTTTGTCACTAATCCGCCGGCCAGCGTGTGCACGTCCCCACTCAATGTGATATACCTCAAAGACTACTGCTAATAGCGGAACACAATAAGTGGTAGTTTGTTGTCAAAAACTATCGCTAGGTGCGCGCAAAGTCGCGGCGCGTTGTTTGTGCGGATTGATGTGTTACTCAAAAAGTTTGGTCTTTTTATGAACACACCTCGTATATTAACTCATACATAATTTACATTAAAATGAAAAAAATATAATTTTATTGCCTGGCAACAAAATTATTTTATTTTTAACAATTACCATTGTTTGAAAAAGTTTAAATACATTTTCAAGTACTTTACTGTTGTTAAAACGTAAAAGGTTGCAGGTAAACTACCCCTTCCCCTTAACCGATCTTCACCAAAATCGGAAATCCTTGAGATCTCTACAACTCATGGTCGTATGCAAAAAATTATTTGATTCTGTTTGAATTTACGGCTGTTATCGTTTGCTATAGAAAATACGCTTGATAAAAAAACGTTGCAGGTAAACTACCCCTTTCCCTTAACCGATCTTTACTAAAAAAAAAAATAGATCTTGAGTACTCTACAAATCAGGGCTGTATGCAAAAACATATATTTGATTCCGTTTGAATTTGCGGCTGTTATCGTTTGCCTTAGAAAATACCCTTGTTAAAAAAACGTTGCTGGTAAACTACCCCTTTCCCTTAACCGATCTTCACCAAAAACAATAGGTCTTGAGAACTCTACAATTTAGGGCTGTATGAAAATAATCTTTTGATTCTGTTTGAATTTGCGGCTGTTATCGTTTGCCATATAAAATACCCTTGTTAAAACATGAAACGTTGCAGGTAAACTACCCCTTCCCCTTAACCGATCTTTACCAAAAACTAGAGATCTTGAGAAGTCTACAATTCAGGGCTGTATGCGAAACATTATTTAATTCTGTTTGAATTTGCGGCTGTTATCGTTTGCCAAAAAAAAAATTTCCCTTGATAAAAAAAACCGTTGCCAGTAAACTACCCCTTTCCCTCAACCGATCTTTACCAAAAACAAAAGGTCGTGAGTACTCTACAAATCAGAGCTGTATGCAAAACATTATTTTATTTTGTTTGAATTTGCGGCTTTTATCGTTTGCCATAGAAAAAAAATCTACACATAGATAGACAGACAGACACACACACAGACACTTTTCGAAAAACGACTTTTTTTCATGTTTTGAGTGTAGTACAATCAGAATCTGCAATAATTTCGAACACGATTTTTTTTTGCCATCACCATACTTCCATTTCCTTAAGGAATATGGAAGTAATAATTAAATAAATTTTCAAGTACTTTACTCTTGTTAAAACGTAAAAGGTTGCAGGTCATCGAAAGTCATTGAGACCTCTACAATTCAGGGACGTATGCAAAAAATTATTTGATTCTGTTTGAATTTGCGGCTGTTATCGTTTGCCATAGAAAATACCCTTGTTAAGAAAACGTTGCAGGTAAACTACCCCTTTCCCTCAACCGATCACCGATCTTCACCAAGAACAATAGGTATTGAGAACTCTACAATTTAGGGCTGTATGCAAATAATCTTTTGATTCTGTTTGAATTTGCGGCTGTTATCGTTTGCCATAGGAAATACCCTTGTTAAAACATAAAACGTTACAGGTAAACTACCCCTTTCCCTTAACCGATCTTCACCAAAAACAATAGGTCTTGAGTACTCTACAAATCAGGGCTGTATGCAAAACATTATTTGATTCTGTTTGAATTTGCGGCTGTTATCGTTTGCCATAGAAAATACCCTTGTTAAAAGAACGTTGCAGGTAAACTACCCCTTTCCCTCAACCGATCTTCACCAAAAACAATAGGTCTTGAGAACTCTACAATTTAGGGCTGTATGCAAATAATCTTTTGATTCTGTTTGAATTTGCGGCTGTTATCGTTTGCCATAGGAAATACCCTTGTTAAAACATAAAACGTTAAAGGTAAACTACCCCTTTCCCTTAACCGATCTTCACCAAAATCAACAGATCTTGAGAACTCTACAATTCAGGGCTGTATGCGAAATATTATTTGATTCTGTTTGAATTTGCGGCTGTTATCGTTTGCCAAACAAACAAAATTACCCTTGCTAAAAAAAAACCGTTGCAGGTAAACTACCCCTTTCCCTCAACCGATCTTCACCAAAACAATAGGTCGCGAGTACTCTGCAAATCAGGGCTGCATGCAAAAAATTATTTGATTCTGTTTGAATTTGCGGCAGTTATCGTTTGCCATAGAAAAAAAATCTACAGACAGACAGACAGACACACAGACAGACAGACACACACACAGACACTTTTCGGAAAACGACTTTTTTTCATGTTTTGAGTGTAGTACAATCAGAATCTGCAATAATCTCGAACACGATTTTTTTGCCATCACCATACTTCCATTCCTTAAGGAATATGGAAGTAAAAATTACCCTTGATAAAACATAAAATGTTGCTGGTAAACAACCCTATTCCCTTAACCGATCTTCACCAAAACCAACAGGTCTTGAGAACTCTACATTTCAGGGCTGTATGCAAAATATTATATGATTCTGTTTGAATTTGCGGCTGTTATCGTTTGCCATATAAAATACCTTTGATAAAACAATAAACGTGTCTGGTAAACTACCCCTTTCCCTTAACCGATCTTCAGAAAAAACAATAGGTCTTTAGAACTGAACAATACAGGACTGTATGCAAAAACGTATTTGATTCTGTTTGAATTTGCGGCTCTTATCGTTTACCATAAAAAATACCCTTTTAAAACATAAAACGTTGCAGGTAAACTACCCCTTTCCCTTAACCGACTTCACCAACACCAATATGTATTGAGAACTCTACAATACAGGGCTGTATGCAAAACATCATTTGATTCTGTTTCAATTTGCGGCTGTTATCGTTTACCATAGAAAAAAATTACCCTTGATAAAAAACCGTTGCAGGTAAACTACCCCTTTCCATTAACCGATCTTCACCAGAAACGATAGGTCTTGAGAACTCTACAATTCAGGGCTGTCTGTAGAATATTATATGATTTTAAATTATTCCTTAGGCTTTCACGGCCGGTGTCACTTGAATTGTGAAAAATATCCGGGCTGTTTGGCCGTGGTCCATGGTTAAAAACAAAACCAAACGTTTCGGCAGCTCCACTGGCTGCCATCATCAGTGGAATAAGATTTCTGCACTTGGGGTGTCTACGTGCAGGCCCACAGTACTGTGGTATAGACTAAAGCTGTCCTGCCATGCTACCTGTACGTATAAATTCAGCAAAGTCCCACGTACAGGTAAAAATGACACCATCAACCAATCACAACAGAGATGGTATGTGATTGGCTCGCACCAAGATACGCCATTATGTGATTCACTTGTTTTCCAAGAAATACTGTGGGGAAGGCTGCTGATTTCCCGCGATGCTACCTGTGCTAATTGTTTACTAATTGCAACCCCCGCACAGGTAAGTACAGCATCACCGGCCAATCAGAAACAAGAAGGTGTGTGAGAGGCTCGCATCGCGCCATGCCATAATGTACTAAATGAGATGCTTTCGCCCCGTCGATTCATAGCGATCGCAGCATGCTTCTGAATCAAGACGGACTCCATATGAAGACGAGGGAAGTAATCACTCACCGCCGACAAGAGTTCCGTCTTATCGAAACGGATCCGATGGTCGGCAATGGCGAGCGCGTGTTCGGCCACGGCAGACTTCTCCGGCTGTCCCAGTCTACAGTAACGACTATGTTCACCCACGCGTGAGCGTCCGCACACTTAATGCCGTACATTAAAACAGAATCAACTACTCTTCTGCATACCTTTTTGAATTATACAGAACTCAAGGTCTGTTGATTTTGGAGAAGAGCGGTTAAGAGAAAGGGGTAGTTTACCTGAAACATTTTATGATTTAACAAGAGTAAAGTACTTAATTTTTATAAATAAAGTATCCTGATAAGAAGCTCATAGTAATCCACTGTAGAAACGTAGATGAAATATCTATAAATGAAGAGGTTAGGTGAACGGGGTGGGGGAAATTTTCTATTATTAAAAATTATAGTTGAAGGTGGAGGGCAGAATTTTTTATATGTGTACTACGTTTTCGGCAACAAAGAAGTAGTTTTTTATTAAAATTGCTTCCCGGGCTCTTTAGCCGTAGTCCAATGTTTTCTACAAAACCAGACTTTTCGGCAGTGCCATAGACTGCCATCATCGGTGAAAATCGAGTGCGAAAACGTGAGGTGGTATACGTTTGTGACCACAGTACTGTGGTTAATGCTGAAGCAATAAGTAGAAAGACGTAGTTTCGATGGAAATATTTCATTTCGAATATGATTTTAAATATAAATCTTAAAACATGGAAGTCATTTATAGTTCTCCATACCGATATTTTACTTCCATGTTCCTTAAAGAAATGGAAGTATGGTGATGGCAAAAAAAATCGTGTTCGAGATTATTGCAGATTCTGATTGTACTGCACTCAAAACATGAAAAAAAGTCATTTTTCGAAAAGTGTCTGTGTGTGTGTGTGTGTGTGTCTATAGATTTTGTTTATATGGCAAACGATAACAGCCGCAAATACAAACAGAATCAAATAATGTTTTGCATACATCCCTGATTTGTAGAGTACTCGCGACCTATTGTTTTTGGTGAAGATCGGTTGAGTTAAAGGGGTAGTTTACCAGCAACGGTTTTTTTTATCAAGGGTAATTTTGTTTGTTTGGCAAACGATAACAGCCGCAAATTCAAACAGAATCAAATAATGTTTCGCATACAGCCCTGAATTGTAGTGTTCTCAAGATCTGTTGATTTTGGTAAAGATCAGTTAAGGGAAAGGGGTAGTTTACCAGCAACGTTTTATGTTTTAACAAGGGTATTTTTTATGGCAAACGATAACAGCCGCAAATTCAAACATAATCAAATAAGTTTTTGCATACAGCCCTGCATTGCAGAGTTCTCAAGATCTGTCGTTTTTGGTGAAGATCGGTTAAGGGAAAGGGGTAGTTTACCAGAACCGGTTTTTTATCAAGGGTAATTTTTTTCTATGATAAACGATAACAGCCGCAAAATCAAACAGTATCAAATGATGTTTTGCATACAGCCCTGTATTGTAGAGTTCTCAATACCTATTGGTGTTGGTGAATATCGGTTAAGGGAAACGGGTAGTTTACCGGCAAAGTTTTATGTTTTAAAAGGGTATTTTCTATGGCAATCGATAAAAGCCGCAAATTCAAACAGAATCAAATACGTATTTGCATACAGCCCTGTTTTGTTGAGTACTAAAGACCTATTGTTTTTGGTGGAGATCGGTTAAGGGAAAGGGGTAGTTTACCAGACACGTTTTTTGTTTTATCAAGGGTATTTTATATGACAAACGATAACAGCCGCAAATTCAAACAGAATCATATAATATTTTGCATACAGCCCTGAAATGTAGAGTTCTCAAGACCTGTTGGTTTTGGTGAAGATTGGTTAAGGGAATAGGGTTGTTTACCAGCAACATTTTAAGTTTTATCAAGGGTAATTTTTTGACGAACGATAACTGCCGTACATTAAAATGAATCAACTACTCTTCTGCATACCTTTTTGAATTATACAGAACTCAAGGTCTGTTGATTTTGTTGAAGATCGGTTAAGGGAAAGGGGTAGTTTACCGGCAACGTTTTATGTTTTAACAAGGGTATTTTTTCTGTGACGAACGATAACTGCCGTAAATTCAAAGAGAATCAACTAATGTTTTGCATACAGCCCTGAATTGTAGAGTTCTCAAGACCTATTGTTATTGGTGAAGATCGGTTAATGGAATAGGGTAGTTTACCAGCAACGTTTTATGTTTTATCAAGGGTGTTTTCTATGGCAAAAGATAACAGCCGCAAATTCAAACAGAATCAAATGATGTTTTGCATACAGCCCTGTATTGTAGAGTTCTCAGTACCTATTGGTGTTGGTGAAGATCGGTTAAGGTAATGGGGTAGTTTCCCAGCAACCTTTTATGTTTTAACAAGGGTAATTTTTTATACGACGAACGATAACTGCCGTAAATTTAAACAGAATCAACTAGGTTTTTGCATACCTTTTTGAACTAAAGAGAACTCACGGTCTGTTGATTTTGTTGAAGATCGGTTAAGGGAAGGGGTAGTTTGTCAGCAACGTTTTATGTTTTAAAAAGGGTAATTTTTTTATGACGAACGATAATTGCCGAAAATTCAATGAGAATCAAATAATTTTTTGCACCCTTTCCTGAGTTGCAGAGAGCTCAAGGTCTATTGATTTTGGTGAAGATCAGGTAAGGGAAAGGGGTAGTTTACCAGCAACATTTTATGTTGTAACAAGAGAAATGTTTCCATGACGAACGATAACTGCCGCACATTCAAACAGAATCAAATATTTTTTTGCATGCTTCCCTGAATTGTAGAGGACGGAAGGTCTTTTAATTTTGGAGAAGATCAGTTAAGAAAAAGGGGTAGTTTACCTGAAACATTTTATGATTTAACAAGAGTAAGGTACTTAATTTTTGTAAATAAAGTATCCTGATAAGAAGCTCATAGTAATCCACTGTAGAAACGTAGATGAAATATCTATAAATGAAGAGGTAAGGTGAACGGGGTGGGGGTAATTTTCTATTATTAAAAATTATAGTTGAAGGTGGAGGGGAGAATTTTTTATATGTGTACTACGTTATCGGCAACAAAGAAGTAGTTTTTTGTTAAAATTGCTTCCCGGGCTCTTTAGCCGTAGTCCAATGTTTTCTGCAAAACCAGACTTTTCGGCAGTGCCATCGACTGCCATCATCGGTGAAAATCGAGTGCGAAAACGTGAGGTGGTTGTGGTATACGTTAGTGAGCACAGTACTGTGGTTATTGCTGAAGCAATAAGTAGAAAGACGTAGTTTCTATGGAAATATTTCATTTCGAATATGATTTTAAATAATAATCTTAGAACATGGAAGTCATGTATAGTTCTCCATACCGATATTTTTCTATGGTAAACGATAACAGCCGCAAATTCAAACAGAATCAAATGATGTTTTGTATACAGCCCTGTATTGTAGAGTTCTCAATACCTATTGGTGTTGGTGAAGATCGGTTAAGGGAAAGGGGTAGTTTACCGGCAACGTTTTATGTTTTAAAAGGGTATTTACTATGGCAAACGATAAGAGCCGCAAATTCAAACAGAATCAAATACGTCTTTGCATACAGCCCTGTTTTGTTGAGTACTAAAGACCTATTGTTTTTGGTGAAGAACGGTTAAGGGAAAGGGGTAGTTTACCAGACACGTTTTTTGTTTTATCAAGGGTATTTTATAAGGGTAACAGAACTCAAAATTTCGTGTTAAAACATGGAAGTCATGTATGGTTCTCCATACCAGTATTTTTTAATGTTATGCAATGTGGACACATACAGAGAAGTGTCAGTTTTTATGTTTTTTCAATAAATAAAAATGAGAGGGGGGAGAGAGAGAGAGAGAGAGAGAGAGAGAGAGAGAGAGAGAGAGAGAGAGAGAGTGAGAGAGAGAGACCAAAAATGACACGTACAGAAATTTCATCAGGACTTTTCCTGATAGTAAAAAAATAACTATATAATGAATGGCAAAGAACATTAACAAAATTAATGGAAATTACAGTTATAATTTCTTGTCTAATGAACAGGTACTAGTAACGGCTTCATATACTTCACATCAGGATACTTTATTTATAAAAATTAAGTACTTTACTCTTGTTAAATCATAAAATGTTTCAGGTAAACTACCCCTTTCTCTTAACCGCTCTTCTCCAAAATCAACAGACTTTGAGTTCTGTATAATTCAAAAAGGTTTGCAGAAGAGTCGTTGATTCTGTTTTAATGTACGGCAGTTATAGTTCGTAAAAAAAAAAATTACCCTTGATAAAAAATAAAATGTTGCTGGTAAACAACCCTATTCCCTTAACCGATCTTCACCAAAACCAACAGGTCTTGAGAACTCTACATTTCAGGGCTGTATGCAAAATATTATATGATTCTGTTTGAATTTGCGGCTGTTATCGTTTGCCATATAAAATACCCTAGAAAAGATAAAAAACGTGTCAGGTAAACTACCCCTGTCCCTTAACCAATCTTCACCAAAAACAAGAGGTCTTTAATACTAAAAAAAACAGGGCTGTATGCAAAAACGTATTTGATTCGGTTTGAATTTGCGGCTCTTATCGTTTGCCATAGGAAATACCGTTTTAAAACATAAAACGTTACTGGTAAACTCCCCCTTTCCCTTAACCGATCTTCACCAACACCAATAGGTATTGAGACTTCTACAATACAGGGCTGTATGAAAAACATCATTTGATTCTGTTTGAATTTGCGGTTGTTATCATTTTCCATAGAAAATTACCCTTGATAAAAAACCGTTGCTGGTAAACTACCCCTTTCCCTTAACCGATCTTCACCAAAAACGATAGATCTTGAGAACTCTACAATTCAGGACTGTATGCAAAATATTATATGATTTTGTGTGAATTTACGGCTGTTATCGTTTGCCATACAAAATACCCTTGATAAAACAAAAAACGTGGCCGGTAAACTACCCCTTTCCCTTAAACGATCTTCACAAAAAACAACAGGTCTTTAGTACTCAAAAAATCAGGGCTGTATGCAAAAACGTATTTGATTCTGTTTGAATTTGCGGCTCTTATCGTTTGCCATAGAAAGTACCCTTTTAAAACATAAAACGTTGCCGGTAAACTACCCCTTCCCCTCAACCGATCTTCACCAAAAACAAAAGGTCTTGAGAACTCTACAATTCAGGGCAGTATGCTAAACATTATTTGATTATGTTTGAATTTGCGGCTGTTATCGTTTGCCATAGAAAATACCCTTGTTAAAACATAAAACGTTGCCGGTAAACTACCCCTTTCCCTTAACCGATCTTTACCAAAATCAACAGATTTTGATAGCTCTACAATTCAGGGCCGTATGCGAAATATTATTTGATTTTGTTTGAATTTGCGTCTGTTATCGTTTGCCAAACACACAAAATTACCCTTTATAAAAAAAAACCGTTGCCGGTAAACTACCCCCTTCCCTCAACCGATCTTCACCAAAAACAATAGGTCGCGAGTACTCTACAAATCAGGGCAGTATGCAAAAAATTATTTGATTCTGTTTGAATTTGCGGCTGTTATCGTTTGCCAAAAAAAAATCTACACACACACACACACACACACACACACACACACACACACACACACACACACACTTTTCGAAAAACGACTTTTTTCATGTTTTGAGTGTAGTACAATCAGAATCTGCAATAATCTCGAACACGATTTTTTTTGCCATCACCATACTTCCATTTCCTTAAGGAACATGGAAGTAAATATCGGTATGGAGAACCATACATGACTTCCATATTCTAAGATTTATATTTAAAATCATTTTCAGCCAAACAGCCAGGCTGTGTCTTACCTGCCTTTTTATTGCTGTATTAAATGAAAAATATTATATTACATTAAAATTAAAAAAATTTAATTTTATTGCCTGGCAACAAAATTATTTTATTTTTAACAATTACCATTGTTTCAAAAAGTTTAAATAAATTTTCTAGTAAAATTATTTTATTTTTAACAATTACCATTGTTTCAAAAAGTTTAAATAAATTTTCATTTCAAGTACTTTACTCTTATTAAAACGTAAAAGGTTGTTGGTAAACTACCCCTTCCCTTTAACCGATCTTCACCAAAATCGAAAGTCATTGAGACCTCTACAATTCAGGGACGTATGCAAATATTATTTGATTCTGTTTGAATGTGCGGCTGTTATCGTTTGCCATAGAAAATACCCTTGTTAAAAAAACGCTACAGGTAAACTACCCCTTTCCCTCAACCTATCTTCACCAAAAACAATAGGTCTTGAGAACCCTACAATTTAGGGCTGTATGCAAATAATCTTTTGATTCTGTTTGAATTTACGTCTGTTATCGTTTGCCATAGGAAATACCCTTGTTAAAACATAAAACGTTACAGGTAAACTACCCCTTTGAATTCACCGATCTTCACCAAAATCAACAGATCTTGAGAACTCTACAATTGAGGGCTGTATGCGAAACATTATTTGATTCTGTTTGAATTTGCGCCTGTTATCGTTTGCCAAACAAACAAAATAACCCTTGCTAAAAAGAAACCGTTGCAGGTATACTACCCCTTTCCCTCAACCGATCTTCACCAAAAACAACAGGTCGCGAGTACTCTACAAATCAGGGCTGTATGCAAAAAATTATTTGATTCTGTTTGAATTTGCGGCCGTTATCGTTTGCCATAGAAAAAAAATCTACAGACACACAGACACACAGACAGACAGACAGACAGACACACACACAGACACTTTTCGGAAAACGACTTTTTTTCATGTTTTGAGTGTAGTAGAATCAGAATCTGCAATAATCTCGAACACGATTTTTTTTGCCATCACCATACTTCCATTCCTTAAGGAATATGGAAGTAAAAATTACCCTTGATAAAAAACCGTTGCTGGTAAACTACCCCTATCCCTTAAACGATCTTCACCAAAAACAATAGGTCTTTAGTACTCAAGATATCAGGGCTATATGCAAAAACGTATTTGATTCTGTTTGAATTTGCGGCTCTTATCGTTTGCCATAGAAAATACCCTTTTAAAATATAAAACGTTGTCGGTAAACTACCCCTTTCCCTTAACCGATCTTCACCAAAACCAAAAGATCTTGAGAACTCTACAATTCAGGGTAGTATGCGAAACATTATTTGATTATGTTTGAATTTGCGGCTGTTATCGTTTGCCAAACAAACAAAATTACCCTTGATAAAAAAACCGTTGCCGGTAAACTACCACTTTCCCTCAACCGATCTTCACCAAAAACTATAGGTCGTGAGTACCCTACAAATCAAGTGTGTATGCAAAAAATTATTTGATTCTGTTTGAATTTGCGGCTGTTATCGTTTCCCCCCCCCCCCAAAAAAAAGACAGACAGACAGACACACAGACACACACACAGACACTTTTCGAAAAACGACTTTTTTTCATGTTTTGAGTGTAGTACAATCAAAATCTGCAATAATCTCGAACACGATTTTTTTTGCCATCACCATACTTCCATTTCCTTAAGGAACATGGAAGTAAAAAATCTAAAGACACACAGACACACACACAGACACTTTTCGAAAAACGACTTTTTTCATGTTTTGAGTGTAGTACAATCAGAATCTGGAATAATCTCAAACACGATTTTTTTTGCCATCACCATACTTCCATTTCCTTAAGGAACATGGAAGTAAAATTACCCCCGATAAAAAAAACGTTGCAGGTAAACTACCCCTTCCCCTTACCCGATCTTCACCAAAACCAATAGGTCTTGAGAACTCTATAAGTCAGGGCGGTATGCAAAAAAAAGGGTAGTTGATTCTGTTTGAATTTGCGGCTGTTATCGTTTGCCATAGAAAAAAATTACACTTGTTTAAAAAAAACAGTTGCTGGTAAACTACCCCTTTCCCTAAACCGATCTTCACCAAAATCAACAGGTCTTGAGAACTCTACAATTCATGGCTGTATGCAAAACATTATTTGATTCTGTTTACATTTTCGGCTTTTATCGTTTGCCATAGAAAAAACCCTTGTACAATATAAAATGTTGCTGGTAAACTACCCCTTTCCCTTAACCGATCTTTACCAAAATCAACAGATCTTGAGAATTCTACACTTCAGGGCTGTATGCGAAAGAGTAGTTGATTCTGTTTGAATTTGCGGCTGTTATCGTTCGCCATAGAAAAAAATTACACTTGTTTATAAAAAAACCATTGCTGGTAAACTACCCCTTTCCCTTATCCGATCTTCACCAAAATCAATGGGTCTTGAGAACTCAATAATTTAGGGCTGTATGCAAATAATCATTTGATTCTGCTTGAATTTGCGGCTCTTATCGTTTGCCATAGAAAATACCCTTTTAAAACATAAAACGTAGCCTGTAAACTACCCCTTTCCCATAACCGATCTTCACCAAAATCAATAGATTTTGAGAACTCTACAATTCTGGGCAGTATGCAAAAAAAAAAAATTTGATTATGTTTGAATTTGCTGCTGTTATCGTTTGGCATATAAAATACCCTTGTTAAAACATAAAACGTTCCTGGTAAACTACCCCTTTCCCTTAACCGATCTTTACCAAAATCAACAGATCTTGTGAACTCTACAATTCAGGGCTGTATGCGAAACATTATTTGATTCTGTTTCAATTTGCGGCTGTTATCGTTTGCCAAAGGAAAAAATCTACAGACACACACACAGACAGACAGACACACAGACACTTTTCGAAAAACGACTTTTTTTCATGTTTTGAGTGTAGTAGAATCAGAATCTGCAATAATCTCGAACACGATTTTTTTTTGCCATCACCATACTTCCATTTCCTTAAGGAATATGGAAGTAAAAATTACCCTTGATAAAACATAAAATGTTGCTGGTAAACAACCCTATTCCCTCAACCGATCTTCACCAAAACCAACAGGTCTCGAGAACTCTACATTTCAGGGCTGTATGCAAAATATTATATGATTTTGTTTGAATTTGCGGCTGTTATCGTTTGCCATACAAAATACCCTTGATAAAACAAAAAACGTGGCTGGTAAACTACCCCCTTCCCTTAAACGATCTTCACCAAAAACAATAGGTCTTTAGTACTCAAGAAATCAGGGCTATATGCAAAAACTTATTTGATTCTGGTTGAATTTGCGGCTCTTATCGTTTGCCATAGAAAATACCATTTAAAAACATAAAACGTTGCAGGTAAACTACCCCTTTCCCTTAAACCGATTTTCACCAACACCAATAGGTATTGAGAACTCTACAATACAGGGCTGTATGCAAAACATCATTTGATTCTGTTTCAATTTGCGGCTGTTATCGTTTACCATAGAAAAAAATTACCCTTGATAAAAAACTTTTGCTGGTAAACTACCCCTTTCCATTAACCGATCATCACCAAAAACGATAGGTCTTGAGAACTCTACAATTCAGGGCTGTATGTAGAATATTATATGATTTTGTTTGAATTTGCGTCTGTTATCGTTTGCCATAAAAAATACCTTTGATAAAACAAAAAACGTGGCTGGTAAACTACCCCTTTCCCTTAAGCGATCTTCACCAAAATCAACAGATCTTGAGAACTCTACAATTCAGGGCTGCATGCGAAACATTATGTGATTCTGTTTGAATTTGCGGCTGTTATCGTTTGCCAAACAAACAAAATTACCCTTGAAAAAAAAAACCGTTGCTGGTAAACTACCCCTTTCCCTCAACCGATCTTCACCAAAAACAATAGGTCGCAAGTACTCTACAAATCAGGGCGGTATGCAAAAGTTAGTTGATTCTGTTTGAATTTGTGGCTGTTATCGTTTGCCATAGAAAAAAAATCTACAGACACACACACACACACACACACACACACACACACACACACACACACACACACACACACACACACACACTCACACTCACACACACACTTTTCGAAAAACGACTTTTTTTCATGTTTTGAGTGTAGTACAATCAGAATCTGCAATAATCTCGAACACGATTTTTTTTGCCATCACCATACTTCTATTTCCTTAAGGAACATGGAAGTAAAATTACCCTTGATAAAATACCGTTGCCGATAAACTGTCCCTTTCCCTTAACCGATCTTCACCAAAAACGATAGGCCTTGAGAACTCTACAATTCAGGGCTGTATGCAAAATATTATATGATTTTGTTTGAATTTGCGGCTGTTATCGTTTGCCATACAAAATACACTTAATAAAACAAAAAACGTGGCAGGTAAACTACCCCTTCCCTTAAACGATCTTCACCAAAAACAATAGGTCTTTAGTAATCAAGATATCAGGGCTGTATGCAAAAACGTATTTGATTCTGTTTGAATTTGCGGCTTTTATCGTTTGCCATAGAAAATACCCTTTGAAACATAAAACGTTGCTGGTAAACTACCCCTTTCCCTTAACCGATCTTCACCAAAAACAAACGATCTTGAGAACTCTACAATTCTGGGCAGTATGCAAAACATTATTTGATTATGATTGAATTTGCGGCTGTTATCGTTTGCCATAAAAAATACCCGTGTTAAAACATAAAACGTTGCCGGTAAACTACCCCTTTCCCTTAACCGATCTTTACCAAAATCAACAGATCTTGAAACCTCTACAATTCAGGGCTGTATGCGAAACATTATGTGATTCTGTTTGAATTTGCGGCTGTTATCGTTTGCCAAACAAACAAAATTACCCTTGAAAAAAAAAACCGTTGCTGGTAAACTACCCCTTTCCCACAACCGATCTTCACCAAAAACAATAGGTCGCGAGTACTCTACAAATCAGGACGGCATGCAAACAATTATTTGATTCTGTTTCAATTTGCGGCTGTTATCTTTTGCCAAAAAAAAAAAATCTACAGACACACACAGACAGACAGACACACACACACACACTTTTCGAAAAACGACTTTTTTTCATGTTTTGAGTGTAGTACAATCAGAATCTGCAATAATCTCGAACACGATTTTTTTTGCCATCACCATACTTCCATTTCCTTAAGGAACATGGAAGTAAAAATCGGTATGGAGAACCATACATGACTTCCATATTATAAGATTTAAATTTAAAATCATTTTCGAAATGAAATATTACCATAGAAACTACTTCTTTCTACTTACTGCTTCAGCCTTAACCACAGTACTGTGGTCACTAACATATACCACCTCACGTTATCGCACTCGATTTTCACTGATGATGGAAGTCGATGGCATTGCCGAAACGTCTGGTTTTGTAGAAAACATTGGACTACGGCCAAATATCCCGGGAAGGAATTTTAACAAAAACTACTTCTTTGTTACCGATAACGTTGTACACATATATATAAAAAATATGCAAAAAATTAATGGCTTGTATAAGTTAATGATTGATCTCCATTAAGTAGTGCTCAAGTTTCCAAAGTTTTAATATTATGATGTCCGTAATTAAAACATCAGAGCAGGTTTACTGTGAATGAGGGTACACCGTGGACTAAAATTTTCAACATTTCCTATTGAGCGTTGCTTAGAGTAAAGCTGCGAATCTACAGTGTATGTTTCACAGAACAAACACGCGAAAAAGAAGGAGCGCTCCGAAGTCACTCATGGACCCTCAGCATCTTGCAGAGGGTTCATTCCCTAAAGACGAAAAGTCTATCTATGAATCGTTCGTCTGTAAACACGTGCAGTTACACTGCCCAGCGATCCACAGGAAGCAAATTGATGTCCATTTTTTCGGCTTGCACGCGTTATGTTGGTGTGGGTTTCGGCACTTTCCATTTAAAAAGCGTGCAAATGTAAGAAAATAAACATGAGTAAGGCCAGAAATAACGCGAATTTTGTGTGTGTGTGTGTGTGTGTGTGTGTGTGTGTGTGTGTGTGTGTGTGTGTGTGTGTGTGTGTGTGTGTGTGTGTGTGTGTGTGTGTGTGTGTGTCTTCCCTGCCTTTTTATTGCTGTAGTCATAATAATAAAATGGAAACGTAAACATTACATAACTGAGATATGATTACCTGCCACGAACGTTATATTATTTTATACATGTACGAGGTGTGTTCAAAAAAAGACCGAACTATTTGTGTAGCACGTCAACTAGCGCATAGAGCGAGCTGCAGAATTAAGTGCTGCTAGCGACAGGTTTTGACGCCTGAATGCCGTTTTCTCTGTTCCGTCACGATCTTCAGTCTTCGAGCTACACGCGCTGTAGTGGGCACGGGCACACACCGTCCGGCGGATTTATAACGAAGTGAGATGAAGATCTTAACACAACGTGTGTGTATAAAATTTTGCTACTGACTTCGTAAAATCTTTACAGAGCTATTTCCATTGTCTTCCAAAGTTTTCATTACCATTTGCATTGGTACGCAGTTGTTGACCGATTTCAAAACGGGTCTCTTTCTGATCGTCGTCAACAAACACAGTAAGAATTTTTCAGTGATACGATACATTTAAATTTTTCTATCAAAATTTAATTTTACGATATTAAATGGATTCTGTCAGAAAGTATCGGCATTTAAACGATGATTTACAATTACCACATCACGAGCTCTCTTCCCATGATCTTCGATATCGCTTTGATCTGCACTGACCATTGTTTTCCCTCTTTAAAAATTCTTGAACTAATCGTTCGCCTCACGCAGGCTTCCGCGTATGCTTAATTGAAAACCAGAATGTCTCTGAAAAGTTTTAACCTAGTTTTACTGCAAAATTTCATACGTACACGTTGTTTTCGCGGTCTTTCTTAATCGCTTTGTCACTAATCCGCCGGCCAGCGTGTGCACGTCCCCACTCAATGTGATATACCTCAAAGACTACTGCTAATAGCGGAACACAATAAGTGGTAGTTTGTTGTCAAAAACTATCGCTAGGTGCGCGCAAAGTCGCGTCGCGTTGTTTGTGCGGATTGATGTGTTACTCAAAAAGTTTGGTCTTTTTATGAACACACCTCGTATATTAACTCATACATAATTTACATTAAAATGAAAAAAATATAATTTTATTGCCTGGCAACAAAATTATTTTATTTTTAACAATTACCATTGTTTGAAAAAGTTTAAATACATTTTCAAGTACTTTACTGTTGTTAAAACGTAAAAGGTTGCAGGTAAACTACCCCTTCCCCTTAACCGATCTTCACCAAAATCGGAAATCCTTGAGATCTCTACAACTCATGGTCGTATGCAAAAAATTATTTGATTCTGTTTGAATTTACGGCTGTTATCGTTTGCTATAGAAAATACGCTTGATATAAAAACGTTGCAGATAAACTACCCCTTTCCCTTAACCGATCTTTACTAAAAACAAAAGATCTTGAGTACTCTAAAAATCAGGGCTGTATGCAAAAAAATATTTGATTCCGTTTGAATTTGCGGCTGTTATCGTTTGCCATAGAAAATACCCTTGTTAAAAAAACGTTGCTGGTAAACTACCCCTTTCCCTTAACCGATCTTCACCAAAAACAATAGGTCTTGAAAACTCTACAATTTAGGGCTGTATGAAAATAATCTTTTGATTCTGTTTGAATTTGCGGCTGTTATCGTTTGCCATATAAAATACCCTTGTTAAAACATGAAACGTTGCAGGTAAACTACCCCTTCCCCTTAACCGATCTTTACCAAAAACTACAGATCTTGAGAACTCTACAATTCAGGGCTGTATGCGAAACATTATTTAATTCTGTTTGAATTTGCGGGCGGCTGTTATCGTTTGCAAAAAAAAAAAATTTCCCTTGATAAAAAAACCGTTGCCAGTAAACTACCCCTTTCCCTCAACCGATCTTTACCAAAAACAAAAGGTCGTGAGTACTCTACAAATCAGAGCTGTATGCAAAACATTATTTTATTTTGTTTGAATTTGCGGCTGTTATCGTTTGCCATAGAAAAAAATTTACACAGACAGACAGACAGACACACACACAGACACTTTTCGAAAAACGACTTTTTTTCATGTTTTGAGTGTAGTACAATCAGAATATGCAGTAATCTCGAACACGATTTTTTTTGCCATCACCATACTTCCATTCCTTAAGGAATATGGAAGTAAAAATTACCCTTGATAAAACATAAAATGTTGCTGGTAAACAACCCTATTCCCTCGACCGATCTTCACGAAAACCAACAGATCTCGATAACTCTACCTTTCAGGGCTGTATGCAAAATATTATATGATTTTGTTTGAATTTGCTGCTGTTATCGTTTGCCATACAAAATACCCTTGATAAAACAAAAAACGTGGCTGGTAAACTACCCCTTTCCATTAAACGATCTTCACCAAAAACAATAGGTCTTTAGTACTCAAGAAATCAGGACTATATGCAAAAACTTATTTGATTCTGTTTGAATTTGCGGCTCTTATCGTTTGCCAAATAAAATACCATTTTAAAACATAAAACGTTTCTGGTAAACTACCCCTTTCCCTTAAACCGATTTTCACCAACACCAATAGGTATTGAGAACTCTACAATACAGGGCTGTATGCAAAACATCATTGGATTCTGTTTGAATTTGCGGCTGTTATCGTTTACCATAGAAAAAAATTACCCTTGATAAAAAACTGTTGCTGGTAAACTACCCCATTCCCTTAACCAATCTTCACCAAAAACGATAGGGGTTTAGAACTCTGCAATTCAGGGCTGTATGTAGAATATTATATGATTTTTTTGAATTTGCGGCTGTTATCGTTTGCCATAAAAAATACCCTTGATAAAACGAAAAACGTGGCTGGTAAACTACCCCTTCCCTTAAGCCAACTTCACCAAAAACAATAGGTCTTTAGTACTCCAGAAGTCAGGGCTATATGCAAAAACTTATTTGATTCTGTTTTAATTTGCGGGTCTTATCGTTTGCCATAGAAAATACCCCTTTAAAACATAAAACGTTACCGGTAAACTACCCCTTTCCATTTACCGATCTTCACCAAAACCAAAAGTCTTGAAAACTCTACAATTCAGAGCAGTATGCAAAACATTATTTGATTATGTTTGAATTTGCGGCTGTTATCGTGTGCCATAGAAAATACCCTTGTTAAAACATAAAACGTTGCTGGTAAACTACCCCTTTCCCTTAACCGATCTTTACCAAAATCAACAGATCTTGAGAACTCTACAATTCAGGGCTGTATGCGAAACATTATTTGATTCTGTTTGAATTTGCGGCTGTTATCGTTTGCCAAACAAACAGAATTACCCTTGATAAAAAAATCCGTTGCTGGTAAACTACCCCTTGCCCTCACCCGATCTTCACCAAAAACAATAGGTCGCGAGTACTCTACAAATCAGGCCTGTATGCAGTGAATGATTTGATTCTGTTTGAATTTGCGGCTGTTATCGTTTGTCAAAAAAAAAATCTACAGACACAGACACTTTTCGAAAAATGACTTTTTCATGTTTTGAGTTTAGTACAATCAGAATCTGCAATAATCTCGAACACGATTTTTTTTGCCATCACCATACTTCCATTTCCTTAAGGAACATGGAAGTAAAATATCGGTATGGAGAACCATACATGGCTTCCATGTTCTAAGATTTATATTTAAAATCATATTGGAAATGAAATATTTCCATAGAAACTACGTCTTTCTACTTATTGCTTCAGCATTAACCACAGTACTGTGGTCACTAACGTATACCACCTCACGTTTTCGCACTCGATTTTCACCGATGATGGCAGTCCATGGCACTGCCGAAAAGTCTCGTTTTACAGAAAACATTGAACTACGGCTAAAGAGTCCGGGAAGCAATTTTAACAAAAAACTACTTCTTTGTTGCCGATAACGTAGTACACATATAAAAAATTCTGCCCTCCACCTTCAACTATAATTTTTAATAATAGAAAATTACCCCCACCCCGTTCACCTAACCTCTGCATTTATAGATATTTCATCTACGTTTCCTACAGTGGATTACTATGAGCTTCTTATCAGGATATTTTATTTATAAAAATTAAGTACTTTACTCTTGTTAAATCATATAATGTTTCTGGTAAACTACCCCTTTCTCTTAACCGATCATCTCCAAAATCAACAGACCTTCCGTCCTCTACAATTCAGGGAAGCATGCAAAAAAATATTTGATTCTGTTTGAATGTGCGGCAGTTATCGTTCGTCATGGAAACATTTCTCTTGTTACAACATAAAATGTTGCTGGTAAACTATCCCTTTCCCTTAACTGATCTTCACCAAAATCAATAGACCTTGAGTTCTCTGCAACTCAGGAAAGAGTGCAAAAAATTATTTTATTCTTATTTAATATTCGGCAGTTATCGTTCGTCATAAGAAAATTACCCTTTCTACAACATAAAACGTTGCTGATAAACTACCCCTTCCCTTAACAGATCTTCCACAAAATCAACAGATCTTGAGTTCTCTTTAGTTCAAAAAGGTATGCAAAAACCTAGTTGATTCTGTTTGAATTTACGGCATTTATCGTTCGTCATATAAAAATTACTCTTGTTAAAACGTAAAATGTTGCTGGTAAACTACCCCTTTCCCTTAACCGATCTTCACCAACACCAATAGGTATTGAGAACTCTACAATACAAAGCTGTATGCAAAACATCATTTGATTCTGTTTGAATTTGCGGCTGTTATCGTTTACTATGGAAAAAAATTACCCTTGAAAAAAAAACCGTTGCTGGTAAACTACCCCATTCCCTTAACCGATCTTCACCAAAAACGACAGGTCTTGGGTACTCGAAAATTCAGGCTTGTATGCAAACAATTATTTGATTCTGTTTGAATGTGCGGCTGTTATCGTTTGCCATAGAAAATACGCTTGATAAAAAAACGTTGCTGGTAAACTACCCCTTCCCCTTAACCAATCTTCACCAAAAACAATAGGTCTTGAGTACTCTACAAATCAGGGCTGTATGCAAAACATTATTTGATTCTGTTTGAATTTGCGGCTGTTATCGTTTGCCATAGAAAATACCCTTGTTCAAAAAAAGTTGCAGGTAAACTACCCCTTTCCCTCAAACGAACTTCACCAAAAACAATATGTCTTGAGAACTCTACAATATAGGGCTGTATGTAAATAATCTTTTGATTCTGTTTGAATTTGCGGCTGTTATCGTTTGCCATAGGAATTACCCTTGTTAAAACATAAAACGTTACACGTAAACTACCCCTATCCCTTAACCGATCTTCACCAAAATCCGCAGATCTTGAGAACTCTACAATTCAGGGCTGTATGCGAAACATTATTTGATTCTGTTTGAATGTGCGGCTGTTATCGTTTGCCAAACAAACAAAATTACCCATGCTAAAAAAAAACCGTTGCCGGAAAACTACCCCTTTCCCTCAACCGATCTTCACCAAAAACCATAGGTCGCGAGTACTCTGCAAATCAGGGCCGTATGCAAAAAATTATTTGATTCTGTTTGAATTTGCGGCAGTTATCGTTTGCCATAGAAAAAAAATCTACAAACAGACAGACAGACAGATAGACAGACAGACAGACAGACAGACAGACAGACAGACAGACAGACATACACACAGACACACAGACAGACACACACACAGACACTTTTCGGAAAACGACTTTTTTTCATGTTTTGAGTGTAGTAGAATCAGAATCTGCAATAATCTCGAACACGATTTTTTTTGCCATCACCATACTTCCATTCCTTAAGGAATATGGAAGTAAAAATTACCCTTGATAAAAAACCGTTGCTGGTAAACTACCCCTTTCCATTAACCGATCTTCACCAAAAACTATAGGTCTTGAGAACTCTGCAATTCAGGGCTGTATGCAAAATATTATATTATTTTGTTTGAATTTGCGGCTGTTATCGTTTGCCATACCAAATACCCTTGATAAAACAAAAAAAATGGCTGGTAAACTACCCCTTTACCTTAAACGATCTTCACCAAAAACAATAGGTCTTTAGTACTGAAGAAATCAGGGCTGTATGCAAAAACGTATTTTATTATGTTTGAATTTGCGGCTGTTATCTTTTGCCATAGAAAATACCCTTGTTAAAACGTAAAACGTTGCTGGTAAACTACCCCTTTCCCTTAACCGATCTTTACCAAAAACAACAGATCTTGAGAACCCTACAATTCAGGGCTGTATGCGAAACATTATTTGATTCTGTTTGAATTTGCGGCTGTTATCGTTTGCCAAACAAACAAAATTACCCTTGATAAAAAAAACCGTTGCAGGTAAACTACCCCTTTCCCTCAATCGATCTTCACCAAAAACAAAAGGTCGCGAGTAGACTACAAATCAGG
Source organism: Magicicada septendecula (assembly GCA_034769895.1). Lineage (NCBI taxonomy): Eukaryota > Metazoa > Arthropoda > Insecta > Hemiptera > Cicadidae > Magicicada > Magicicada septendecula. Next base: position 200,107,776 of record CM068376.1, on the reverse strand, counting down.
GCAGTATGCAAAAAATTATTTGATTCTGTTTGAATTTGCGGCTGTTATCGTTTGCCATAGAAAAAATCTACAAACAGACAGATAGACACACAGACACACAGACACACACACAGACACACACACAGCCACTTTTTGAAAAATGACTTTTTTTCATGTTTTGAGTGTAGTACAATCATATTCTGCAATAATCTCGAACACGATTTTTTTTTGCCATCACCATACTTCCATTTCCTTAAGGAACATGGAAGTAAAAAATTACCATTGATAAAAAACCGTTGCCGGTTAACTACCCCTTTTCCTTGACCGATCTTCACCAAAAACGACAGGTCTTGAGACCTCTACAATTCAGGGCTGTATACAAAATATTATATGATTTTGTTTGAATTTGCGGCTGGAGAACCATACATGACTTCCATGTTCTAAGATTTATATTTAAAATCATATTCGAAATGATATATTTCCGTAGAAACTCCGTCTTTCTACTTATTGCTTCAGCATTAACCACAGTAAGGTGGTCACAAACGTATACCACCTCACGTTTTCGCATTCGATTTTCACTGATGTTGGCAGTCGATGGCACTGCAGAAACGTCTGGTTTTACAGAAAACATTGGACTACGGCTAAACAGCCCGGGAAGCAATTTTAACAAAAAACTACTTCTTTGTTGCCGATAACGTAGTACACATACAAAAAATTCTACCCTCTACCTTCAACTATAATTTTTAATAATAGAAAATTACCCCCACCCCGTTCACCTAACTTCTTCATTTATAGATATTTCATCTACGTTTCTACAGTGGATTACTATGAGCTTCTTATCAGGATACTTTATTTATAAAAATTAAGTACTTTAATCTTGTTAAATCATAAAATGTATCAGGTAAACTACCCCTTTCTCTTAACCGCTCTTCTCCAAAATCAACAGACTTTGAGTTCTGTATAATTCAAAAAGGTATGCAGAAGAGTAGTTGATTCTGTTTTAATGTACGGCAGTTATCGTTCGTAAAAAAAAATTACCCTTGATTAAACATGAAATGTTGCTGGTAAACAACCCTATTACCTTAACCGATCTTCACCAAAACCAACAGGTCTCGAGAACTCTACATTTCAGGGCTGTATGCAAAATATTATATGATTCTGTTTGAATCTGCGGCTGTTATCGTTTGCCATAAAAAATACCCTTGATAAAACAAAAAACGTGGCTGGTAAACTACCCCTTTCCCTTAAGCGATTTTCACCAAAAACAATAGGTCTTTAGTACTCAAGAAATCAGGGCTATATGCAAACACCTATTTGATTCTGTTTGAATTTGCGGCTCTTATCGTTTGCCATAGAAAATACCATTTTAAAACATAAAACGTTGCAGGTAAACTACCCCTTTCCCTTAAACAGATTTTCACCAACACCAATAGGTATTGAGAACTCTACAATACAGGGCTGTATGCAAAACATCATTTGATTCTGTTTGAATTTGCGGCTGTTATCGTTTACCATAGAAAATATCGGTATGGAGAACAATACATGACTTCCATATTCTAAGATTTATATTTAAAATCATTTTCACCCAAACAGCCAGGCTGTGTCTTACCTGCCTTTTTATTGCTGTATTAAATGAAAAATATTATATTACATTAAAATTAAAAAATTATAATTTTATTGCCTTGCAACAAAATTACTGTATTTTAAACAATTACCTTTGTTTCAAAAAGTTTAAATAAATTTTCAAGTACTTTACTCTTGTTAAAACGTAAAAGGTTGCAGGTAAACTACCCCTTCCCCATAACCGATCTTCACCAATATCGCAAGCCATTGAGACCTCTACAATTCAGGGACGTATGCAAAAAATTATTTGATTCTGTCTGAATTTGCAGCTGTTATCGTTTGCCATAGAAAATACACTTGATAAAAAAACGTTGCCGGTAAACAACCCCTTCCCCTTAACCGATCTTCACCAAAAACAACAGGTCTTGAGTACTCTACAAATCAGGGCTGTATGCAAAACATTATTTGATTCTGTTTGAATTTGCGGCTGTTATCGTTTGCCATAAAAAATAACCTTGTTAAAAAAAGTTGCTGGTAAACTACCCCTTTCCCTCAACCGATCTTCACCAAAAACAATAGGTCTTGAGAACTCTACAATTTAGGGCTGTATGCAAATAATCTTTTGATTCTGTTTGAATTTTCGGCTGTTATCGTTTGCCATAGGAAATACCCTTGTTAAAACATAAAACGTTACAGGTAAACTACCCCTTTCCCATAACCGATCTTCACCAAAAACAACAGGTCTTGAGTAATCTACAAATCAGGGCTGTATGCAAAACATTATTTGATTCTGTTTGAATTTGCGGCTGTTATCGTTTGCCATAAGAAATACCCTTGTTAAAACATAAAACGTTACAGGTAAACTACCCCCTTTCCCTCAACCGATCTTCACCAAAATCAACAGATCTTGAGAACTCTACAATTCAGGGCTGTATGCAAAACATTATTTGATTCTGTTTGAATTTGCGGCTGTTATCGTTTGCCATAAGAAATACCCTTGTTAAAACATAAAACGTTACAGGTAAATTACCCCCTTTCCCTCAACCGATCTTCACCAAAATCAACAGATCTTGAGAACTCTACAATTCAGGGCTGTATGCAAAACATTATTTGATTCTGTTTGAATTTGCGGCTGCTATCGTTTGCCAACAAACAAAATTACCCTTGCTAAAAAAAAACCGTTGCCGGTAAACTACCCCTTTCCCTCAACCGATCTTCACCAAAAACAACACGTCGCGAGCACTCTGCAAGTCAGGGCTGCATGCAAAAATTATTTGATTCTGTTTGAATTTGCGGCAGTTTTCGTTTGCCATAAAAAAAAAATCTACAGACACACAGACACACAGACACACAGACACATAGACACTTTTCGGAAAACGACTTTTTTTCATGTTTTGAGTGTAGTAGGATCAGAATCTGCAATAATCACGAACACGATTTTTTTGCCATCACCATACTTCCATTCCTTAAGGAATATGGAAGTAAATATCGGTATGGAGAACCATACATGACTTCCATATTCTAAGATTTATATTTAAAATCATTTTCACCCAAACAGCCAGGCTGTGTCTTACCTGCCTTTTTATTGCTGTATTAAATGAAAAATATTATATTACATTAAAATGAAAAAATTATAATTTTATTGCCTGGCAACACAATTATTGTATTTTTAACAATTACCATTGTTTCAAAAAGTTTAAATAAATTGTCAAGTACTCTACTCTTGTTAAAACGTAAAAGGTTGCAGGTAAACTACCCCTTCCCCTTAACCGATCTTCACCAAAATCGAAAGTCATTGAGACCTCTACAATTCAGGAACGTATGCAAATATTATTTGATTCTGTTTGAATGTGCGGCTGTTATCGTTTGCCATAGAAAATACGCTTGATAAAAAAACGTTGCTGGTAAACTACCCCTTCCCCTTAACCGATCTTCACCAAAAACAATAGGTCTTGAGTACTCTACAAATCAGGGCTGTATGCAAAACATTATTTGATTCTGTTTGAATTTGCGGCTGTTATCGTTTGCCATATAAAATACCCTTGTTAAAAAAACGTTGCTGGTAAACTACCCCTTTCCCACAAATGATCTTCACCAAAAACAACAGGTCTTGAGAACTATACAATTTAGGGCTGTATGCAAATAATCTTTTGATTCTGTTTGAATTTGCGGCTGTTATCGTTTGCCATAGGAAATACCCTTGTTAAAACATAAAACGTTACAGGTAAACTACCCCTTTCCCATAACCGATCTTCACCAAAAACAATAGGTCTTGAGTACTCTACAAATCAGGGCTGTATGCAAAACATTATGTGATTCTGTTTGAATTTGCGGCTGTTATCGTTTGCCATAAAAAATACCCTTGTTAAAAAAACGTTGCAGGTAAACTACCCCTTTCCCTCAACCGAACTTCACCAAAAACAATAGGTATTGAGAACTCTACAATATAGGGCTGTATGCAAATAATCTTTTGATTGTGTTTGAATTTGCGGCTGTTATCGTTTGCCATAGGAATTACCCTTGTTAAAACATAAAACGTTACAGGTAAACTACCCCTATCCCTTAACCGATCTTCACCAAAATCCGCAGATCTTGAGAACTCTACAATTCAGGGCTGTATGCGAAACGTTATTTGATTCTGTTTGAATGTGCGGCTGTTATCGTTTGCCAAACAAACAAAATTACCCATGCTAAAAAAAAACCGTTGCCGGAAAACTACCCCTTTCCCTCAACCGATCTTCACCAAAAACCATAGGTCGCGAGTACTCTGCAAATCAGGGCCGTACTCAAAAAATTATTTGATTCTGTTTGAATTTGCGACAGTTATCGTTTGCCATAGAAAAAAAATCTACAAACAGACAGACAGACAGATAGACAGACAGACAGACAGACAGACAGACAGACACACAGACACACAGACAGACACACACACAGACACTTTTCGGAAAACGACTTTTTTTCATGTTTTGAGTGTAGTAGAATCAGAATCTGCAATAATCTCGAACACGATTTTTTTTGCCATCACCATACTTCCATTCCTTAAGGAATATGGAAGTAAAATATCGGTATGGAGAACCATACATGACTTCCATATTCTAAGATTTATATTTAAAATCATTTTCACCCAAACAGCCAGGCTGTGTCTTACCTGCCTTTTTATTGCTGTATTAAATGAAACATTAAAATGAAAAAATTATAATTTTATTGCCTGGCAACAAAATTATTTTATTTTTCACAATTACCATTGTTTCAAAAAGTTTAAATAAATTTTCAAGTACTTTACTCTTGTTAAAACGTAAAAGGTTGCAGGTAAACTACCCCTTCCCCTTAACCGATCTTCACCAAAATCGAAAGTCATTGAGACCTCTACAATTCAGGGACGTATGCAAAAAATTATTTGATTCTGTTTGAATTTGCGGCTGTTATCGTTTGCCATAGAAAATACGCTTGATAAAAAAACGTTGCAGGTAAACTACCCCTTCCCCTTAACCGATCTTCACCAAAAACAATAGGTCTTGAGTACTCTACAAATCAGGGCTGTATGCAAAACATTATTTGATTCTGTTTGAATTTGCGGCTGTTATCGTTTGCCATAGAAAATAAAACGTAAAAGGTTGCAGGTAAACTACCCCTTCCCATTAACCGATCTTCACCAAAAACAATAGGTCTTGAGTACTCTACAAATCAGGACTGTATGCAAAACATTATTTGATTCTGTTTGAATTTGCGGCTGTTATCGTTTGCCATATAAAATACCCTTGTAAAAAAAACGTTGCAGGTAAACTACCCCTTTCCCTCAACCGATCTTCACCAAAAACAATAGGTCTTGAGAAATCTACAATTCAGAGCTGTATGCGAAACATTATTTGATTCCGTTTGAATTTGCGGCTGTTATCGTTTGCCAAAAAAAAAAATTTCCCTTGATAAAAAAAACCGTTGCCGGTAAACTACCCCTTCCCCACAACCGATCTTCACCAAAAACAATAGGTCTTGACTACTCTACAAATCAGGGCTGTATGCAGAAAATTATTTGATTCTGTTTGAATTTGCGGCTGTTATCGTTTGCCATAGAAAATACCCTTGTTAAAAAAACGTTGTAGGTAAACTACCCCTTTCCCTTAACCGATCTTCACCAAAAACAAAAGGTATTGAGAACTCTACAATTTAGGGCTGTATGCAAATAATCTTTTCATTCTGTTTGAATTTGCGGCTGTTATCGTTTGCCATAGGAAATACCCTTGTTAAAACATAAAACGTTACAGGTAAACTACCCCTTTCCCTTAACCGATCTTCACCAAAAACAACAGGTCTTGAGAACTCTACAATTCAGGGCTGTATAAGAAACATTATTTGATTCTGTTTGAATTTGCGGCTGTTATCGTTTGCCAAACAAACAAAATTTCCCTTGCTAAAAAAAAACCGTTGCAGGTAAACTACCCCTTTCCCTCAACCGATCTTCACCAAAAACAAAAGGTCGCGAGTACACTACAAATCAGGGCAGTATGCAAAAAATTATTTGATTCTGTTTGAATTTGCGGCAGTTATCGTTTGCCATAGAAAAAAAATCTACAGACAGACAGACACACAGACACACAGACACACAGACACACAGACAGACAGACACACAGACACTTTTCGGAAAACGACTTTTTTTCATGTTTTGAGTGTAGTAGAATCAGAATCTGCAATAATCTCGAACACGATTTTTTTTGCCATCACCATACTTCCATTCCTTAAGGAATATGGAAGTAAAATTACCCTTGATAAAAAACCGTTGCTGGTAAACTACCCCTTTCCCTTAACCGATCTTCACCAAAAACTATAGGTCTTGAGAACTCTGCAATTCAGGGCTGTATGCAAAATATTATATTATTTTGTTTGAATTTGCGGCTGTTATCGTTTGCCATACCAAATACCCTTGATAAAACAAAAAAAATGGCTGGTAAACTACCCCTTTACCTTATACGATCTTCACCAAAAACAATAGGTCTTTAGTACTGAAGAAATCAGGGCTGTATGCAAAAACGTATTTTATTATGTTTGAATTTGCGGCTGTTATCTTTTGCCATAGAAAATACCCTTGTTAAAACGTAAAACGTTGCTGGTAAACTACCCCTTTCCCTTAACCGATCTTTACCAAAAACAACAGATCTTGAGAACCCTACAATTCAGGGCTGTATGCGAAACATTATTTGATTCTGTTTGAATTTGCGGCTGTTATCGTTTGCCAAACAAACAAAATTACCCTTGATAAAAAAAACCGTTGCAGGTAAACTACCCCTTTCCCTCAATCGATCTTCACCAAAAACAAAAGGTCGCGAGTACTCTACAAATCAGGGCAGTATGCAAAAAATTATTTGATTCTGTTTGAATTTGCGGCTGTTATCGTTTGCCATAGAAAAAATCTACTAACAGACAGATAGACACACAGACACACAGACACACACACAGCCACTTTTTGAAAAATGACTTTTTTTCATGTTTTGAGTGTAGTACAATCATATTCTGCAATAATCTCGAACACGATTTTTTTTTGCCATCACCATACTTCCATTTCCTTAAGGAACATGGAAGTAAAAAATTACCATTGATAAAAAACTGTTGCCGGTTAACTACCCCTTTTCCTTGACCGATCTTCACCAAAAACGACAGGTCTTGAGACCTCTACAATTCAGGGCTGTATGCAAAATATTATATGATTTTGTTTGAATTTGCGGCTGGAGAACCATACATGACTTCCATGTTCTAAGATTTATATTTAAAATCATATTCGAAATGATATATTTCCGTAGAAACTCCGTCTTTCTACTTATTGCTTCAGCATTAACCACAGTAAGGTGGTCACAAACGTATACCACCTCACGTTTTCGCATTCGATTTTCACTGATGTTGGCAGTCGATGGCACTGCAGAAACGTCTGGTTTTACAGAAAACATTGGACTACGGCTAAACAGCCCGGGAAGCAATTTTAACAAAAAACTACTTCTTTGTTGCCGATAACGTAGTACACATACAAAAAATTCTACCCTCTACCTTCAACTATAATTTTTAATAATAGAAAATTACCCCCACCCCGTTCACCTAACTTCTTCATTTATAGATATTTCATCTACGTTTCTACAGTGGATTACTATGAGCTTCTTATCAGGATACTTTATTTATAAAAATTAAGTACTTTAATCTTGTTAAATCATAAAATGTATCAGGTAAACTACCCCTTTCTCTTAACCGCTCTTCTCCAAAATCAACAGACTTTGAGTTCTGTATAATTCAAAAAGGTATGCAGAAGAGTAGTTGATTCTGTTTTAATGTACGGCAGTTATCGTTCGTAAAAAAAAATTACCCTTGATTAAACATGAAATGTTGCTGGTAAACAACCCTATTACCTTAACCGATCTTCACCAAAACCAACAGGTCTCGAGAACTCTACATTTCAGGGCTGTATGCAAAATATTATATGATTCTGTTTGAATTTGCGGCTGTTATCGTTTGCCATAAAAAATACCCTTGATAAAACAAAAAACGTGGCTGGTAAACTACCCCTTTCCCTTAAGCGATTTTCACCAAAAACAATAGGTCTTTAGTACTCAAGAAATCAGGGCTATATGCAAACACCTATTTGATTCTGTTTGAATTTGCGGCTCTTATCGTTTGCCATAGAAAATACCATTTTAAAACATAAAACGTTGCAGGTAAACTACCCCTTTCCCTTAAACCGATTTTCACCAACACCAATAGGTATTGAGAACTCTACAATACAGGGCTGTATGCAAAACATCATTTGATTCTGTTTGAATTTGCGGCTGTTATCGTTTACCATAGAAAATATCGGTATGGAGAACAATACATGACTTCCATATTCTAAGATTTATATTTAAAATCATTTTCACCCAAACAGCCAGGCTGTGTCTTACCTGCCTTTTTATTGCTGTATTAAATGAAAAATATTATATTACATTAAAATTAAAAAATTATAATTTTATTGCCTTGCAACAAAATTACTGTATTTTAAACAATTACCTTTGTTTCAAAAAGTTTAAATAAATTTTCAAGTACTTTACTCTTGTTAAAACGTAAAAGGTTGCAGGTAAACTACCCCTTCCCCTTAACCGATCTTCACCAATATCGCAAGCCATTGAGACCTCTACAATTCAGGGACGTATGCAAAAAATTATTTGATTCTGTCTGAATTTGCAGCTGTTATCGTTTGCCATAGAAAATACACTTGATAAAAAAACGTTGCCGGTAAACAACCCCTTCCCCTTAACCGATCTTCACCAAAAACAACAGGTCTTGAGTACTCTACAAATCAGGGCTGTATGCAAAACATTATTTGATTCTGTTTGAATTTGCGGCTGTTATCGTTTGCCATAAAAAATAACCTTGTTAAAAAAAGTTGCTGGTAAACTACCCCTTTCCCTCAACCGATCTTCACCAAAAACAATAGGTCTTGAGAACTCTACAATTTAGGGCTGTATGCAAATAATCTTTTGATTCTGTTTGAATTTTCGGCTGTTATCGTTTGCCATAGGAAATACCCTTGTTAAAACATAAAACGTTACAGGTAAACTACCCCTTTCCCATAACCGATCTTCACCAAAAACAACAGGTCTTGAGTAATCTACAAATCAGGGCTGTATGCAAAACATTATTTGATTCTGTTTGAATTTGCGGCTGTTATCGTTTGCCATAAGAAATACCCTTGTTAAAACATAAAACGTTACAGGTAAACTACCCCCTTTCGCTCAACCGATCTTCACCAAAATCAACAGATCTTGAGAACTCTACAATTCAGGGCTGTATGCAAAACATTATTTGATTCTGTTTGAATTTGCGGCTGCTATCGTTTGCCAAACAAACAAAATTACCCTTGCTAAAAAAAAACCGTTGCCGGTAAACTACCCCTTTCCCTCAACCGATCTTCACCAAAAACAACACGTCGCGAGCACTCTGCAAGTCAGGGCTGCATGCAAAAAGTATTTGATTCTGTTTGAATTTGCGGCAGTTATCGTTTGCCATAAAAAAAAAATCTACAGACACACAGACACATAGACACATAGACACTTTTCGGAAAACGACTTTTTTTCATGTTTTGAGTGTAGTAGGATCAGAATCTGCAATAATCACGAACACGATTTTTTTGCCATCACCATACTTCCATTCCTTAAGGAATATGGAAGTAAATATCGGTATGGAGAACCATACATGACTTCCATATTCTAAGATTTATATTTAAAATCATTTTCACCCAAACAGCCAGGCTGTGTCTTACCTGCCTTTTTATTGCTGTATTAAATGAAAAATATTATATTACATTAAAATGAAAAAATTATAATTTTATTGCCTGGCAACACAATTATTGTATTTTTAACAATTACCATTGTTTCAAAAAGTTTAAATAAATTGTCAAGTACTCTACTCTTGTTAAAACGTAAAAGGTTGCAGGTAAACTACCCCTTCCCCTTAACCGATCTTCACCAAAATCGGAAGTCATTGAGACCTCTACAATTCAGGAACGTATGCAAATATTATTTGATTCTGTTTGAATGTGCGGCTGTTATCGTTTGCCATAGAAAATACGCTTGATAAAAAAACGTTGCTGGTAAACTACCCCTTCCCCTTAACCGATCTTCACCAAAAACAACAGGTCTTGAGTACTCTACAAATCAGGGCTGTATGCAAAACATTATTTGATTCTGTTTGAATTTGCGGCTGTTATCGTTTGCCATAAAAAATAACCTTGTTAAAAAAAGTTGCTGGTAAACTACCCCTTTCCCTCAACCGATCTTCACCAAAAACAATAGGTCTTGAGAACTCTACAATTTAGGGCTGTATGCAAATAATCTTTTGATTCTGTTTGAATTTTCGGCTGTTATCGTTTGCCATAGGAAATACCCTTGTTAAAACATAAAACGTTACAGGTAAACTACCCCTTTCCCATAACCGATCTTCACCAAAAACAACAGGTCTTGAGTAATCTACAAATCAGAGCTGTATGCAAAACATTATTTGATTCTGTTTGAATTTGCGGCTGTTATCGTTTGCCATAAGAAATACCCTTGTTAAAACATAAAACGTTACAGGTAAACTACCCCCTTTCCCTCAACCGATCTTCACCAAAATCAACAGATCTTGAGAACTCTACAATTCAGGGCTGTATGCAAAACATTATTTGATTCTGTTTGAATTTGCGGCTGTTATCGTTTGCCATAAGAAATACCCTTGTTAAAACATAAAACGTTACAGGTAAACTACCCCCTTTCCCTCAACCGATCTTCACCAAAATCAACAGATCTTGAGAACTCTACAATTCAGGGCTGTATGCAAAACATTATTTGATTCTGTTTGAATTTGCGGCTGCTATCGTTTGCCAAACAAACAAAATTACCCTTGCTAAAAAAAAACCGTTGCCGGTAAACTACCCCTTTCCCTCAACCGATCTTCACCAAAACAACACGTCGCGAGCACTCTGCAAGTCAGGGCTGCATGCAAAAATTATTTGATTCTGTTTGAATTTGCGGCAGTTATCGTTTGCCATAAAAAAAAATCTACAGACACACAGACACACAGACACACAGACACATAGACACTTTTCGGAAAACGACTTTTTTTCATGTTTTGAGTGTAGTAGGATCAGAATCTGCAATAATCACGAACACGATTTTTTTGCCATCACCATACTTCCATTCCTTAAGGAATATGGAAGTAAATATCGGTATGGAGAACCATACATGACTTCCATATTCTAAGATTTATATTTAAAATCATTTTCACCCAAACAGCCAGGCTGTGTCTTACCTGCCTTTTTATTGCTGTATTAAATGAAAAATATTATATTACATTAAAATGAAAAAATTATAATTTTATTGCCTGGCAACACAATTATTGTATTTTTAACAATTACCATTGTTTCAAAAAGTTTAAATAAATTGTCAAGTACTCTACTCTTGTTAAAACGTAAAAGGTTGCAGGTAAACTACCCCTTCCCCTTAACCGATCTTCACCAAAATCGAAAGTCATTGAGACCTCTACAATTCAGGAACGTATGCAAATATTATTTGATTCTGTTTGAATGTGCGGCTGTTATCGTTTGCCATAGAAAATACGCTTGATAAAAAAACGTTGCTGGTAAACTACCCCTTCCCCTTAACCGATCTTCACCAAAAACAATAGGTCTTGAGTACTCTACAAATCAGGGCTGTATGCAAAACATTATTTGATTCTGTTTGAATTTGCGGCTGTTATCGTTTGCCATATAAAATACCCTTGTTAAAAAAACGTTGCTGGTAAACTACCCCTTTCCCACAAATGATCTTCACCAAAAACAACAGGTCTTGAGAACTATACAATTTAGGGCTGTATGCAAATAATCTTTTGATTCTGTTTGAATTTGCGGCTGTTATCGTTTGCCATAGGAAATACCCTTGTTAAAACATAAAACGTTACAGGTAAACTACCCCTTTCCCATAACCGATCTTCACCAAAAACAATAGGTCTTGAGTACTCTACAAATCAGGGCTGTATGCAAAACATTATGTGATTCTGTTTGAATTTGCGGCTGTTATCGTTTGCCATAGAAAATACCCTTGTTAAAAAAACGTTGCAGGTAAACTACCCCTTTCCCTCAACCGAACTTCACCAAAAACAATAGGTATTGAGAACTCTACAATATAGGGCTGTATGCAAATAATCTTTTGATTCTGTTTGAATTTGCGGCTGTTATCGTTTGCCATAGGAATTACCCTTGTTAAAACATAAAACGTTACAGGTAAACTACCCCTATCCCTTAACCGATCTTCACCAAAATCCGCAGATCTTGAGAACTCTACAATTCAGGGCTGTATGCGAAACATTATTTGATTCTGTTTGAATGTGCGGCTGTTATCGTTTGCCAAACAAACAAAATTACCCATGCTAAAAAAAAACCGTTGCCGGAAAACTACCCCTTTCCCTCAACCGATCTTCACCAAAAACCACAGGTCGCGAGTACTCTGCAAATCAGGGCCGTATGCAAAAAATTATTTGATTCTGTTTGAATTTGCGGCAGTTATCGTTTGCCATAGAAAAAAAATCTACAAACAGACAGACAGACAGATAGACAGACAGACAGACAGACACACAGACACACAGACAGACACACACACAGACACTTTTCGGAAAACGACTTTTTTTCATGTTTTGAGTGTAGTAGAATCAGAATCTGCAATAATCTCGAACACGATTTTTTTTGCCATCACCATACTTCCATTCCTTAAGGAATATGGAAGTAAAATATCGGTATGGAGAACCATACATGACTTCCATATTCTAAGATTTATATTTAAAATCATTTTCACCCAAACAGCCAGGCTGTGTCTTACCTGCCTTTTTATTGCTGTATTAAATGAAACATTAAAATGAAAAAATTATAATTTTATTGCCTGGCAACAAAATTATTTTATTTTTCACAATTACCATTGTTTCAAAAAGTTTAAATAAATTTTCAAGTACTTTACTCTTGTTAAAACGTAAAAGGTTGCAGGTAAACTACCCCTTCCCCTTAACCGATCTTCACCAAAATCGAAAGTCATTGAGACCTCTACAATTCAGGGACGTATGCAAAAAATTATTTGATTCTGTTTGAATTTGCGGCTGTTATCGTTTGCCATAGAAAATACGCTTGATAAAAAAACGTTGCAGGTAAACTACCCCTTCCCCTTAACCGATCTTCACCAAAAACAATAGGTCTTGAGTACTCTACAAATCAGGGCTGTATGCAAAACATTATTTGATTCTGTTTGAATTTGCGGCTGTTATCGTTTGCCATAGAAAATAAAACGTAAAAGGTTGCAGGTAAACTACCCCTTCCCCTTAACCGATCTTCACCAAAAACAATAGGTCTTGAGTACTCTACAAATCAGGACAGTATGCGAAACATTATTTGATTCCGTTTGAATTTGCGGCTGTTATCGTTTGCCAAAAAAAAAAAAAATTTCCCTTGATAAAAAAAACCGTTGCAGGTAAACTACCCCTCCCCCTGAACCGATCTTCACCAAAAACAATAGGTCTTGACTACTCTACAAATCAGGGCTGTGTGCAGAAAATTATTTGATTCTGTTTGAATTTGCGGCTGTTATCGTTTGCCATAGAAAATACCCTTGTTAAAAAAACGTTGTAGGTAAACTACCCCTTTCCCTTAACCGATCTTCACCAAAAACAAAAGGTATTGAGAACTCTACAATTTAGGGCTGTATGCAAATAATCTTTTCATTCTGTTTGAATTTGCGGCTGTTATCGTTTGCCATAGGAAATACCCTTGTTAAAACATAAAACGTTACAGGTAAACTACCCCTTTCCCTTAACCGATCTTCACCAAAAACAACAGGTCTTGAGAACTCTACAATTCAGGGCTGTATAAGAAACATTATTTGATTCTGTTTGAATTTGCGGCTGTTATCGTTTGCCAAACAAACAAAATTTCCCTTGCTAAAAAAAAACCGTTGCAGGTAAACTACCCCTTTCCCTCAACCGATCTTCACCAAAAACAAATGGTCGCGAGTACACTACAAATCAGGGCAGTATGCAAAACATTATTTGATTCTGTTTGAATTTGCGGCAGTTATCGTTTGCCATAGAAAAAAAATCTACAGACAGACAGACACACAGACACACAGACACACAGACACACAGACAGACAGACACACAGACACTTTTCGGAAAACGACTTTTTTTCATGTTTTGAGTGTAGTAGAATCAGAATCTGCAATAATCTCGAACACGATTTTTTTTGCCATCACCATACTTCCATTCCTTAAGGAAATTCCTCAAGTAAAATTACCCTTGATAAAAAACCGTTGCTGGTAAACTACCCCTTTCCCTTAACCGATCTTCACCAAAAACTATAGGTCTTGAGAACTCTGCAATTCAGGGCTGTATGCAAAATATTATATTATTTTGTTTGAATTTGCGGCTGTTATCGTTTGCCATACCAAATACCCTTGATAAAACAAAAAAAATGGCTGGTAAACTACCCCTTTACCTTAAACGATCTTCACCAAAAACAATAGGTCTTTAGTACTGAAGAAATCAGGGCTGTATGCAAAAACGTATTTTATTATGTTTGAATTTGCGGCTGTTATCTTTTGCCATAGAAAATACCCTTGTTAAAACGTAAAACGTTGCTGGTAAACTACCCCTTTCCCTTAACCGATCTTTACCAAAAACAACAGATCTTGAGAACCCTACAATTCAGGGCTGTATGCGAAACATTATTTGATTCTGTTTGAATTTGCGGCTGTTATCGTTTGCACACACAGCCACTTTTTGAAAAATGACTTTTTTTCATGTTTTGAGTGTTGTACAATCATATTCTGCAATAATCTCGAACACGATTTTTTTTTGCCATCACCATACTTCCATTTCCTTAAGGAACATGGAAGTAAAAAATTACCATTGATAAAAAACCGTTGCCGGTTAACTACCCCTTTTCCTTGACCGATCTTCACCAAAAACGACAGGTCTTGAGACCTCTACAATTCAGGGCTGTATGCAAAATATTATATGATTTTGTTTGAATTTGCGGCTGGAGAACCATACATGACTTCCATGTTCTAAGATTTATATTTAAAATCATATTCGAAATGATATATTTCCGTAGAAACTCCGTCTTTCTACTTATTGCTTCAGCATTAACCACAGTAAGGTGGTCACAAACGTATACCACCTCACGTTTTCGCATTCGATTTTCACTGATGTTGGCAGTCGATGGCACTGCAGAAACGTCTGGTTTTACAGAAAACATTGGACTACGGCTAAACAGCCCGGGAAGCAATTTTAACAAAAAACTACTTCTTTGTTGCCGATAACGTAGTACACATACAAAAAATTCTACCCTCTACCTTCAACTATAATTTTTAATAATAGAAAATTACCCCCACCCCGTTCACCTAACTTCTTCATTTATAGATATTTCATCTACGTTTCTACAGTGGATTACTATGAGCTTCTTATCAGGATACTTTATTTATAAAAATTAAGTACTTTAATCTTGTTAAATCATAAAATGTATCAGGTAAACTACCCCTTTCTCTTAACCGCTCTTCTCCAAAATCAACAGACTTTGAGTTCTGTATAATTCAAAAAGGTATGCAGAAGAGTAGTTGATTCTGTTTTAATGTACGGCAGTTATCGTTCGTAAAAAAAAATTACCCTTGATTAAACATGAAATGTTGCTGGTAAACAACCCTATTACCTTAACCGATCTTCACCAAAACCAACAGGTCTCGAGAACTCTACATTTCAGGGCTGTATGCAAAATATTATATGATTCTGTTTGAATTTGCGGCTGTTATCGTTTGCCATAAAAAATATCCTTGATAAAACAAAAAACGTGGCTGGTAAACTACCCCTTTCCCTTAAGCGATTTTCACCAAAAACAATAGGTCTTTAGTACTCAAGAAATCAGGGCTATATGCAAACACCTATTTGATTCTGTTTGAATTTGCGGCTCTTATCGTTTGCCATAGAAAATACCATTTTAAAACATAAAACGTTGCAGGTAAACTACCCCTTTCCCTTAAACCGATTTTCACCAACACCAATAGGTATTGAGAACTCTACAATACAGGGCTGTATGCAAAACATCATTTGATTCTGTTTGAATTTGCGGCTGTTATCGTTTACCATAGAAAATATCGGTATGGAGAACAATACATGACTTCCATATTCTAAGATTTATATTTAAAATCATTTTCACCCAAACAGCCAGGCTGTGTCTTACCTGCCTTTTTATTGCTGTATTAAATGAAAAATATTATATTACATTAAAATTAAAAAATTATAATTTTATTGCCTTGCAACAAAATTACTGTATTTTAAACAATTACCTTTGTTTCAAAAAGTTTAAATAAATTTTCAAGTACTTTACTCTTGTTAAAACGTAAAAGGTTGCAGGTAAACTACCCCTTCCCCTTAACCGATCTTCACCAAAATCGCAAGCCATTGAGACCTCCACAATTCAGGGACGTATGCAAAAAATTATTTGATTCTGTCTGAATTTGCAGCTGTTATCGTTTGCCATAGAAAATACACTTGATAAAAAAACGTTGCCGGTAAACAACCCCTTCCCCTTAACCGATCTTCACCAAAAACAACAGGTCATGAGTACTCTACAAATCAGGGCTGTATGCAAAACATTATTTGATTCTGTTTGAATTTGCGGCTGTTATCGTTTGCCATAAAAAATAACCTTGTTAAAAAAAGTTGCTGGTAAACTACCCCTTTCCCTCAACCGATCTTCACCAAAAACAATAGGTCTTGAGAACTCTACAATTTAGGGCTGTATGCAAATAATCTTTTGATTCTGTTTGAATTTTCGGCTGTTATCGTTTGCCATAGGAAATACCCTTGTTAAAACATAAAACGTTACAGGTAAACTACCCCTTTCCCATAACCGATCTTCACCAAAAACAACAGGTCTTGAGTAATCTACAAATCAGGGCTGTATGCAAAACATTATTTGATTCTGTTTGAATTTGCGGCTGTTATCGTTTGCCATAAGAAATACCCTTGTTAAAACATAAAACGTTACAGGTAAACTACCCCCTTTCCCTCAACCGATCTTCACCAAAATCAACAGATCTTGAGAACTCTACAATTCAGGGCTGTATGCAAAACATTATTTGATTCTGTTTGAATTTGCGGCTGCTATCGTTTGCCAAACAAACAAAATTACCCTTGCTAAAAAAAAACCGTTGCCGGTAAACTACCCCTTTCCCTCAACCGATCTTCACCAAAACAACACGTCGCGAGCACTCTGCAAGTCAGGGCTGCATGCAAAAATTATTTGATTCTGTTTGAATTTGCGGCAGTTATCGTTTGCCATAAAAAAAATCTACAGACACACAGACGCACAGACACACAGACACATAGACACTTTTCGGAAAACGACTTTTTTTCATGTTTTGAGTGTAGTAGGATCAGAATCTGCAATAATCACGAACACGATTTTTTTGCCATCACCATACTTCCATTCCTTAAGGAATATGGAAGTAAATATCGGTATGGAGAACCATACATGACTTCCATATTCTAAGATTTATATTTAAAATCATTTTCACCCAAACAGCCAGGCTGTGTCTTACCTGCCTTTTTATTGCTGTATTAAATGAAAAATATTATATTACATTAAAATGAAAAAATTATAATTTTATTGCCTGGCAACACAATTATTGTATTTTTAACAATTACCATTGTTTCAAAAAGTTTAAATAAATTGTCAAGTACTCTACTCTTGTTAAAACGTAAAAGGTTGCAGGTAAACTACCCCTTCCCCTTAACCGATCTTCACCAAAATCGAAAGTCATTGAGACCTCTACAATTCAGGAACGTATGCAAATATTATTTGATTCTGTTTGAATGTGCGGCTGTTATCGTTTGCCATAGAAAATACGCTTGATAAAAAAACGTTGCTGGTAAACTACCCCTTCCCCTTAACCGATCTTCACCAAAAACAATAGGTCTTGAGTACTCTACAAATCAGGGCTGTATGCAAAACATTATTTGATTCTGTTTGAATTTGCGGCTGTTATCGTTTGCCATATAAAATACCCTTGTTAAAAAAACGTTGCTGGTAAACTACCCCTTTCCCACAAATGATCTTCACCAAAAACAACAGGTCTTGAGAACTATACAATTTAGGGCTGTATGCAAATAATCTTTTGATTCTGTTTGAATTTGCGGCTGTTATCGTTTGCCATAGGAAATACCCTTGTTAAAACATAAAACGTTACAGGTAAACTACCCCTTTCCCATAACCGATCTTCACCAAAAACAATAGGTCTTGAGTACTCTACAAATCAGGGCTGTATGCAAAACATTATGTGATTCTGTTTGAATTTGCGGCTGTTATCGTTTGCCATAGAAAATACCCTTGTTAAAAAAACGTTGCAGGTAAACTACCCCTTTCCCTCAACCGAACTTCACCAAAAACAATAGGTATTGAGAACTCTACAATATAGGGCTGTATGCAAATAATCTTTTGATTCTGTTTGAATTTGCGGCTGTTATCGTTTGCCATAGGAATTACCCTTGTTAAAACATAAAACGTTACAGGTAAACTACCCCTATCCCTTAACCGATCTTCACCAAAATCCGCAGATCTTGAGAACTCTACAATTCAGGGCTGTATGCGAAACATTATTTGATTCTGTTTGAATGTGCGGCTGTTATCGTTTGCCAAACAAACAAAATTACCCATGCTAAAAAAAAACCGTTGCCGGAAAACTACCCCTTTCCCTCAACCGATCTTCACCAAAAACCACAGGTCGCGAGTACTCTGCAAATCAGGGCCGTATGCAAAAAATTATTTGATTCTGTTTGAATTTGCGGCAGTTATCGTTTGCCATAGAAAAAAAATCTACAAACAGACAGACAGACAGATAGACAGACAGACAGACAGACACACAGACACACAGACAGACACACACACAGACACTTTTCGGAAAACGACTTTTTTTCATGTTTTGAGTGTAGTAGAATCAGAATCTGCAATAATCTCGAACACGATTTTTTTTGCCATCACCATACTTCCATTCCTTAAGGAATATGGAAGTAAAATATCGGTATGGAGAACCATACATGACTTCCATATTCTAAGATTTATATTTAAAATCATTTTCACCCAAACAGCCAGGCTGTGTCTTACCTGCCTTTTTATTGCTGTATTAAATGAAACATTAAAATGAAAAAATTATAATTTTATTGCCTGGCAACAAAATTATTTTATTTTTCACAATTACCATTGTTTCAAAAAGTTTAAATAAATTTTCAAGTACTTTACTCTTGTTAAAACGTAAAAGGTTGCAGGTAAACTACCCCTTCCCCTTAACCGATCTTCACCAAAATCGAAAGTCATTGAGACCTCTACAATTCAGGGACGTATGCAAAAAATTATTTGATTCTGTTTGAATTTGCGGCTGTTATCGTTTGCCATAGAAAATACGCTTGATAAAAAAACGTTGCAGGTAAACTACCCCTTCCCCTTAACCGATCTTCACCAAAAACAATAGGTCTTGAGTACTCTACAAATCAGGGCTGTATGCAAAACATTATTTGATTCTGTTTGAATTTGCGGCTGTTATCGTTTGCCATAGAAAATAAAACGTAAAAGGTTGCGGGTAAACTACCCCTTCCCCTTAACCGATCTTCACCAAAAACAATAGGTCTTGAGTACTCTACAAATCAGGACTGTATGCGAAACATTATTTGATTCCGTTTGAATTTGCGGCTGTTATCGTTTGCCAAAAAAAAAAAAAATTTCCCTTGATAAAAAAAACCGTTGCAGGTAAACTACCCCTTCCCCTGAACCGATCTTCACCAAAAACAACAGGTCTTGACTACTCTACAAATCAGGGCTGTATGCAGAAAATTATTTGATTCTGTTTGAATTTGCGGCTGTTATCGTTTGCCATAGAAAATACCCTTGTTAAAAAAACGTTGTTGGTAAACTACCCCTTTCCCTTAACCGATCTTCACCAAAAACAAAATGTATTGAGAACTCTACAATTTAGGGCTGTATGCAAATAATCTTTTCATTCTGTTTGAATTTGCGGCTGTTATCGTTTGCCATAGGAAATACCCTTGTTAAAACATAAAACGTTACAGGTAAACTACCCCTTTCCCTTAACCGATCTTCACCAAAAACAACAGGTCTTGAGAACTCTACAATTCAGGGCTGTATGCGAAACATTATTTGATTCTGTTTGAATTTGCGGCTGTTATCGTTTGCCAAACAAACAAAATTTCCCTTGCTAAAAAAAAACCGTTGCAGGTAAACTACCCCTTTCCCTCAACCGATCTTCACCAAAAACAATAGGTCGCGAGAACTCTGAAAAACCGGGCTGTATGCAAAAAATTATTTGATTCTGTTTGAATTTGCGGCAGTTATCGTTTGCCATAGAAAAAAAATCTACAGACAGACAGACACACAGACACACAGACACACAGACAGACAGACACACAGACACTTTTCGGAAAACGACTTTTTTTCATGTTTTGAGTGTAGTAGAATCAGAATCTGCAATAATCTCGAACACGATTTTTTTTGCCATCACCATACTTCCATTCCTTAAGGAATATGGAAGTAAAATTACCCTTGATAAAAAACCGTTGCTGGTAAACTACCCCTTTCCCTTAACCGATCTTCACCAAAAACTATAGGTCTTGAGAACTCTGCAATTCAGGGCTGTATGCAAAATATTATATTATTTTGTTTGAATTTGCGGCTGTTATCGTTTGCCATACCAAATACCCTTGATAAAACAAAAAAAATGGCTGGTAAACTACCCCTTTACCTTAAACGATCTTCACCAAAAACAATAGGTCTTTAGTACTGAAGAAATCAGGGCTGTATGCAAAAACGTATTTTATTATGTTTGAATTTGCGGCTGTTATCTTTTGCCATAGAAAATACCCTTGTTAAAACGTAAAACGTTGCTGGTAAACTACCCCTTTCCCTTAACCGATCTTTACCAAAAACAACAGATCTTGAGAACCCTACAATTCAGGGCTGTATGCGAAACATTATTTGATTCTGTTTGAATTTGCGGCTGTTATCGTTTGCCAAACAAACAAAATTACCCTTGATAAAAAAAACCGTTGCAGGTAAACTACCCCTTTCCCTCAATCGATCTTCACCAAAAACAAAAGGTCGCGAGTACACTACAAATCAGGGCAGTATGCAAAAAATTATTTGATTCTGTTTGAATTTGCGGCTGTTATCGTTTGCCATAGAAAAAATCTACTAACAGACAGATAGACACACAGACACACAGACACACACACAGCCACTTTTTGAAAAATGACTTTTTTTCATGTTTTGAGTGTAGTACAATCATATTCTGCAATAATCTCGAACACGATTTTTTTTTGCCATCACCATACTTCCATTTCCTTAAGGAACATGGAAGTAAAAAATTACCATTGATAAAAAACTGTTGCCGGTTAACTACCCCTTTTCCTTGACCGATCTTCACCAAAAACGACAGGTCTTGAGACCTCTACAATTCAGGGCTGTATGCAAAATATTATATGATTTTGTTTGAATTTGCGGCTGGAGAACCATACATGACTTCCATGTTCTAAGATTTATATTTAAAATCATATTCGAAATGATATATTTCCGTAGAAACTCCGTCTTTCTACTTATTGCTTCAGCATTAACCACAGTAAGGTGGTCACAAACGTATACCACCTCACGTTTTCGCATTCGATTTTCACTGATGTTGGCAGTCGATGGCACTGCAGAAACGTCTGGTTTTACAGAAAACATTGGACTACGGCTAAACAGCCCGGGAAGCAATTTTAACAAAAAACTACTTCTTTGTTGCCGATAACGTAGTACACATACAAAAAATTCTACCCTCTACCTTCAACTATAATTTTTAATAATAGAAAATTACCCCCACCCCGTTCACCTAACTTCTTCATTTATAGATATTTCATCTACGTTTCTACAGTGGATTACTATGAGCTTCTTATCAGGATACTTTATTTATAAAAATTAAGTACTTTAATCTTGTTAAATCATAAAATGTATCAGGTAAACTACCCCTTTCTCTTAACCGCTCTTCTCCAAAATCAACAGACTTTGAGTTCTGTATAATTCAAAAAGGTATGCAGAAGAGTAGTTGATTCTGTTTTAATGTACGGCAGTTATCGTTCGTAAAAAAAATTACCCTTGATTAAACATGAAATGTTGCTGGTAAACAACCCTATTACCTTAACCGATCTTCACCAAAACCAACAGGTCTCGAGAACTCTACATTTCAGGGCTGTATGCAAAATATTATATGATTCTGTTTGAATTTGCGGCTGTTATCGTTTGCCATAAAAAATACCCTTGATAAAACAAAAAACGTGGCTGGTAAACTACCCCTTTCCCTTAAGCGATTTTCACCAAAAACAATAGGTCTTTAGTACTCAAGAAATCAGGGCTATATGCAAACACCTATTTGATTCTGTATGAATTTGCGGCTCTTATCGTTTGCCATAAAAAATACCATTTTAAAACATAAAACGTTGCAGGTAAACTACCCCTTTCCCTTAAACCGATTTTCACCAACACCAATAGGTATTGAGAACTCTACAATACAGGGCTGTATGCAAAACATCATTTGATTCTGTTTGAATTTGCGGCTGTTATCGTTTACCATAGAAAATATCGGTATGGAGAACCATACATGACTTCCATATTCTAAGATTTATATTTAAAATCATTTTCACCCAAACAGCCAGGCTGTGTCTTACCTGCCTTTTTATTGCTGTATTAAATGAAAAATATTATATTACATTAAAATTAAAAAATTATAATTTTATTGCCTTGCAACAAAATTGCTGTATTTTAAACAATTACCATTGTTTCAAAAAGTTTAAATAAATTTTCAAGTACTTTACTCTTGTTAAAACGTAAAAGGTTGCAGGTAAACTACCCCTTCCCCTTAACCGATCTTCACCAAAATCGAAAGTCATTGAGACCTCTGCAATTCGGGGACGTATACAAAAAATTATTTGATTCTGTTTGAATTTGCGGCTGTTATCGTTTGCCATAGAAAATACGCTTGATAAAAAAACGTTGCCGGTAAACAACCCCTTCCCCTTAACCGATCTTCACCAAAAACAACAGGTCTTGAGTACTCTACAAATCAGGGCTGTATGCAAAACATTATTTGATTCTGTTTGAATTTGCGGCTGTTATCGTTTGCCATAAAAAATACCCTTGTTAAAAAAACGTTGCAGGTAAACTACCCCATTCCCTCAACCGCTCTTCACCAAAAACAGCAGGTCTTGAGAACTCTACCATTTAGGGCCGTATGCAAATAATCTTTTGATTCTGTTTGAATTTGCGGATGTTATCGTTTGCCATAAAAAATACCCTTGTTAAAAAACCGTTGCAGGTAAACTACCCCTTTCCCTCAACCGATCTTCACCGAAAACAACAGGTCTTGAGAACGCTATAATTTAGGGCTGTATGCAAATATTCTTTTGATTTTGTTTGAATTTGCGGCTGTTATCGTTTGCCATAAGAAATACCCTTGTTAAAACATAAAACGTTACCGGTAAACTACCCCTTTCCCTCAACCGATCTTCACCAAAAACAACAGATATTGCGAACTCTACAATTCAGGGCTGTATGCGAAACATTGTTTGATTCTGTTTGAATTTGCGGCTGCTATCGTTTGCCAAACAAAAAAAATTACCATTGCTAAAAAAAACCGTTGCAGGTAAACTACCCCTTCCCCTCAACCGATCTTCACCAAAAACAAAACGTCACGAAAACTCTGCAAATCAGGGCGGCATGCAAAAAACTATTTGATTCTGTTTGAATTTGCGGCACTTATCGTTTGCCAAAAGAAAAAATTCTTCAGACACATAGACACACAGACACACAGACACACAGACACTTTTCGGAAAACGACTTTTTTTCATGTTTTGAGTGTAGTAGAATCAGAATCTACAATAATCTAGAACACGATTTTTTTTGCCATCACCATACTTCCATTCCTTAAGGAATATGGAAGTAAAAATTACCCTTGATAAAAAACTATTGCTGGTAACTACCTCTTTCCCTTAACCGATCTTCACCAAAAACGATAGGTCTTGAGAACTCTACAATTCAGGGCTGTATGTAGTATATTATATGATTTTGTTTGAATTTGCGTCTGTTATCGTTTGCCATAAAAAATACTCTTGATAAAACAAAAAACGTGGCTGGTAAACTACCCCTTTCCCTTCTGTGATCTTCACCAAAATCAACAGATCTTGAGAACTCTACAATTCAGGGCTGTATGCGAAACATAATTTGATTCTGTTTGAATTTGCGGCTGTTGTCGTTTGCCAAACAAACAAAATTACCCTTGATAAAAAAATCCGTTACCGGTAAACTACCCCTTTCCCTCAACCGATCTTCACCAAAAACCATAGGTCTTGAGAACTCTACAATTCAGGGCTGTATGCAAAATATTATATGATTTTGTTTGAATTTGCGGCTGTTATCGTTTGCCATACAAAATACCCTTGATAAAACAAAAAACGTGGCCGGTAAACTACCCCTTTCCCTTAAACGATCTTCACCAAAAACAACAGGTCTTTAGTACTCAAAAAATCAGGGCTGTATGCAAAAACGTATTTGATTCTTTTTGAATTTGCGGCTCTTATCGTTTGCCATAGAAAGTACCCTTTTAAAACATAAAACGTTGCCGGTAAACTACCCCTTCCCCTCAACCGATCTTCACCAAAAACAAAAGGTCTTGAGAACACTACAATTCAGGGCAGTATGCTAAACATTATTTGATTATGTTTGAATTTGCGGCTGTTATCGTTTGCCATAGAAAATACCCTTGTTAAAACATAAAACGTTGCCGGTAAACTACCCCTTTCCCTTAACCGATCTTTACCAAAATCAACAGATTTTGATAGCTCTACAATTCAGGGCTGTATGCGAAATATTATTTGATTTTGTTTGAATTTGCGTCTGTTATCGTTTGCCAAACACACAAAATTACCCTTTATAAAAAAAAACCGTTGCCGGTAAACTACCCCCTTCCCTCAACCGATCTTCACCAAAAACAATAGGTCGCGAGTACTCTACAAATCAGGGCAGTATGCAAAAAATTATTTGATTCTGTTTGAATTTGCGGCTGTTATCGTTTGCCAAAAAAAATCTACACACACGCACACACACACACACACACACACACACACACACACACACACACACACACACACACACACACACACACACACACACACTTTTCGAAAAACGACTTTTTTCATGTTTTGAGTGTAGTACAATCAGAATCTGCAATAATCTCGAACACGATTTTTTTTGCCATCACCATACTTCCATTTCCTTAAGGAACATGGAAGTAAATATCGGTATGGAGAACCATACATGACTTCCATATTCTAAGATTTATATTTAAAATCATTTTCAGCCAAACAGCCTGGCTGTGTCTTACCTGCCTTTTTATTGCTGTATTAAATGAAAAATATTATATTACATTAAAATTAAAAAAATTTAATTTTATTGCCTGGCAACAAAATTATTTTATTTTTAACAATTACCATTGTTTCAAAAAGTTTAAATAAATTTTCTAGTAAAATTATTTTATTTTTAACAATTACCATTGTTTCAAAAAGTTTAAATAAATTTTCATTTCAAGTACTTTACTCTTATTAAAACGTAAAAGGTTGTTGGTAAACTACCCCTTCCCTTTAACCGATCTTCACCAAAATCGAAAGTCATTGAGACCTCTACAATTCAGGGACGTATGCAAATATTATTTGATTCTGTTTGAATGTGCGGCTGTTATCGTTTGCCATAGAAAATACCCTTGTTAAAAAAACGCTACAGGCAAACTACCCCTTTCCCTCAACCTATCTTCACCAAAAACAATAGGTCTTGAGAACCCTACAATTTAGGGCTGTATGCAAATAATCTTTTGATTCTGTTTGAATTTACGTCTGTTATCGTTTGCCATAGGAAATACCCTTGTTAAAACATAAAACGTTACAGGTAAACTACCCCTTTGAATTAACCGATCTTCACCAAAATCAACAGATCTTGAGAACTATACAATTGAGGGCTGTATGCGAAACATTATTTGATTCTGTTTGAATTTGCGCCTGTTATCGTTTGCCAAACAAACAAAATAACCCTTGCTAAAAAGAAACCGTTGCAGGTATACTACCCCTTTCCCTCAACCGATCTTCACCAAAAACAACAGGTCGCGAGTACTCTACAAATCAGTGCTGTATGCAAAAAATTATTTGATTCTGTTTGAATTTGCGGCCGTTATCGTTTGCCATAGAAAAAAAATCTACACACACACAGACACACAGACAGACAGACAGACAGACACACACACAGACACTTTTCGGAAAACGACTTTTTTTCATGTTTTGAGTGTAGTAGAATCAGAATCTGCAATAATCTCGAACACGATTTTTTTTGCCATCACCATACTTCCATTCCTTAAGGAATATGGAAGTAAAAATTACCCTTGATAAAAAACCGTTGCTGGTAAACTACCCCTATCCCTTAAACGATCTTCACCAAAAACAATAGGTCTTTAGTACTCAAGATATCAGGGCTATATGCAAAAACGTATTTGATTCTGTTTGAATTTGCGGCTCTTATCGTTTGCCATAGAAAATACCCTTTTAAAATATAAAACGTTGTCGGTAAACTACCCCTTTCCCTTAACCGATCTTCACCAAAACCAAAAGATCTTGAGAACTCTACAATTCAGGGTAGTATGCGAAACATTATTTGATTATGTTTGAATTTGCGGCTGTTATCGTTTGCCAAACAAACAAAATTACCCTTGATAAAAAAACCGTTGCCGGTAAACTACCACTTTCCCTCAACCGATCTTCACCAAAAACTATAGGTCGCGAGTACCCTACAAATCAAGTGTGTATGCAAAAAATTATTTGATTCTGTTTGAATTTGCGGCTGTTATCGTTTCCCCCCCCAAAAAAAAAGACAGACAGACAGACACACAGACACACACACAGACACTTTTCGAAAAACGACTTTTTTTCATGTTTTGAGTGTAGTACAATCAGAATCTGCAATAATCTCGAACACGATTTTTTTTGCCATCACCATACTTCCATTTCCTTAAGGAACATGGAAGTAAAAAATCTAAAGACACACAGACACACACACAGACACTTTTCGAAAAACGACTTTTTTCATGTTTTGAGTGTAGTACAATCAGAATCTGGAATAATCTCAAACACGATTTTTTTTGCCATCACCATACTTCCATTTCCTTAAGGAACATGGAAGTAAAATTACCCCCGATAAAAAAAACGTTGCAGGTAAACTACCCCTTCCCCTTACCCGATCTTCACCAAAACCAATAGGTCTTGAGAACTCTATAAGTCAGGGCGGTATGCAAAAAAAAGGGTAGTTGATTCTGTTTGAATTTGCGGCTGTTATCGTTTGCCATAGAAAAAAATTACACTTGTTTAAAAAAAACAGTTGCTGGTAAACTACCCCTTTCCCTAAACCGATCTTCACCAAAATCAACAGGTCTTGAGAACTCTACAATTCATGGCTGTATGCAAAACATTATTTGATTCTGTTTACATTTTCGGCTTTTATCGTTTGCCATAGAAAAAACCCTTGTACAATATAAAATGTTGCTGGTAAACTACCCCTTTCCCTTAACCGATCTTTACCAAAATCAACAGATCTTGAGAATTCTACACTTCAGGGCTGTATGCGAAAGAGTAGTTGATTCTGTTTGAATTTGCGGCTGTTATCGTTCGCCATAGAAAAAAATTACACTTGTTTATAAAAAAACCATTGCTGGTAAACTACCCCTTTCCCTTATCCGATCTTCACCAAAATCAATGGGTCTTGAGAACTCAACAATTTAGTGCTGTATGCAAATAATCATTTGATTCTGCTTGAATTTGCGGCTCTTATCGTTTGCCATAGAAAATACCCTTTTAAAACATAAAACGTAGCCTGTAAACTACCCCTTTCCCATAACCGATCTTCACCAAAATCAATAGATTTTGAGAACTCTACAATTCTGGGCAGTATGCAAAAAAAAAAAAATTTGATTATGTTTGAATTTGCTGCTGTTATCGTTTGGCATATAAAATACCCTTGTTAAAACATAAAACGTTCCTGGTAAACTACCCCTTTCCCTTAACCGATCTTTACCAAAATCAACAGATCTTGTGAACTCTACAATTCAGGGCTGTATGCGAAACATTATTTGATTCTGTTTCAATTTGCGGCTGTTATCGTTTGCCAAAGGAAAAAATCTACAGACACACACACAGACAGACAGACACACAGACACTTTTCGAAAAACGACTTTTTTTCATGTTTTGAGTGTAGTAGAATCAGAATCTGCAATAATCTCGAACACGATTTTTTTTTGCCATCACCATACTTCCATTTCCTTAAGGAATATGGAAGTAAAAATTACCATTGATAAAACATAAAATGTTGCTGGTAAACAACCCTATTCCCTCAACCGATCTTCACCAAAACCAACAGGTCTCGAGAACTCTACATTTCAGGGCTGTATGCAAAATATTATATGATTTTGTTTGAATTTGCGGCTGTTATCGTTTGCCATACAAAATACCCTTGATAAAACAAAAAACGTGGCTGGTAAACTACCCCCTTCCCTTAAACGATCTTCACCAAAAACAATAGGTCTTTAGTACTCAAGAAATCAGGGCTATATGCAAAAACTTATTTGATTCTGGTTGAATTTGCGGCTCTTATCGTTTGCCATAGAAAATACCATTTAAAAACATAAAACGTTGCAGGTAAACTACCCCTTTCCCTTAAACCGATTTTCACCAACACCAATAGGTATTGAGAACTCTACAATACAGGGCTGTATGCAAAACATCATTTGATTCTGTTTCAATTTGCGGCTGTTATCGTTTACCATAGAAAAAAATTACCCTTGATAAAAAACTTTTGCTGGTAAACTACCCCTTTCCATTAACCGATCATCACCAAAAACGATAGGTCTTGAGAACTCTACAATTCAGGGCTGTATGTAGAATATTATATGATTTTGTTTGAATTTGCGTCTGTTATCGTTTGCCATAAAAAATACCTTTGATAAAACAAAAAACGTGGCTGGTAAACTACCCCTTTCCCTTAAGCGATCTTCACCAAAATCAACAGATCTTGAGAACTCTACAATTCAGGGCTGCATGCGAAACATTATGTGATTCTGTTTGAATTTGCGGCTGTTATCGTTTGCCAAACAAACAAAATTACCCTTGAAAAAAAAAACCGTTGCTGGTAAACTACCCCTTTCCCTCAACCGATCTTCACCAAAAACAATAGGTCGCAAGTACTCTACAAATCAGGGCGGTATGCAAAAGTTAGTTGATTCTGTTTGAATTTGTGGCTGTTATCGTTTGCCATAGAAAAAAATCTACAGACACACAGACACACACACACACACACACACACACACACACACACACACACACACACACACACACACACACACACACACACACACACACACACTCACACACACACTTTTCGAAAAACGACTTTTTTTCATGTTTTGAGTGTAGTACAATCAGAATCTGCAATAATCTCGAACACGATTTTTTTTGCCATCACCATACTTCTATTTCCTTAAGGAACATGGAAGTAAAATTACCCTTGATAAAATACCGTTGCCGATAAACTGTCCCTTTCCCTTAACCGATCTTCACCAAAAACGATAGGCCTTGAGAACTCTACAATTCAGGGCTGTATGCAAAATATTATATGATTTTGTTTGAATTTGCGGCTGTTATCGTTTGCCATACAAAATACACTTAATAAAACAAAAAACGTGGCAGGTAAACTACCCCTTCCCTTAAACGATCTTCACCAAAAACAATAGGTCTTTAGTAATCAAGATATCAGGGCTGTATGCAAAAACGTATTTGATTCTGTTTGAATTTGCGGCTTTTATCGTTTGCCATAGAAAATACCCTTTGAAACATAAAACGTTGCTGGTAAACTACCCCTTTCCCTTAACCGATCTTCACCAAAAACAAACGATCTTGGGAACTCTACAATTCTGGGCAGTATGCAAAACATTATTTGATTATGATTGAATTTGCGGCTGTTATCGTTTGCCATAAAAAATACCCGTGTTAAAACATAAAACGTTGCCGGTAAACTACCCCTTTCCCTTAACCGATCTTTACCAAAATCAACAGATCTTGAAACCTCTACAATTCAGGGCTGTATGCGAAACATTATGTGATTCTGTTTGAATTTGCGGCTGTTATCGTTTGCCAAACAAACAAAATTACCCTTGAAAAAAAAAACCGTTGCTGGTAAACTACCCCTTTCCCTCAACCGATCTTCACCAAAAACAATAGGTCGCGAGTACTCTACAAATCAGGACGGCATGCAAACAATTATTTGATTCTGTTTCAATTTGCGGCTGTTATCTTTTGCCAAAAAAAAAAAATCTACAGACACACACAGACAGACACACACACACACACTTTTCGAAAAACGACTTTTTTTCATGTTTTGAGTGTAGTACAATCAGAATCTGCAATAATCTCGAACACGATTTTTTTTGCCATCACCATACTTCCATTTCCTTAAGGAACATGGAAGTAAAAATCGGTATGGAGAACCATACATGACTTCCATATTATAAGATTTAAATTTAAAATCATTTTCGAAATGAAATATTACCATAGAAACTACTTCTTTCTACTTACTGCTTCAGCCTTAACCACAGTACTGTGGTCACTAACATATACCACCTCACGTTATCGCACTCGATTTTCACTGATGATGGAAGTCGATGGCATTGCCGAAACGTCTGGTTTTGTAGAAAACATTGGACTACGGCCAAATATCCCGGGAAGGAATTTTAACAAAAACTACTTCTTTGTTACCGATAACGTTGTACACATATATATAAAAAATATGCAAAAAATTAATGGCTTGTATAAGTTAATGATTGATCTCCATTAAGTAGTGCTCAAGTTTCCAAAGTTTTAATATTATGATGTCCGTAATTAAAACATCAGAGCAGGTTTACTGTGAATGAGGGTACACCGTGGACTAAAATTTTCAACATTTCCTATTGAGCGTTGCTTAGAGTAAAGCTGCGAATCTACAGTGTATGTTTCACAGAACAAACACGCGAAAAAGAAGGAGCGCTCCGAAGTCACTCATGGACCCTCAGCATCTTGCAGAGGGTTCATTCCCTAAAGACGAAAAGTCTATCTATGAATCGTTCGTCTGTAAACACGTGCAGTTACACTGCCCAGCGATCCACAGGAAGCAAATTGATGTCCATTTTTTCGGCTTGCACGCGTTATGTTGGTGTGGGTTTCGGCACTTTCCATTTAAAAAGCGTGCAAATGTAAGAAAATAAACATGAGTAAGGCCAGAAATAACGCGAAATTTGTGTGTGTGTGTGTGTGTGTGTGTGTGTGTGTGTGTGTGTGTGTGTGTGTGTGTGTGTGTGTGTGTGTGTGTGTGTGTGTGTGTGTGTGTGTGTGTGTGTGTGTGTGTGTGTGTGTGTGTGTGTGTGTGTGTGTGTGTGTGTGTGTGTGTGTGTGTGTGTGTGTGTGTGTGTGTGTGTGTGTGTGTGTGTGTCTTCCCTGCCTTTTTATTGCTGTAGTCATAATAATAAAATGGAAACGTAAACATTACATAACTGAGATATGATTACCTGCCACGAACGATATATTATTTTATACATGTACGAGGTGTGTTCAAAAAAAGACCGAACTATTTGTGTAGCACGTCAACTAGCGCATAGAGCGAGCTGCAGAATTAAGTGCTGCTAGCGACAGGTTTTGACGCCTGAATGCCGTTTTCTCTGTTCCGTCACGATCTTCAGTCTTCGAGCTACACGCGCTGTAGTGGGCACGGGCACACACCGTCCGGCGGATTTATAACGAAGTGAGATGAAGATCTTAACACAACGTGTGTGTATAAAATTTTGCTACTGACTTCGTAAAATCTTTACAGAGCTATTTCCATTGTCTTCCAAAGTTTTCATTACCATTTGCATTGGTACGCAGTTGCTGACCGATTTCAAAACGGGTCTCTTTCTGATCGTCGTCAACAAACACAGTAAGAATTTTTCAGTGATACGATACATTTAAATTTTTCTATCAAAATTTAATTTTACGATATTAAATGGATTCTGTCAGAAAGTATCGGCATTTAAACGATGATTTACAATTACCACATCACGAGCTCTCTTCCCATGATCTTCGATATCGCTTTGATCTGCACTGACCATTGTTTTCCCTCTTTAAAAATTCTTGAACTAATCATTCGCCTCACGCAGGCTTCCGCGTATGCTTAATTGAAAACCAGAATGTCTCTGAAAAGTTTTAACCTAGTTTTACTGCAAAATTTCATACGTACACGTTGTTTTCGCGGTCTTTCTTAATCGCTTTGTCACTAATCCGCCGGCCAGCGTGTGCACGTCCCCACTCAATGTGATATACCTCAAAGACTACTGCTAATAGCGGAACACAATAAGTGGTAGTTTGTTGTCAAAAACTATCGCTAGGTGCGCGCAAAGTCGCGTCGCGTTGTTTGTGCGGATTGATGTGTTACTCAAAAAGTTTGGTCTTTTTATGAACACACCTCGTATATTAACTCATACATAATTTACATTAAAATGAAAAAAATATAATTTTATTGCCTGGCAACAAAATTATTTTATTTTTAACAATTACCATTGTTTGAAAAAGTTTAAATACATTTTCAAGTACTTTACTGTTGTTAAAACGTAAAAGGTTGCAGGTAAACTACCCCTTCCCCTTAACCGATCTTCACCAAAATCGGAAATCCTTGAGATCTCTACAACTCATGGTCGTATGCAAAAAATTATTTGATTCTGTTTGAATTTACGGCTGTTATCGTTTGCTATAGAAAATACGCTTGATATAAAAACGTTGCAGATAAACTACCCCTTTCCCTTAACCGATCTTTACTAAAAACAAAAGATCTTGAGTACTCTAAAAATCAGGGCTGTATGCAAAAAAATATTTGATTCCGTTTGAATTTGCGGCTGTTATCGTTTGCCATAGAAAATACCCTTGTTAAAAAAACGTTGCTGGTAAACTACCCCTTTCCCTTAACCGATCTTCACCAAAAACAATAGGTCTTGAAAACTCTACAATTTAGGGCTGTATGAAAATAATCTTTTGATTCTGTTTGAATTTGCGGCTGTTATCGTTTGCCATATAAAATACCCTTGTTAAAACATGAAACGTTGCAGGTAAACTACCCCTTCCCCTTAACCGATCTTTACCAAAAACTACAGATCTTGAGAACTCTACAATTCAGGGCTGTATGCGAAACATTATTTAATTCTGTTTGAATTTGCGGCTGTTATCGTTTGCAAAAAAAAAAATTTCCCTTGATAAAAAAACCGTTGCCAGTAAACTACCCCTTTCCCTCAACCGATCTTTACCAAAAACAAAAGGTCGTGAGTACTCTACAAATCAGAGCTGTATGCAAAACATTATTTTATTTTGTTTGAATTTGCGGCTGTTATCGTTTGCCATAGAAAAAAATTTACACAGACAGACAGACAGACACACACACAGACACTTTTCGAAAAACGACTTTTTTTCATGTTTTGAGTGTAGTACAATCAGAATATGCAGTAATCTCGAACACGATTTTTTTTGCCATCACCATACTTCCATTCCTTAAGGAATATGGAAGTAAAAATTACCCTTGATAAAACATAAAATGTTGCTGGTAAACAACCCTATTCCCTCGACCGATCTTCACGAAAACCAACAGATCTCGATAACTCTACCTTTCAGGGCTGTATGCAAAATATTATATGATTTTGTTTGAATTTGCTGCTGTTATCGTTTGCCATACAAAATACACTTGATAAAACAAAAAACGTGGCTGGTAAACTACCCCTTTCCATTAAACGATCTTCACCAAAAACAATAGGTCTTTAGTACTCAAGAAATCAGGACTATATGCAAAAACTTATTTGATTCTGTTTGAATTTGCGGCTCTTATCGTTTGCCAAATAAAATACCATTTTAAAACATAAAACGTTTCTGGTAAACTACCCCTTTCCCTTAAACCGATTTTCACCAACACCAATAGGTATTGAGAACTCTACAATACAGGGCTGTATGCAAAACATCATTGGATTCTGTTTGAATTTGCGGCTGTTATCGTTTACCATAGAAAAAAATTACCCTTGATAAAAAACTGTTGCTGGTAAACTACCCCATTCCCTTAACAAATCTTCACCAAAAACGATAGGGGTTTAGAACTCTGCAATTCAGGGCTGTATGTAGAATATTATATGATTTTTTTGAATTTGCGGCTGTTATCGTTTGCCATAAAAAATACCCTTGATAAAACGAAAAACGTGGCTGGTAAACTACCCCTTCCCTTAAGCCAACTTCACCAAAAACAATAGGTCTTTAGTACTCCAGAAGTCAGGGCTATATGCAAAAACTTATTTGATTCTGTTTTAATTTGCGGGTCTTATCGTTTGCCATAGAAAATACCTCTTTAAAACATAAAACGTTACCGGTAAACTACCCCTTTCCATTTACCGATCTTCACCAAAACCAAAAGTCTTGAAAACTCTACAATTCAGAGCAGTATGCAAAACATTATTTGATTATGTTTGAATTTGCGGCTGTTATCGTGTGCCATAGAAAATACCCTTGTTAAAACATAAAACGTTGCTGGTAAACTACCCCTTTCCCTTAACCGATCTTTACCAAAATCAACAGATCTTGAGAACTCTACAATTCAGGGCTGTATGCGAAACATTATTTGATTCTGTTTGAATTTGCGGCTGTTATCGTTTGCCAAACAAACAGAATTACCCTTGATAAAAAAATCCGTTGCTGGTAAACTACCCCTTGCCCTCACCCGATCTTCACCAAAAACAATAGGTCGCGAGTACTCTACAAATCAGGCCTGTATGCAGTGAATGATTTGATTCTGTTTGAATTTGCGGCTGTTATCGTTTGTCAAAAAAAAAATCTACAGACACAGACACTTTTCGAAAAATGACTTTTTCATGTTTTGAGTTTAGTACAATCAGAATCTGCAATAATCTCGAACACGATTTTTTTTGCCATCACCATACTTCCATTTCCTTAAGGAACATGGAAGTAAAATATCGGTATGGAGAACCATACATGGCTTCCATGTTCTAAGATTTATATTTAAAATCATATTGGAAATGAATTATTTCCATAGAAACTACGTCTTTCTACTTATTGCTTCAGCATTAACCACAGTACTGTGGTCACTAACGTATACCACCTCACGTTTTCGCACTCGATTTTCACCGATGATGGCAGTCCATGGCACTGCCGAAAAGTCTCGTTTTACAGAAAACATTGAACTACGGCTAAAGAGTCCGGGAAGCAATTTTAACAAAAAACTACTTCTTTGTTGCCGATAACGTAGTACACATATAAAAAATTCTGCCCTCCACCTTCAACTATAATTTTTAATAATAGAAAATTACCCCCACCCCGTTCACCTAACCTCTGCATTTATAGATATTTCATCTACGTTTCCTACAGTGGATTACTATGAGCTTCTTATCAGGATATTTTATTTATAAAAATTAAGTACTTTACTCTTGTTAAATCATATAATGTTTCTGGTAAACTACCCCTTTCTCTTAACCGATCATCTCCAAAATCAACAGACCTTCCGTCCTCTACAATTCAGGGAAGCATGCAAAAAAATATTTGATTCTGTTTGAATGTGCGGCAGTTATCGTTCGTCATGGAAACATTTCTCTTGTTACAACATAAAATGTTGCTGGTAAACTATCCCTTTCCCTTAACTGATCTTCACCAAAATCAATAGACCTTGAGTTCTCTGCAACTCAGGAAAGAGTGCAAAAAATTATTTTATTCTTATTTAATATTCGGCAGTTATCGTTCGTCATAAGAAAATTACCCTTTCTACAACATAAAACGTTGCTGATAAACTACCCCTTCCCTTAACAGATCTTCCACAAAATCAACAGATCTTGAGTTCTCTTTAGTTCAAAAAGGTATGCAAAAACCTAGTTGATTCTGTTTGAATTTACGGCATTTATCGTTCGTCATATAAAAATTACTCCTGTTAAAACATAAAATGTTGCTGGTAAACTACCCCTTTCCCTTAACCGATCTTCACCAACACCAATAGGTATTGAGAACTCTACAATACAAAGCTGTATGCAAAACATCATTTGATTCTGTTTGAATTTGCGGCTGTTATCGTTTACTATGGAAAAAAATTACCCTTGAAAAAAACCGTTGCTGGTAAACTACCCCTTTCCCTTAACCGATCTTCACCAAAAACGACAGGTCTTGGGTACTCGAAAATTCAGGCTAGTATGCAAACAATTATTTGATTCTGTTTGAATGTGCGGCTGTTATCGTTTGCCATAGAAAATACGCTTGATAAAAAAACGTTGCTGGTAAACTACCCCTTCCCCTTAACCGATCTTCACCAAAAACAACAGGTCTTGAGTACTCTACAAATCAGGGCTGTATGCAAAACATTATTTGATTCTGTTTGAATTTGCGGCTGTTATCGTTTGCCATAGAAAATACCCTTGTTCAAAAAAGTTGCAGGTAAACTACCCCTTTCCCTCAAACGAACTTCACCAAAAACAATATGTCTTGAGAACTCTACAATATAGGGCTGTATGTAAATAATCTTTTGATTCTGTTTGAATTTGCGGCTGTTATCGTTTGCCATAGGAATTACCCTTGTTAAAACATAAAACGTTACACGTAAACTACCCCTATCCCTTAACCGATCTTCACCAAAATCCGCAGATCTTGAGAACTCTACAATTCAGGGCTGTATGCGAAACATTATTTGATTCTGTTTGAATGTGCGGCTGTTATCGTTTGCCAAACAAACAAAATTACCCATGCTAAAAAAAAACCGTTGCCGGAAAACTACCCCTTTCCCTCAACCGATCTTCACCAAAAACCATAGGTCGCGAGTACTCTGCAAATCAGGGCCGTATGCAAAAAATTATTTGATTCTGTTTGAATTTACGGCAGTTATCGTTTGCCATAGAAAAAAAATCTACAAACAGACAGACAGACAGATAGACAGACAGACAGACAGACAGACACACAGACACACAGACAGACACACACACAGACACTTTTCGGAAAACGACTTTTTTTCATGTTTTGAGTGTAGTAGAATCAGAATCTGCAATAATCTCGAACACGATTTTTTTTGCCATCACCATACTTCCATTCCTTAAGGAATATGGAAGTAAAAATTACCCTTGATAAAAAACCGTTGCTGGTAAACTACCCCTTTCCATTAACCGATCTTCACCAAAAACTATAGGTCTTGAGAACTCTGCAATTCAGGGCTGTATGCAAAATATTATATTATTTTGTTTGAATTTGCGGCTGTTATCGTTTGCCATACCAAATACCCTTGATAAAACAAAAAAAATGGCTGGTAAACTACCCCTTTACCTTAAACGATCTTCACCAAAAACAATAGGTCTTTAGTACTGAAGAAATCAGGGCTGTATGCAAAAACGTATTTTATTATGTTTGAATTTGCGGCTGTTATCTTTTGCCATAGAAAATACCCTTGTTAAAACGTAAAACGTTGCTGGTAAACTACCCCTTTCCCTTAACCGATCTTTACCAAAAACAACAGATCTTGAGAACCCTACAATTCAGGGCTGTATGCGAAACATTATTTGATTCTGTTTGAATTTGCGGCTGTTATCGTTTGCCAAACAAACAAAATTACCCTTGATAAAAAAAACCGTTGCAGGTAAACTACCCCTTTCCCTCAATCGATCTTCACCAAAAACAAAAGGTCGCGAGTACTCTACAAATCAGGGCAGTATGCAAAAAATTATTTGATTCTGTTTGAATTTGCGGCTGTTATCGTTTGCCATAGAAAAAATCTACAAACAGACAGATAGACACACAGACACACAGACACACACACAGCCACTTTTTGAAAAATGACTTTTTTTCATGTTTTGAGTGTAGTACAATCATATTCTGCAATAATCTCGAACACGATTTTTTTTTGCCATCACCATACTTCCATTTCCTTAAGGAACATGGAAGTAAAAAATTACCATTGATAAAAAACCGTTGCCGGTTAACTACCCCTTTTCCTTGACCGATCTTCACCAAAAACGACAGGTCTTGAGACCTCTACAATTCAGGGCTGTATGCAAAATATTATATGATTTTGTTTGAATTTGCGGCTGGAGAACCATACATGACTTCCATGTTCTAAGATTTATATTTAAAATCATATTCGAAATGATATATTTCCGTAGAAACTCCGTCTTTCTACTTATTGCTTCAGCATTAACCACAGTAAGGTGGTCACAAACGTATACCACCTCACGTTTTCGCATTCGATTTTCACTGATGTTGGCAGTCGATGGCACTGCAGAAACGTCTGGTTTTACAGAAAACATTGGACTACGGCTAAACAGCCCGGGAAGCAATTTTAACAAAAAACTACTTCTTTGTTGCCGATAACGTAGTACACATACAAAAAATTCTACCCTCTACCTTCAACTATAATTTTTAATAATAGAAAATTACCCCCACCCCGTTCACCTAACTTCTTCATTTATAGATATTTCATCTACGTTTCTACAGTGGATTACTATGAGCTTCTTATCAGGATACTTTATTTATAAAAATTAAGTACTTTAATCTTGTTAAATCATAAAATGTATCAGGTAAACTACCCCTTTCTCTTAACCGCTCTTCTCCAAAATCAACAGACTTTGAGTTCTGTATAATTCAAAAAGGTATGCAGAAGAGTAGTTGATTCTGTTTTAATGTACGGCAGTTATCGTTCGTAAAAAAAAATTACCCTTGATTAAACATGAAATGTTGCTGGTAAACAACCCTATTACCTTAACCGATCTTCACCAAAACCAACAGGTCTCGAGAACTCTACATTTCAGGGCTGTATGCAAAATATTATATGATTCTGTTTGAATTTGCGGCTGTTCTCGTTTGCCATAAAAAATACCCTTGATAAAACAAAAAACGTGGCTGGTAAACTACCCCTTTCCCTTAAGCGATTTTCACCAAAAACAATAGGTCTTTAGTACTCAAGAAATCAGGGCTATATGCAAACACCTATTTGATTCTGTTTGAATTTGCGGCTCTTATCGTTTGCCATAGAAAATACCATTTTAAAACATAAAACGTTGCAGGTAAACTACCCCTTTCCCTTAAACCGATTTTCACCAACACCAATAGGTATTGAGAACTCTACAATACAGGGCTGTATGCAAAACATCATTTGATTCTGTTTGAATTTGCGGCTGTTATCGTTTACCATAGAAAATATCGGTATGGAGAACAATACATGACTTCCATATTCTAAGATTTATATTTAAAATCATTTTCACCCAAACAGCCAGGCTGTGTCTTACCTGCCTTTTTATTGCTGTATTAAATGAAAAATATTATATTACATTAAAATTAAAAAATTATAATTTTATTGCCTTGCAACAAAATTACTGTATTTTAAACAATTACCTTTGTTTCAAAAAGTTTAAATAAATTTTCAAGTACTTTACTCTTGTTAAAACGTAAAAGGTTGCAGGTAAACTACCCCTTCCCCTTAACCGATCTTCACCAATATCGCAAGCCATTGAGACCTCTACAATTCAGGGACGTATGCAAAAAATTATTTGATTCTGTCTGAATTTGCAGCTGTTATCGTTTGCCATAGAAAATACACTTGATAAAAAAACGTTGCCGGTAAACAACCCCTTCCCCTTAACCGATCTTCACCAAAAACAACAGGTCTTGAGTACTCTACAAATCAGGGCTGTATGCAAAACATTATTTGATTCTGTTTGAATTTGCGGCTGTTATCGTTTGCCATAAAAAATAACCTTGTTAAAAAAAGTTGCTGGTAAACTACCCCTTTCCCTCAACCGATCTTCACCAAAAACAATAGGTCTTGAGAACTCTACAATTTAGGGCTGTATGCAAATAATCTTTTGATTCTGTTTGAATTTTCGGCTGTTATCGTTTGCCATAGGAAATACCCTTGTTAAAACATAAAACGTTACAGGTAAACTACCCCTTTCCCATAACCGATCTTCACCAAAAACAACAGATCTTGAGTAATCTACAAATCAGGGCTGTATGCAAAACATTATTTGATTCTGTTTGAATTTGCGGCTGTTATCGTTTGCCATAAGAAATACCCTTGTTAAAACATAAAACGTTACAGGTAAACTACCCCCTTTCCCTCAACCGATCTTCACCAAAATCAACAGATCTTGAGAACTCTACAATTCAGGGCTGTATGCAAAACATTATTTGATTCTGTTTGAATTTGCGGCTGTTATCGTTTGCCATAAGAAATACCCTTGTTAAAACATAAAACGTTACAGGTAAATTACCCCCTTTCCCTCAACCGATCTTCACCAAAATCAACAGATCTTGAGAACTCTACAATTCAGGGCTGTATGCAAAACATTATTTGATTCTGTTTGAATTTGCGGCTGCTATCGTTTGCCAAACAAACAAAATTACCCTTGCTAAAAAAAAACCGTTGCCGGTAAACTACCCCTTTCCCTCAACCGATCTTCACCAAAAACAACACGTCGCGAGCACTCTGCAAGTCAGGGCTGCATGCAAAAATTATTTGATTCTGTTTGAATTTGCGGCAGTTATCGTTTGCCATAAAAAAAAAATCTACAGACACACAGACACACAGACACACAGACACATAGACACTTTTCGGAAAACGACTTTTTTTCATGTTTTGAGTGTAGTAGGATCAGAATCTGCAATAATCACGAACACGATTTTTTTGCCATCACCATACTTCCATTCCTTAAGGAATATGGAAGTAAATATCGGTATGGAGAACCATACATGACTTCCATATTCTAAGATTTATATATAAAATCATTTTCACCCAAACAGCCAGGCTGTGTATTACCTGCCTTTTTATTGCTGTATTAAATGAAAAATATTATATTACATTAAAATGAAAAAATTATAATTTTATTGCCTGGCAACACAATTATTGTATTTTTAACAATTACCATTGTTTCAAAAAGTTTAAATAAATTGTCAAGTACTCTACTCTTGTTAAAACGTAAAAGGTTGCAGGTAAACTACCCCTTCCCCTTAACCGATCTTCACCAAAATCGAAAGTCATTGAGACCTCTACAATTCAGGAACGTATGCAAATATTATTTGATTCTGTTTGAATGTGCGGCTGTTATCGTTTGCCATAGAAAATACGCTTGATAAAAAAACGTTGCTGGTAAACTACCCCTTCCCCTTAACCGATCTTCACCAAAAACAATAGGTCTTGAGTACTCTACAAATCAGGGCTGTATGCAAAACATTATTTGATTCTGTTTGAATTTGCGGCTGTTATCGTTTGCCATATAAAATACCCTTGTTAAAAAAACGTTGCTGGTAAACTACCCCTTTCCCACAAATGATCTTCACCAAAAACAACAGGTCTTGAGAACTATACAATTTAGGGCTGTATGCAAATAATCTTTTGATTCTGTTTGAATTTGCGGCTGTTATCGTTTGCCATAGGAAATACCCTTGTTAAAACATAAAACGTTACAGGTAAACTACCCCTTTCCCATAACCGAACTTCACCAAAAACAATAGGTCTTGAGTACTCTACAAATCAGGGCTGTATGCAAAACATTATGTGATTCTGTTTGAATTTGCGGCTGTTATCGTTTGCCATAGAAAATACCCTTGTTAAAAAAACGTTGCCGGTAAACTACCCCTTTCCCTCAACCGAACTTCACCAAAAACAATAGGTATTGAGAACTCTACAATATAGGGCTGTATGCAAATAATCTTTTGATTCTGTTTGAATTTGCGGCTGTTATCGTTTGCCATAGGAATTACCCTTGTTAAAACATAAAACGTTACAGGTAAACTACCCCTATCCCTTAACCGATCTTCACCAAAATCCGCAGATCTTGAGAACTCTACAATTCAGGGCTGTATGCGAAACATTATTTGATTCTGTTTGAATGTGCGGCTGTTATCGTTTGCCAAACAAACAAAATTACCCATGCTAAAAAAAAACCGTTGCCGGAAAACTACCCCTTTCCCTCAACCGATCTTCACCAAAAACCATAGGTCGCGAGTACTCTGCAAATCAGGGCCGTATGCAAAAAATTATTTGATTCTGTTTGAATTTGCGGCAGTTATCGTTTGCCATAGAAAAAAAATCTACAAACAGACAGACAGACAGATAGACAGACAGACAGACAGACAGACAGACACACAGACACACAGACAGACACACACACAGACACTTTTCGGAAAAAGACTTTTTTTCATGTTTTGAGTGTAGTAGAATCAGAATCTGCAATAATCTCGAACACGATTTTTTTTGCCATCACCATACTTCCATTCCTTAAGGAATATGGAAGTAAAATATCGGTATGGAGAACCATACATGACTTCCATATTCTAAGATTTATATTTAAAATCATTTTCACCCAAACAGCCAGGCTGTGTCTTACCTGCCTTTTTATTGCTGTATTAAATGAAACATTAAAATGAAAAAATTATAATTTTATTGCCTGGCAACAAAATTATTTTATTTTTCACAATTACCATTGTTTCAAAAAGTTTAAATAAATTTTCAAGTACTTTACTCTTGTTAAAACGTAAAAGGTTGCAGGTAAACTACCCCTTCCCCTTAACCGATCTTCACCAAAATCGAAAGTCATTGAGACCTCTACAATTCAGGGACGTATGCAAAAAATTATTTGATTCTGTTTGAATTTGCGGCTGTTATCGTTTGCCATAGAAAATACGCTTGATAAAAAAACGTTGCAGGTAAACTACCCCTTCCCCTTAACCGATCTTCACCAAAAACAATAGGTCTTGAGTACTCTACAAATCAGGGCTGTATGCAAAACATTATTTGATTCTGTTTGAATTTGCGGCTGTTATCGTTTGCCATAGAAAATAAAACGTAAAAGGTTGCAGGTAAACTACCCCTTCCCCTTAACCGATCTCCACCAAAAACAAAAGGTCTTGAGTACTCTACAAATCAGGACTGTATGCAAAACATTATTTGATTCTGTTTGAATTTGCGGCTGTTATCGTTTGCCATATAAAATACCCTTGTTAAAAAAACGTTGCAGGTAAACTACCCCTTTCCCTCAACCGATCTTCACCAAAAACAATAGGTCTTGAGAAATCTACAATTCAGGGCTGTATGCGAAACATTATTTGATTCCGTTTGAATTTGCGGCTGTTATCGTTTGCCATAGAAAATAAAACGTAAAAGGTTGCAGGTAAACTACCCCTTCCCCTTAACC
Source organism: Magicicada septendecula (assembly GCA_034769895.1). Lineage (NCBI taxonomy): Eukaryota > Metazoa > Arthropoda > Insecta > Hemiptera > Cicadidae > Magicicada > Magicicada septendecula. The sequence continues at coordinate 200,064,331 of CM068376.1, read as the reverse complement.
GATCTTCACCAAAAACAAAAGGTCTTGAGTACTCTACAAATCAGGACTGTATGCAAAACATTATTTGATTCTGTTTGAATTTGCGGCTGTTATCGTTTGCCATATAAAATACCCTTGTTAAAAAAACGTTGCAGGTAAACTACCCCTTTCCCTCAACCGATCTTCACCAAAAACAATAGGTCTTGAGAAATCTACAATTCAGGGCTGTATGCGAAACATTATTTGATTCCGTTTGAATTTGCGGCTGTTATCGTTTGCCAAAAAAAAAAAAATTTCCCTTGATAAAAAAAACCGTTGCCGGTAAACTACCCCTTCCCCACAACCGATCTTCACCAAAAACAATAGGTCTTGACTACTCTACAAATCAGGGCTGTATGCAGAAAATTATTTGATTCTGGTTGAATTTGCGGCTGTTATCGTTTGCCATAGAAAATACCCTTGTTAAAAAAACGTTGTAGGTAAACTACCCCTTTCCCTTAACCGATCTTCACCAAAAACAAAAGGTATTGAGAACTCTACAATTTAGGGCTGTATGCAAATAATCTTTTCATTCTGTTTGAATTTGCGGCTGTTATCGTTTGCCATAGGAAATACCCTTGTTAAAACATAAAACGTTACAGGTAAACTACCCCTTTCCCTTAACCGATCTTCACCAAAAACAACAGGTCTTGAGAACTCTACAATTCAGGGCTGTATGCGAAACATTATTTGATTCTGTTTGAATTTGCGGCTGTTATCGTTTGCCAAACAAACAAAATTTCCCTTGCTAAAAAAAAACCGTTGCAGGTAAACTACCCCTTTCCCTCAACCGATCTTCACCAAAAACAATAGGTCGCGAGAACTCTGCAAAACCGGACTGTATGCAAAAAATTATTTGATTCCGTTTGAATTTGCGGCAGTTATCGTTTGCCATAGAAAAAAATCTACAGACAGACAGACACACAGACACACAGACACACAGACACACAGACAGACAGACACACAGACACTTTTCGGAAAACGACTTTTTTTCATGTTTTGAGTGTAGTAGAATCAGAATCTGCAATAATCTCGAACACGATTTTTTTTGCCATCACCATACTTCCATTCCTTAAGGAATATGGAAGTAAAATTACCCTTGATAAAAAACCGTTGCTGGTAAACTACCCCTTTCCCTTAACCGATCTTCACCAAAAACTATAGGTCTTGAGAACTCTGCAATTCAGGGCTGTATGCAAAATATTATATTATTTTGTTTGAATTTGCGGCTGTTATCGTTTGCCATACCAAATACCCTTGATAAAACAAAAAAAATGGCTGGTAAACTACCCCTTTACCTTAAACGATCTTCACCAAAAACAATAGGTCTTTAGTACTGAAGAAATCAGGGCTGTATGCAAAAACGTATTTTATTATGTTTGAATTTGCGGCTGTTATCTTTTGCCATAGAAAATACCCTTGTTAAAACGTAAAACGTTGCTGGTAAACTACCCCTTTCCCTTAACCGATCTTTACCAAAAACAACAGATCTTGAGAACCCTACAATTCAGGGCTGTATGCGAAACATTATTTGATTCTGTTTGAATTTGCGGCTGTTATCGTTTGCCAAACAAACAAAATTACCCTTGATAAAAAAAACCGTTGCAGGTAAACTACCCCTTTCCCTCAATCGATCTTCACCAAAAACAAAAGGTCGCGAGTACTCTACAAATCAGGGCAGTATGCAAAAAATTATTTGATTCTGTTTGAATTTGCGGCTGTTATCGTTTGCCATAAAAAAAATCTACAAACAGACAGATAGACACACAGACACACAGACACACACACAGCCACTTTTTGAAAAATGACTTTTTTTCATGTTTTGAGTGTAGTACAATCATATTCTGCAATAATCTCGAACACGATTTTTTTTTGCCATCACCATACTTCCATTTCCTTAAGGAACATGGAAGTAAAAAATTACCATTGATAAAAAACCGTTGCCGGTTAACTACCCCTTTTCCTTGACCGATCTTCACCAAAAACGACAGGTCTTGAGACCTCTACAATTCAGGGCTGTATGCAAAATATTATATGATTTTGTTTGAATTTGCGGCTGGAGAACCATACATGACTTCCATGTTCTAAGATTTATATTTAAAATCATATTCGAAATGATATATTTCCGTAGAAACTCCGTCTTTCTACTTATTGCTTCAGCATTAACCACAGTAAGGTGGTCACAAACGTATACCACCTCACGTTTTCGCATTCGATTTTCATTGATGTTGGCAGTCGATGGCACTGCAGAAACGTCTGGTTTTACAGAAAACATTGGACTACGGCTAAACAGCCCGGGAAGCAATTTTAACAAAAAACTACTTCTTTGTTGCCGATAACGTAGTACACATACAAAAAATTCTACCCTCTACCTTCAACTATAATTTTTAATAATAGAAAATTACCCCCACCCCGTTCACCTAACTTCTTCATTTATAGATATTTCGTCTACGTTTCTACAGTGGATTACTATGAGCTTCTTATCAGGATACTTTATTTATAAAAATTAAGTACTTTAATCTTGTTAAATCATAAAATGTATCAGGTAAACTACCCCTTTCTCTTAACCGCTCTTCTCCAAAATCAACAGACTTTGAGTTCTGTATAATTCAAAAAGGTATGCAGAAGAGTAGTTGATTCTGTTTTAATGTACGGCAGTTATCGTTCGTAAAAAAAAATTACCCTTGATTAAACATGAAATGTTGCTGGTAAACAACCCTATTACCTTAACCGATCTTCACCAAAACCAACAGGTCTCGAGAACTCTACATTTCAGGGCTGTATGCAAAATATTATATGATTCTGTTTGAATTTGCGGCTGTTATCGTTTGCCATAAAAAATACCCTTGATAAAACAAAAAACGTGGCTGGTAAACTACCCCTTTCCCTTAAGCGATTTTCACCAAAAACAATAGGTCTTTAGTACTCAAGAAATCAGGGCTATATGCAAACACCTATTTGATTCTGTTTGAATTTGCGGCTCTTATCGTTTGCCATAGAAAATACCATTTTAAAACATAAAACGTTGCAGGTAAACTACCCCTTTCCCTTAAACCGATTTTCACCAACACCAATAGGTATTGAGAACTCTACAATACAGGGCTGTATGCAAAACATCATTTGATTCTGTTTGAATTTGCGGCTGTTATCGTTTACCATAGAAAATATCGGTATGGAGAACAATACATGACTTCCATATTCTAAGATTTATATTTAAAATCATTTTCACCCAAACAGCCAGGCTGTGTCTTACCTGCCTTTTTATTGCTGTATTAAATGAAAAATATTATATTACATTAAAATTAAAAAATTATAATTTTATTGCCTTGCAACAAAATTACTGTATTTTAAACAATTACCTTTGTTTCAAAAAGTTTAAATAAATTTTCAAGTACTTTACTCTTGTTAAAACGTAAAAGGTTGCAGGTAAACTACCCCTTCCCCTTAACCGATCTTCACCAATATCGCAAGCCATTGAGACCTCTACAATTCAGGGACGTATGCAAAAAATTATTTGATTCTGTCTGAATTTGCAGCTGTTATCGTTTGCCATAGAAAATACACTTGATAAAAAAACGTTGCCGGTAAACAACCCCTTCCCCTTAACCGATCTTCACCAAAAACAACAGGTCTTGAGTACTCTACAAATCAGGGCTGTATGCAAAACATTATTTGATTCTGTTTGAATTTGCGGCTGTTATCGTTTGCCATAAAAAATAACCTTGTTAAAAAAAGTTGCTGGTAAACTACCCCTTTCCCTCAACCGATCTTCACCAAAAACAATAGGTCTTGAGAACTCTACAATTTAGGGCTGTATGCAAATAATCTTTTGATTCTGTTTGAATTTTCGGCTGTTATCGTTTGCCATAGGAAATACCCTTGTTAAAACATAAAACGTTACAGGTAAACTACCCCTTTCCCATAACCGATCTTCACCAAAAACAACAGGTCTTGAGTAATCTACAATTCAGGGCTGTATGCAAAACATTATTTGATTCTGTTTGAATTTGCGGCTGTTATCGTTTGCCATAAGAAATACCCTTGTTAAAACATAAAACGTTACAGGTAAACTACCCCCTTTCCCTCAACCGATCTTCACCAAAATCAACAGATCTTGAGAACTCTACAATTCAGGGCTGTATGCAAAACATTATTTGATTCTGTTTGAATTTGCGGCTGCTATCGTTTGCCAAACAAACAAAATTACCCTTGCTAAAAAAAAACCGTTGCCGGTAAACTACCCCTTTCCCTCAACCGATCTTCACCAAAAACAACACGTCGCGAGCACTCTGCAAGTCAGGGCTGCATGCAAAAATTATTTGATTCTGTTTGAATTTGCGGCAGTTATCGTTTGCCATAAAAAAAAAATCTACAGACACACAGACACACAGACACACAGACACATAGACACTTTTCGGAAAACGACTTTTTTTCATGTTTTGAGTGTAGTAGGATCAGAATCTGCAATAATCACGAACACGATTTTTTTGCCATCACCATACTTCCATTCCTTAAGGAATATGGAAGTAAATATCGGTATGGAGAACCATACATGACTTCCATATTCTAAGATTTATATTTAAAATCATTTTCACCCAAACAGCCAGGCTGTGTCTTACCTGCCTTTTTATTGCTGTATTAAATGAAAAATATTATATTACATTAAAATGAAAAAATTATAATTTTATTGCCTGGCAACACAATTATTGTATTTTTAACAATTACCATTGTTTCAAAAAGTTTAAATAAATTGTCAAGTACTCTACTCTTGTTAAAACGTAAAAGGTTGCAGGTAAACTACCCCTTCCCCTTAACCGATCTTCACCAAAATCGAAAGTCATTGAGACCTCTACAATTCAGGAACGTATGCAAATATTATTTGATTCTGTTTGAATGTGCGGCTGTTATCGTTTGCCATAGAAAATACGCTTGATAAAAAAACGTTGCTGGTAAACTACCCCTTCCCCTTAACCGATCTTCACCAAAAACAACAGGTCTTGAGTACTCTACAAATCAGGGCTGTATGCAAAACATTATTTGATTCTGTTTGAATTTGCGGCTGTTATCGTTTGCCATAAAAAATAACCTTGTTAAAAAAAGTTGCTGGTAAACTACCCCTTTCCCTCAACCGATCTTCACCAAAAACAATAGGTCTTGAGAACTCTACAATTTAGGGCTGTATGCAAATAATCTTTTGATTCTGTTTGAATTTTCGGCTGTTATCGTTTGCCATAGGAAATACCCTTGTTAAAACATAAAACGTTACAGGTAAACTACCCCTTTCCCATAACCGATCTTCACCAAAAACAACAGGTCTTGAGTAATCTACAAATCAGGGCTGTATGCAAAACATTATTTGATTCTGTTTGAATTTGCGGCTGTTATCGTTTACCATATGAAATACCCTTGTTAAAACATAAAACGTTACAGTTAAACTACCCCCTTTCCCTCAATCGATCTTCACCAAAATCAACAGATCTTGAGAACTCTACAATTCAGGGCTGTATGCAAAACATTATTTGATTCTGTTTGAATTTGCGGCTGTTATCGTTTGCCATAAGAAATACCCTTGTTAAAACATAAAACGTTACAGGTAAACTACCCCCTTTCCCTCAACCGATCTTCACCAAAATCAACAGATCTTGAGAACTCTACAATTCAGGGCTGTATGCAAAACATTATTTGATTCTGTTTGAATTTGCGGCTGCTATCGTTTGCCAAACAAACAAAATTACCCTTGCTAAAAAAAAACCGTTGCCGGTAAACTACCCCTTTCCCTCAACCGATCTTCACCAAAAACAACACGTCGCGAGCACTCTGCAAGTCAGGGCTGCATGCAAAAATTATTTGATTCTGTTTGAATTTGCGGCAGTTATCGTTTGCCATAAAAAAAAAATCTACAGACACACAGACACACAGACACATAGACACTTTTCGGAAAACGACTTTTTTTCATGTTTTGAGTGTAGTAGGATCAGAATCTGCAATAATCACGAACACGATTTTTTTGCCATCACCATACTTCCATTCCTTAAGGAATATGGAAGTAAATATCGGTATGGAGAACCATACATGACTTCCATATTCTAAGATTTATATTTAAAATCATTTTCACCCAAACAGCCAGGCTGTGTCTTACCTGCCTTTATATTGCTGTATTAAATGAAAAATATTATATTACATTAAAATGAAAAAATTATAATTTTATTGCCTGGCAACACAATTATTGTATTTTTAACAATTACCATTGTTTCAAAAAGTTTAAATAAATTGTCAAGTACTCTACTCTTGTTAAAACGTAAAAGGTTGCAGGTAAACTACCCCTTCCCCTTAACCGATCTTCACCAAAATCGAAAGTCATTGAGACCTCTACAATTCAGGAACGTATGCAAATATTATTTGATTCTGTTTGAATGTGCGGCTGTTATCGTTTGCCATAGAAAATACGCTTGATAAAAAAACGTTGCTGGTAAACTACCCCTTCCCCTTAACCGATCTTCACCAAAAACAATAGGTCTTGAGTACTCTACAAATCAGGGCTGTATGCAAAACATTATTTGATTCTGTTTGAATTTGCGGCTGTTATCGTTTGCCATATAAAATACCCTTGTTAAAAAAACGTTGCTGGTAAACTACCCCTTTCCCACAAATGATCTTCACCAAAAACAACAGGTCTTGAGAACTATACAATTTAGGGCTGTATGCAAATAATCTTTTGATTCTGTTTGAATTTGCGGCTGTTATCGTTTGCCATAGGAAATACCCTTGTTAAAACATAAAACGTTACAGGTAAACTACCCCTTTCCCATAACCGATCTTCACCAAAAACAATAGGTCTTGAGTACTCTACAAATCAGGGCTGTATGCAAAACATTATGTGATTCTGTTTGAATTTGCGGCTGTTATCGTTTGCCATAGAAAATACCCTTGTTAAAAAAACGTTGCAGGTAAACTACCCCTTTCCCTCAACCGAACTTCACCAAAAACAATAGGTATTGAGAACTCTACAATATAGGGCTGTATGCAAATAATCTTTTGATTCTGTTTGAATTTGCGGCTGTTATCGTTTGCCATAGGAATTACCCTTGTTAAAACATAAAACGTTACAGGTAAACTACCCCTATCCCTTAACCGATCTTCACCAAAATCCGCAGATCTTGAGAACTCTACAATTCAGGGCTGTATGCGAAACATTATTTGATTCTGTTTGAATGTGCGGCTGTTATCGTTTGCCAAACAAACAAAATTACCCATGCTAAAAAAAAACCGTTGCCGGAAAACTACCCCTTTCCCTCAACCGATCTTCACCAAAAACCATAGGTCGCGAGTACTCTGCAAATCAGGGCCGTATGCAAAAAATTATTTGATTCTGTTTGAATTTGCGGCAGTTATCGTTTGCCATAGAAAAAAAATCTACAAACAGACAGACAGACAGATAGACAGACAGACAGACAGACAGACAGACACACAGACACACAGACAGACACACACACAGACACTTTTCTGAAAACGACTTTTTTTCATGTTTTGAGTGTAGTAGAATCAGAATCTGCAATAATCTCGAACACGATTTTTTTTGCCATCACCATACTTCCATTCCTTAAGGAATATGGAAGTAAAATATCGGTATGGAGAACCATACATGACTTCCATATTCTAAGATTTATATTTAAAATCATTTTCACCCAAACAGCCAGGCTGTGTCTTACCTGCCTTTTTATTGCTGTATTAAATGAAACATTAAAATGAAAAAATTATAATTTTATTGCCTGGCAACAAAATTATTTTATTTTTCACAATTACCATTGTTTCAAAAAGTTTAAATAAATTTTCAAGTACTTTACTCTTGTTAAAACGTAAAAGGTTGCAGGTAAACTACCCCTTCCCCTTAACCGATCTTCACCAAAATCGAAAGTCATTGAGACCTCTACAATTCAGGGACGTATGCAAAAAATTATTTGATTCTGTTTGAATTTGCGGCTGTTATCGTTTGCCATAGAAAATACGCTTGATAAAAAAACGTTGCAGGTAAACTACCCCTCCCCCTTAACCGATCTTCACCAAAAACAATAGGTCTTGAGTACTCTACAAATCAGGGCTGTATGCAAAACATTATTTGATTCTGTTTGAATTTGCGGCTGTTATCGTTTGCCATAGAAAATAAAACGTAAAAGGTTGCAGGTAAACTACCCCTTCCCCTTAACCGATCTTCACCAAAAACAATAGGTCTTGAGTACTCTACAAATCAGGACTGTATGCGAAACATTATTTGATTCCGTTTGAATTTGCGGCTGTTATCGTTTGCCAAAAAAAAAAAAAATTTCCCTTGATAAAAAAAACCGTTGCAGGTAAACTACCCCTTCCCCTGAACCGATCTTCACCAAAAACAACAGGTCTTGACTGCTCTACAAATCAGGGCTGTATGCAGAAAATTATTTGATTCTGTTTGAATTTGCGGCTGTTATCGTTTGCCATAGAAAATACCCTTGTTAAAAAAACGTTGTAGGTAAACTACCCCTTTCCCTTAACCGATCTTCACCAAAAACAAAAGGTATTGAGAAGGCTACAATTTAGGGCTGTATGCAAATAATCTTTTCATTCTGTTTGAATTTGCGGCTGTTATCGTTTGCCATAGGAAATACCCTTGTTAAAACATAAAACGTTACAGGTAAACTACCCCTTTCCCTTAACCGATCTTCACCAAAAACAATACGTCTTGAGAACTCTACAATTCAGGGCTGTATGCGAAACATTATTTGATTCTGTTTGAATTTGCGGCTGTTATCGTTTGCCAAACAAACAAAATTTCCCTTGCTAAAAAAAAACCGTTGCAGGTAAACTACCCCTTTCCCTCAACCGATCTTCACCAAAAACAATAGGTCGCGAGAACTCTGCAAAACCGGACTGTATGCAAAAAATTATTTGATTCTGTTTGAATTTGCGGCAGTTATCGTTTGCCATAGAAAAAAAATCTACAGACAGACAGACACACAGACACACAGACACACAGACACACAGACAGACAGACACACAGACACTTTTCGGAAAACGACTTTTTTTCATGTTTTGAGTGTAGTAGAATCAGAATCTGCAATAATCTCGAACACGATTTTTTTTGCCATCACCATACTTCCATTCCTTAAGGAATATGGAAGTAAAATTACCCTTGATAAAAAACCGTTGCTGGTAAACTACCCCTTTCCCTTAACCGATCTTCACCAAAAACTATAGGTCTTGAGAACTCTGCAATTCAGGGCTGTATGCAAAATATTATATTATTTTGTTTGAATTTGCGGCTGTTATCGTTTGCCATACCAAATACCCTTGATAAAACAAAAAAAATGGCTGGTAAACTACCCCTTTACCTTAAACGATCTTCACCAAAAACAATAGGTCTTTAGTACTGAAGAAATCAGGGCTGTATGCAAAAACGTATTTTATTATGTTTGAATTTGCGGCTGTTATCTTTTGCCATAGAAAATACCCTTGTTAAAACGTAAAACGTTGCTGGTAAACTACCCCTTTCCCTTAAACGATCTTTACCAAAAACAACAGATCTTGAGAACCCTACAATTCAGGGCTGTATGCGAAACATTATTTGATTCTGTTTGAATTTGCGGCTGTTATCGTTTGCCAAACAAACAAAATTACCCTTGATAAAAAAAACCGTTGCAGGTAAACTACCCCTTTCCCTCAATCGATCTTCACCAAAAACAAAAGGTCGCGAGTACACTACAAATCAGGGCAGTATGCAAAAAATTATTTGATTCTGTTTGAATTTGCGGCTGTTATCGTTTGCCATAGAAAAAATCTACAAACAGACAGATAGACACACAGACACACAGACACACACACAGCCACTTTTTGAAAAATGACTTTTTTTCATGTTTTGAGTGTAGTACAATCATATTCTGCAATAATCTCGAACACGATTTTTTTTGCCATCACCATACTTCCATTTCCTTAAGGAACATGGAAGTAAAAAATTACCATTGATAAAAAACCGTTGCCGGTTAACTACCCCTTTTCCTTGACCGATCTTCACCAAAAACGACAGGTCTTGAGACCTCTACAATTCAGGGCTGTATGCAAAATATTATATGATTTTGTTTGAATTTGCGGCTGGAGAACCATACATGACTTCCATGTTCTAAGATTTATATTTAAAATCATATTCGAAATGATATATTTCCGTAGAAACTCCGTCTTTCTACTTATTGCTTCAGCATTAACCACAGTAAGGTGGTCACAAACGTATACCACCTCACGTTTTCGCATTCGATTTTCACTGATGTTGGCAGTCGATGGCACTGCAGAAACGTCTGGTTTTACAGAAAACATTGGACTACGGCTAAACAGCCCGGGAAGCAATTTTAACAAAAAACTACTTCTTTGTTGCCGATAACGTAGTACACATACAAAAAATTCTACCCTCTACCTTCAACTATAATTTTTAATAATAGAAAATTACCCCCACCCCGTTCACCTAACTTCTTCATTTATAGATATTTCATCTACGTTTCTACAGTGGATTACTATGAGCTTCTTATCAGGATACTTTATTTATAAAAATTAAGTACTTTAATCTTGTTAAATCATAAAATGTATCAGGTAAACTACCCCTTTCTCTTAACCGCTCTTCTCCAAAATCAACAGACTTTGAGTTCTGTATAATTCAAAAAGGTATGCAGAAGAGTAGTTGATTCTGTTTTAATGTACGGCAGTTATCGTTCGTAAAAAAAAATTACCCTTGATTAAACATGAAATGTTGCTGGTAAACAACCCTATTACCTTAACCGATCTTCACCAAAACCAACAGGTCTCGAGAACTCTACATTTCAGGGCTGTATGCAAAATATTATATGATTCTGTTTGAATTTGCGGCTGTTATCGTTTGCCATAAAAAATACCCTTGATAAAACAAAAAACGTGGCTGGTAAACTACCCCTTTCCCTTAAGCGATTTTCACCAAAAACAATAGGTCTTTAGTACTCAAGAAATCAGGGCTATATGCAAACACCTATTTGATTCTGTTTGAATTTGCGGCTCTTATCGTTTGCCATAGAAAATACCATTTTAAAACATAAAACGTTGCAGGTAAACTACCCCTTTCCCTTAAACCGATTTTCACCAACACCAATAGGTATTGAGAACTCTACAATACAGGGCTGTATGCAAAACATCATTTGATTCTGTTTGAATTTGCGGCTGTTATCGTTTACCATAGAAAATATCGGTATGGAGAACAATACATGACTTCCATATTCTAAGATTTATATTTAAAATCATTTTCACCCAAACAGCCAGGCTGTGTCTTACCTGCCTTTTTATTGCTGTATTAAATGAAAAATATTATATTACATTAAAATTAAAAAATTATAATTTTATTGCCTTGCAACAAAATTACTGTATTTTAAACAATTACCTTTGTTTCAAAAAGTTTAAATAAATTTTCAAGTACTTTACTCTTGTTAAAACGTAAAAGGTTGCAGGTAAACTACCCCTTCCCCTTAACCGATCTTCACCAAAATCGCAAGCCATTGAGACCTCTACAATTCAGGGACGTATGCAAACAATCATTTGATTCTGTCTGAATTTGCAGCTGTTATCGTTTGCCATAGAAAATACACTTGATAAAAAAACGTTGCCGGTAAACAACCCCTTCCCCTTAACCGATCTTCACCAAAAACAACAGGTCTTGAGTACTCTACAAATCAGGGCTGTATGCAAAACATTATTTGATTCTGTTTGAATTTGCGGCTGTTATCGTTTGCCATAAAAAATAACCTTGTTAAAAAAAGTTGCTGGTAAACTACCCCTTTCCCTCAACCGATCTTCACCAAAAACAATAGGTCTTGAGAACTCTACAATTTAGGGCTGTATGCAAATAATCTTTTGATTCTGTTTGAATTTTCGGCTGTTATCGTTTGCCATAGGAAATACCCTTGTTAAAACATAAAACGTTACAGGTAAACTACCCCTTTCCCATAACCGATCTTCCCGATCTTCACCAAAAACAACAGGTCTTGAGTAATCTACAAATCAGGGCTGTATGCAAAACATTATTTGATTCTGTTTGAATTTGCGGCTGTTATCGTTTGCCATAAGAAATACCCTTGTTAAAACATAAAACGTTACAGGTAAACTACCCCCTTTCCCTCAACCGATCTTCACCAAAATCAACAGATCTTGAGAACTCTACAATTCAGGGCTGTATGCAAAACATTATTTGATTCTGTTTGAATTTGCGGCTGTTATCGTTTGCCATAAGAAATACCCTTGTTAAAACATAAAACGTTACAGGTAAACTACCCCCTTTCGCTCAACCGATCTTCACCAAAATCAACAGATCTTGAGAACTCTACAATTCAGGGCTGTATGCAAAACATTATTTGATTCTGTTTGAATTTGCGGCTGCTATCGTTTGCCAAACAAACAAAATTACCCTTGCTAAAAAAAAACCGTTGCCGGTAAACTACCCCTTTCCCTCAACCGATCTTCACCAAAAACAACACGTCGCGAGCACTCTGCAATTCAGGGCTGCATGCAAAAAATTATTTGATTCTGTTTGAATTTGCGGCAGTTATCGTTTGCCATAGAAAAAAAATCTACAGACACACAGACACACAGACACACAGACACACAGACACATAGACACTTTTCGGAAAACGACTTTTTTTCATGTTTTGAGTGTAGTAGATTCAGAATCTGCAATAATCACGAACACGATTTTTTTGCCATCACCATACTTCCATTCCTTAAGGAATATGGAAGTAAATATCGGTATGGAGAACCATACATGACTTCCATATTCTAAGATTTATATTTAAAATCATTTTCACCCAAACAGCCAGGCTGTGTCTTACCTGCCTTTTTATTGCTGTATTAAATGAAAAATATTATATTACATTAAAATGAAAAAATTATAATTTTATTGCCTGGCAACAAAATTATTGTATTTTTAACAATTACCATTGTTTCAAAAAGTTTAAATAAATTGTCAAGTACTTTACTCTTGTTAAAACGTAAAAGGTTGCAGGTAAACTACCCCTTCCCCTTAACCGATCTTCACCAAAATCGAAAGTCATTGAGACCTCTACAATTCAGGGACGTATGCAAATATTATTTGATTCTGTTTGAATGTGCGGCTGTTATCGTTTGCCATAGAAAATACGCTTGATAAAAAAACGTTGCTGGTAAACTACCCCTTCCCCTTAACCGATCTTCACCAAAAACAATAGGTCTTGAGTACTCTACAAATCAGGGCTGTATGCAAAACATTATTTGATTCTGTTTGAATTTGCGGCTGTTATCGTTTGCCATATAAAATACCCTTGTTAAAAAAATGTTGCAGGTAAACTACCCCTTTCCCACAAATGATCTTCACCAAAAACAAGAGGTCTTGAGAACTCTACAATTTAGGGCTGTATGCAAATAATCTTTTGATTCTGTTTGAATTTGCGGCTGTTATCGTTTGCCATAGGAAATACCCTTGTTAAAACATAAAACGTTACAGGTAAACTACCCCTTTCCCTTAACCGATCTTCACCAAAAACAATAGGTCTTGAGTACTCTACAAATCAGGACTGTATGCAAAACATTATGTGATTCTGTTTGAATTTGCGGCTGTTATCGTTTGCCATAGAAAATACCCTTGTTAAAAAAACGTTGCAGGTAAACTACCCCTTTCCCTCAACCGAACTTCACCAAAAACAATAGGTCTTGAGAACTCTACAATATAGGGCTGTATGCAAATAATCTTTTGATTCTGTTTGAATTTGCGGCTGTTATCGTTTGCCATAGGAATTACCCTTGTTAAAACATAAAACGTTACAGGTAAACTACCCCTATCCCTTAACCGATCTTCACCAAAATCCGCAGATCTTGAGAACTCCACAATTCAGGGCTGTATGCGAAACATTATTTGATTCTGTTTGAATTTGCGGCTGTTATCGTTTGCCAAACAAACAAAATTACCCATGCTAAAAAAAAACCGTTGCTGGTAAACTACCCCTTTCCCTCAACAGATCTTCACCAAAAACCATAGGTCGCGAGTACTCTGCAAATCAGGACTGTATGCAAAAAATTATTTGATTCTGTTTGAATTTGCGGCAGTTATCGTTTGCCATAGAAAAAAAATCTACAGACAGACAGACACACAGACACACAGACACACAGACACACAGACACTTTTCGGAAAACGACTTTTTTTCATGTTTTGAGTGTAGTAGAATCAGAATCTGCAATAATCTCGAACACGAATTTTTTTGCCATCACCATACTTCCATTCCTTAAGGAATATGGAAGTAAAAATTACCCTTGATAAAAAACCGTTGCTGGTAAACTACCCCTTTCCCTTAACCGATCTTTACCAAAAACATCAGATCTTGAGAACCCTACAATTCAGGGCTGTATGCGAAACATTATTTGATTCTGTTTGAATTTGCGGCTGTTATCGTTTGCCAAACAAACAAAATTACCCTTGATAAAAAAAACCGTTGCTGGTAAACTACCCCTTTCCCTCAATCGATCTTCACCAAAAACAATAAGTCGCGAGAACTCTGCAAAACCGGGCTGTATGCAAAAAATTATTTGATTCTGTTTGAATTTGCGGCAGTTATCGTTTGCCATAGAAAAAAAATCTACAGACAGACAGACACACAGACACACAGACACACAGACAGACAGACACACAGACACTTTTCGGAAAACGACTTTTTTTCATGTTTTGAGTGTAGTAGAATCAGAATCTGCAATAATCTCGAACACGATTTTTTTTGCCATCACCATACTTCCATTCCTTAAGGAATATGGAAGTAAAATTACCCTTGATAAAAAACCGTTGCTGGTAAACTACCCCTTTCCCTTAACCGATCTTCACCAAAAACTATAGGTCTTGAGAACTCTGCAATTCAGGGCTGTATGCAAAATATTATATTATTTTGTTTGAATTTGCGGCTGTTATCGTTTGCCATACCAAATACCCTTGATAAAACAAAAAAAATGGCTGGTAAACTACCCCTTTACCTTAAACGATCTTCACCAAAAACAATAGGTCTTTAGTACTGAAGAAATCAGGGCTGTATGCAAAAACGTATTTTATTATGTTTGAATTTGCGGCTGTTATCTTTTGCCATAGAAAATACCCTTGTTAAAACGTAAAACGTTGCTGGTAAACTACCCCTTTCCCTTAACCGATCTTTACCAAAAACAACAGATCTTGAGAACCCTACAATTCAGGGCTGTATGCGAAACATTATTTGATTCTGTTTGAATTTGCGGCTGTTATCGTTTGCCAAACAAACAAAATTACCCTTGATAAAAAAAACCGTTGCAGGTAAACTACCCCTTTCCCTCAATCGATCTTCACCAAAAACAAAAGATCGCGAGTACACTACAAATCAGGGCAGTATGCAAAAAATTATTTGATTCTGTTTGAATTTGCGGCTGTTATCGTTTGCCATAGAAAAAATCTACAAACAGACAGATAGACACACAGACACACAGACACACACACAGCCACTTTTTGAAAAATGACTTTTTTTCATGTTTTGAGTGTAGTACAATCATATTCTGCAATAATCTCGAACACGATTTTTTTTTGCCATCACCATACTTCCATTTCCTTAAGGAACATGGAAGTAAAAAATTACCATTGATAAAAAACCGTTGCCGGTTAACTACCCCTTTTCGTTGACCGATCTTCACCAAAAACGACAGGTCTTGAGACCTCTACAATTCAGGGCTGTATGCAAAATATTATATGATTTTGTTTGAATTTGCGGCTGGAGAACCATACATGACTTCCATGTTCTAAGATTTATATTTAAAATCATATTCGAAATGATATATTTCCGTAGAAACTCCGTCTTTCTACTTATTGCTTCAGCATTAACCACAGTAAGGTGGTCACAAACGTATACCACCTCACGTTTTCGCATTCGATTTTCACTGATGTTGGCAGTCGATGGCACTGCAGAAACGTCTGGTTTTACAGAAAACATTGGACTACGGCTAAACAGCCCGGGAAGCAATTTTAACAAAAAACTACTTCTTTGTTGCCGATAACGTAGTACACATACAAAAAATTCTACCCTCTACCTTCAACTATAATTTTTAATAATAGAAAATTACCCCCACCCCGTTCACCTAACTTCTTCATTTATAGATATTTCATCTACGTTTCTACAGTGGATTACTATGAGCTTCTTATCAGGATACTTTATTTATAAAAATTAAGTACTTTAATCTTGTTAAATCATAAAATGTATCAGGTAAACTACCCCTTTCTCTTAACCGCTCTTCTCCAATATCAACAGACTTTGAGTTCTGTATAATTCAAAAAGGTATGCAGAAGAGTAGTTGTTTCTGTTTTAATGTACGGCAGTTATCGTTCGTAAAAAAAAATTACCCTTGATTAAACATGAAATGTTGCTGGTAAACAACCCTATTACCTTAACCGATCTTCACCAAAACCAACAGGTCTCGAGAACTCTACATTTCAGGGCTGTATGCAAAATATTATATGATTCTGTTTGAATTTGCGGCTGTTATCGTTTGCCATAAAAAATACCCTTGATAAAACAAAAAACGTGGCTGGTAAACTACCCCTTTCCCTTAAGCGATTTTCACCAAAAACAATAGGTCTTTAGTACTCAAGAAATCAGGGCTATATGCAAACACCTATTTGATTCTGTTTGAATTTGCGGCTCTTATCGTTTGCCATAAAAAATACCATTTTAAAACATAAAACGTTGCAGGTAAACTACCCCTTTCCCTTAAACCGATTTTCACCAACACCAATAGGTATTGAGAACTCTACAATACAGGGCTGTATGCAAAACATCATTTGATTCTGTTTGAATTTGCGGCTGTTATCGTTTACCATAGAAAATATCGGTATGGAGAACAATACATGACTTCCATATTCTAAGATTTATATTTAAAATCATTTTCACCCAAACAGCCAGGCTGTGTCTTACCTGCCTTTTTATTGCTGTATTAAATGAAAAATATTATATTACATTAAAATTAAAAAATTATAATTTTATTGCCTTGCAACAAAATTACTGTATTTTAAACAATTACCTTTGTTTCAAAAAGTTTAAATAAATTTTCAAGTACTTTACTCTTGTTAAAACGTAAAAGGTTGCAGGTAAACTACCCCTTCCCCTTAACCGATCTTCACCAAAATCGCAAGCCATTGAGACCTCTACAATTCAGGGACGTATGCAAAAAATTATTTGATTCTGTCTGAATTTGCAGCTGTTATCGTTTGCCATAGAAAATACACTTGATAAAAAAACGTTGCCGGTAAACAACCCCTTCCCCTTAACCGATCTTCACCAAAAACAACAGGTCTTGCGTACTCTACAAATCAGGGCTGTATGCAAAACATTATTTGATTCTGTTTGAATTTGCGGCTGTTATCGTTTGCCATAAAAAATACCCTTGTTAAAAAAACGTTGCAGGTAAACTACCCCTTTCCCTCAACCGCTCTTCACCAAAAACAGCAGGTCTTGAGAACTCTACCATTTAGGGCCGTATGCAAATAATCTTTTGATTCTGTTTGAATTTGCGGATGTTATCGTTTGCCATAAAAAATACCCTTGTTAAAAAACCGTTGCAGGTAAACTACCCCTTTCCCTCAACCGATCTTCACCGAAAACAACAGGTCTTGAGTACGCTATAATTTAGGGCTGTATGCAAATATTCTTTTGATTTTGTTTGAATTTGCGGCTGTTATCGTTTGCCATAAGAAATACCCTTGTTAAAACATAAAACGTTACCGGTAAACTACCCCTTTCCCTCAACCGATCTTCACCAAAAACAACAGATATTGCGAGCTCTACAATTCAGGTCTGTATGCGAAACATTGTTTGATTCTGTTTGAATTTGCGGCTGCTATCGTTTGCCAAACAAAAAAAATTACCATTGCTAAAAAAAAACGTTGCAGGTAAACTACCCCTTCCCCTCAACCGATCTTCACCAAAAACAAAACGTCGCGAAAACTCTGCAAATCAGGGCGGCATGCAAAAAACTATTTGATTCTGTTTGAATTTGCGTCACTTATCGTTTGCCAAAAGAAAAAATTCTTCAGACACATAGACACACAGACACACAGACACACAGACACTTTTCGGAAAACGACTTTTTTTCATGTTTTGAGTGTAGTAGAATCAGAATCTACAATAATCTAGAACACGATTTTTTTTGCCATCACCATACTTCCATTCCTTAAGGAATATGGAAGTAAAAATTACCCTTGATAAAAAACTATTGCTGGTAACTACCTCTTTCCCTTAACCGATCTTCACCAAAAACGATAGGTCTTGAGAACTCTACAATTCAGGGCTGTATGTAGTATATTATATGATTTTGTTTGAATTTGCGTCTGTTATCGTTTGCCATAAAAAATACCCTTGATAAAACAAAAAACGTGGCTGGTAAACTACCCCTTTCCCTTCTGTGATCTTCACCAAAATCAACAGATCTTGAGAACTCTACAATTCAGGGCTGTATGCGAAACATAATTTGATTCTGTTTGAATTTGCGGCTGTTGTCGTTTGCCAAACAAACAAAATTACCCTTGATAAAAAAATCCGTTACCGGTAAACTACCCCTTTCCCTCAACCGATCTTCACCAAAAACCATAGGTCGCGAGTACTCTACAAATCAGGGCTGTATGCAAAAGTTATTTGATTCTGTTTGAACTTGCGGCTGTTATCGTTCGCCATAGAAAAAAAATCTACACACACACACACACACACACACACACTTTTCGAAAAACGACTTTTTTTCATGTTTTGAGTGTAGTACAATCAGAATCTGCAATAATCTCGAACACGATTTTTTTTGCCATTACCATACTTCAATTTCCTTAAGGAACATGGAAGTAAAATTACCCTTGATAAAAAACCGTTGCCGACAAAATATTATATGATTCTGTTTGAATTTGCGGCTGTTACCGTTTGCCATAAAAAATACCCTTGATAAAACAAAAAACGTGGCTGGTAAACTACCCCTTTCCCTTAAACGATCTTCACCAAAAACAATAGGTCTTTAGTACTCAAGAAATCAGGGCTCTATGCAAACACTTATTTGATTCAGTTTGAATTTGCGGCTCTTATAGTTTGCCATAGAAAATACCATTTTAAAACATAAAACTTTGCAGATAAACTACCCCTTTCCCTTAAACCGACTTTCACCAACACCAATAGGTATTGAGAACTCTACAATACAGGGCTGTATGCGAAACATCATTTGATTCTGTTTGAATTTGCGGCTGTTATCGTTTACCATAGAAAAAACTACACTTGATAAAAAACTATTGCTGGTAAACTACCCCTTTCCCTAAACCGATCTTCACCAAAAACGATAGGTCTTGAGAACTCTACAATTCAGGGCTGTATGTACAATATTATATGATTTTGTTTGAATTTGCGTCTGTTATCGTTTGCCATATAAAATACCCTTGATAAAACAAAAAACGTGGCTGGTAAACTACCCCTTTCCCTTACGCGATCTTCATCAAAATCAACAGATCTTGAGAACTCGACATTTGAGGGCTGTATGCGAAACATTATTTGATTCTGTTTGAATTTGCGGCTGTTATCGTTTGCCAAACAAACAAAATTACCCTTGATAAAAAAATCCGTTGCTGGTAAACTACCCCTTTCCCTCAACCGATCTTCACCAAAAACAATAGGTCGCGAGTACTCTACAAATCAGGGCTGTATGCAAAAGTTATATGATTCTGTTTGAATTTTCGGCTTTTATCGTTTGCCATAGAAAAACAATCTACACACACACACACACACACACACACACACACACACACATTTCGAAAAACGACTTTTTTTCATGTTTTGAGTGTAGTACAATCAGAATCTGCAATAATCTCGAACACGATTTTTTTTGCCATCAACATACTTCCATTTCCTTAAGGAACATGGAAGTAAAATTACCCTTGATAAAAAACCGTTGCCGATAAACTACCCCTTTCCCTTAACCGATCTTCACCAAAAACGATAGGTCTTGAGAACTCTACAATTCAGGGCTGTATGCAAAATATTATATGATTTTGTTTGAATTTGCGGCTGTTATCGTTTGCCATACAAAATACCCTTGATAAAACAAAAAACGTGGCAGGTAAACTACCCCTACCCTTAAACGATCTTCACCAAAACAATATGTCTTTAGTACTCAAGAAATCAGGGCTGTATGCAAAAACGTATTTGATTCTGTTTGAATTTGCGGCTTTTATCGTTTGCCATAGAAAATACCCTTTGAAACATAAAACGTTGCTGGTAAACTACCCCTTTCCCTTAACCGATCTTCACCAAAAACAAAAGATCTTGAGAACTCAACAATTCAGGGCAGTATGCAAAACATTATTTGATTGTGATTGAATTTGCGGCTGTTGTCGTTTGCCATATAAAATACCCGTGTTAAAACATAAAACGTTGCCGGTAAACTACCCCTTTCCCTTAACCGATCTTTACCAAAATCAACAGATCTTGAGAACTCTACAATTCAGGGCTACATGCGAAACATTATTTGATTCTGTTTGAATTTGCGGCTGTTATCGTTTGCCAAACAAACAAAATTACCCTTGAAATAAAACCGTTGCCGGTAAACTACCCCTTTCCCTCAACCTATCTTCACCAAAAACGATAGGTCGCGAGTACTCTACAAATCAGGGCTGTATGCAAAATTCATATGATTCTGTTTGAATTTGCGGCTGTTATCGTTTGCCATAGAAAAAATATCTACACACACACACACACACACACACACACACACACTTTTCGAAAAACGACTTTTTTTCATGTTTTGAGTGTAGTACAATCAGAATCTGCAATAATTTCGAACACGATTTTTTTTGCCATCAACATACTTCCATTTCCTTAAGGAACATGGAAGTAAAATTACCCTTGATAAAAAACCGTTGCCGATAAACTACCCCTTTCCCCCAACCGATCTTCACCAAAAACAATAGGTCGCGAGTACTCTACAAATCAGGGCTGTATGCAAAAGTTATATGATTCTGTTTGAATTTGCGGCTGTTATCGTTTGCCATTGAAAAAATATCTACACACACACACACACACACTTTTCGAAAAACGACTTTTTTTCATGTTTTGAGTGTAGTAC
This sequence comes from Magicicada septendecula, assembly GCA_034769895.1. Taxonomy (NCBI): domain Eukaryota; kingdom Metazoa; phylum Arthropoda; class Insecta; order Hemiptera; family Cicadidae; genus Magicicada; species Magicicada septendecula. Next base: position 200,043,157 of record CM068376.1, on the reverse strand, counting down.
AATTAGAATCTGCAATAATCTCGAACACAATTTTTTTTGCCATCAACATACTTCCATTTCCTTAAGGAACATGGAAGTAAAATTACCCTTGATAAAAAACCGTTGCCGATAAACTACCCCTTTCCCTTAACCGATCTTCACCAAAAACGATAGGTCTTGAGAACTCTACAATTCAGGGCTGTATGCAAAATATTATAGGATTTTGTTTGAATTTGCGGCTGTTATCGTTTGCCATACAAAATACCCTTGATAAAACAAAAAACGTGGCAGGTAAATTACCCCTTCCCTTAAACGATCTTCACCAAAACAATAGGTCTTTAGTACTCAAGAAATCAGGGCTGTACGCAAAAACGTATTTGATTCAGTTTGAATTTGCGGCTTTTATCGTTTGCCATAGAAAATACCCTTGATAAAAAAATCCGTTTCTGGTAAACTACCCCTTTCCCTCAACCGATCTTCACCAAAAACAATAGGTCGCGAGTACTCTACAAATCAGGCCTGTATGCAAAGAATTATTTGATTCTGTTTGAATTTGCGGCTGTTATCGTTTGTAAAATAAAAAATCTACAGACACACAGACACTTTTCGAAAAACGACTTTTTTTCATGTTTTGAGTTTCGTACAATCAGAATCTGCAATAATCTCGAACACGATTTTTTTTGCCATCAGCTTACTTCCATTTCCTTAAGGAACATGGAAGTAAAATATCGGTATGGAGAACCATACATGACTTCCGTGTTCTAAGATTTATATTTAAAATCATATTCGAAGTGAAATATTTCCGTAGAAACTACGTCTTTCTACTTATTGCTTCAGCATTAGCCACAGTAAGGTGGTCACAAACGTATACCACCTCACGTTTTCGCACTCGATTTTCACTGATGTTGGCAGTCGATGGCACTGCAGAAACGTCTGGTTCTACAGAAAACATTGGACTACGGCTAAACAGCCCGGGAAGCAATTTTAACAAAAAACTACTTCTTTGTTGCCGATAACGTAGTCCACATACAAAAAATTCTCCCCTCCACCTTCAACTATAATTTTTAATAATAGAAAATTACCCCCACCCCGTTCACCTAACTTCTTCATTTATAGATATTTCACCTACGTTTCTACAGTGGATTACTATGAGCTTCTTATCAGGATACTTTATTTATAAAAATTAAGTACTTTACTCTTGTTAAATCATAAAATGTTTCAGGTAAACTACCCCTTTCTCTTAACCGCTCTTCTCCAAAATCAACAGATCTTGAGTTCTGTATAATTCAAAAAGGTATGCAGAAGACTAGTTGATTCTGTTTTAATGTACGGCAGTTATCGTTCGTAAAAGTAAAAATTACCCTTGATAAAACATAAAATGTTGCTGGTAAACAACCCTATTCCCTTAACCGATCTTCACCAAAACCAACAGGTCTTGAGAACTCTACATTTCAGGGCTGTATGCAAAATATTATATGATTCTGTTTGAATTTCCGGCTGTTATCGTTTGCCATACAAAATACCCTTGATAAAACAAAAAACGTGGCTGGTAAACTACCCCTTTCCCTTAAACGATCTTCACCAAAAACAATAGGTCTTTAGTACTCAAGAAATCAGGGCTATATGCAAACACTTATTTGATTCTGTTTGAATTTGCGGCTCTTATCGTTTGCCATAGAAAATACCATTTTAAAACATAAAACGTTGCAGATAAACTACCCCTTTCCATTAAACCGACTTTCACCAACACCAATAGGTACTGAGAACTCTACAATACAGGGCTGTATGCGAAACATCATTTGATTCTGTTTGAATTTGCGGCTGTTATCGTTTACCATAGAAAAAAATTTCACTTGATAAAAAACTATTGCGATTTTTTTTGCCATTACCATACTTTCATTCCTTAAGGAATATGGAAGTAAAATTACACTTGATAAAAAACTATTGCTGGTAAACTACCCCTTTCCCTTAACCGATCTTCACCAAAAACGATAGGTCTTGAGAACTCTACAATTCAGGGCTGTATGTAGAATATTATGTGATTTTGTTTGAATTTGCGTCTGTCATCGTTTGCCATAAAAAATACCCTTGATAAAACAAAAAACGTGGCTGGTAAACTACCCCTTTCCTTTAAGCGATCTTCACCAAAATCAACAGATCTTGAGAACTCTACAATTCAGGACTGTATGCGAAACATTATTTGATTCTGTTTGAATTTGCGGCTGTTATCGTTTGCCAAACAAAACAAAATTACCCTTGATAAAAAAATCCGTTGCTGGTAAACTACCCCTTTCCCTCAACCGATCTTCACCAAAAACAATAGGTCGCGAGTACTCTACAAATCATGGCTGTATGCAAAAGGTATTTCATTCTGTTTGAATTTGCGGCTGTTATCGTTTGCCATAGAAAAAAAATCTACACACACACACACACACACACACACACACACACACACACACACACACACACACACACTCTTTTCGAAAAACGACTTTTTTTCATGTTTTGAGTGTAGTACAACCAGAATCTGCAATAATTTCGAACACGATTTTTTTTGCCATCAACATACTTCCATTTCCTTAAGGAACATGGAAGTAAATCACCATACTTCCATTCCTTAAGGAATATGGAAGTAAAATTACCCTTGATAAAACATAAAATGTTGCTGGTAAACAATCCTATTCCCTCAAACCAATCTTAACGAAAACCAACAGGTCTCGAGAACTCTACAAATCAGGGCTGCATGCAAAAAATTATTTGATTCTGTTTCAATTTGCGGCTGTTATCGTTTGCCATAGAAAAAAAATCTACAGACACACACACACACACACAGACACAGACACTTTTCGAAAAACGACTTTTTTTCATGTTTTGAGTGTAGTACAATCAGAATCTGCAATAATCTCGAACACGATGTTTTTTGCCATCACCATACTTCCATTTCCTTAAGGAACATGGAAGTAAATCACCATACTTCCATTCCTTAAGGAATATGGAAGTAAAATTACCCTTGATAAAACATAAAATGTTACTGGTAAACAACCCTATTCCCTTAACCGATCTTCACGAAAACCAACAGGTCTCGAGAACTCTACATTTCAGGGCTGTATGCAAAATATTATATGATTTTGTTTGAATTTGCGGCTGTTATCGTTTGCCATACAAAATACCCTTGATAAAACAAAAAACGTGGCTGGTAAACTACCCCTTTCCCTTAAGCGATCTTCACCAAAAACAAAAGGTCTTTAGTACTCAAGAAATCAGGGCTATATGCAAACAATTATTTGATTCTGTTTGAATTTATGGCTCTTATCGTTTGCCATAGAAAATACCATTTTAAAACATAAAACTTTGCAGGTAAACTACCCCTTTCCCTTAAACCGATTTTCACCAACACCAATAGGTATTGAGAACTCTACAATACAGGGCTGTATGCAAAACATCATTTGATTCTGTTTGAATTTGCGGCTGTTATCGTTTACCATAGAAAAAAATTACTCTTGATAAAAAACTATTGCTGGTAAACTACCCCTTTGTCTTAACCGATCTTCACCAAAAACGATAGGTCTTGAGAACTCTACAATTCAGGGCTGTATGTAGAATATTATATGATTTTGTTTGAATTTGCGTCTGATATCGTTTGCCATAAAAAATACCCTTGATAAAACCAAAAACCTGGCTGGTAAACTACCCCTTTCCCTTAAGCGATCTTCACCAAAATCAACAGATCTTGAGAACTCTACAATTCAGGACTGTATGCGAAACATTATTTGATTCTGTTTGAATTTGCGGCTGTTGTCGTTTGCCAAACAAACAAAATTACCCTTGATAAAAAAATTCGTTGCTGGTAAACTACCCCTTTCCCTCAACCGATCTTCACCCAAAACCATAGGTCGCGAGTACTCTACAAATCAGGGCTGTATGCAAAAGTTATTTGATTCTGTTTGAACTTGCGGCTGTTATCGTTTGCCATAGCAAAAAAATCCACACACACACACACACACACACACACACACACACACACACACACACACACACACACACACACACACACACACACACACACACACACACACTTTTCGAAAAACGACTTTTTTTCATGTTTTGAGTGTAGTACAATCAGAATTTGCAATAATCTCGAACACGATTTTTTTTTGCCTTCAACATACTTCCATTTCCTTAAGGAACATGGAAGTAAAATTACCCTTGATAAAAAACCGTTGCCGATAAACTACCCCTTTCCCTTAACCGATCTTCACCAAAAACGATAGGTCCTGAGAACTCTACAATTCAGGGTTGTATGCAAAATATTATATGATTTTGTTTGAATTTGCGGCTCTTATCGTTTGCCATACAAAATACCCTTGATAAAACAAAAAACGTGGCAGGTAAACTACCCCTTCCCTTAAACGATCTTCACCAAAACAATAGGTCTTTAGTACTCAAGAAATCAGGGCTGTATGCAATAACGTATTTGATTCTGATTTAATTTGCGGCTTTTATCGTTTGCCATAGAAAATAACCTTTGAAACATAAAACGTTGCTGGTAAACTACCCCTTTCCCTTAACCGATCTTCACCAAAAACAAAAGGTCTTGAGAACTCAACAATTCAGGGCTGTATGCGAAACATTATTTGATACTGTTTGAATTTGCGGCTGTTATCGTTTGCCAAATACAGAAAATTACCCTTGATAAAAAAATCCGTTGCTGGTAAACTACCCCTTTCCCTCAACCGATCTTCACCAAAAACAATAGGTCGCGAGTAATCTACAAATCAGGCATGTATGCAAATAATTATTTGATTCTGTTTGAATTTGCGGCTGTTATCGTTTATCAAAAAAAAAATCTACAGACACACAGACACACAGACACACACACAGACACTTTTAAAAAAATGACTTTTTTTCATGTTTTGAGTTTAGTACAATCAGAATCTGCAATAATCTCGAACACGATTTTTTTTGCCATCACCATACTTCAATTTCCTTAAGGAACATGGAAGTAAAATTACCCTTGATAAAAAACCGTTGCCGATTAACTACCCCTTTCCCTTAACCGATCTTCACCAAAAACGATAGGTCTTGAGAACTCTACAATTCAGGGCTGTATGCAAAATATTATATGATTTTGTTTGAATTTGCGGCTGTTATCGTTTGCCATACAAAATACCCTTGATAAAACAAAAAAAGTGGCAGGTAAACTACCCCTTCCCTTAAACGATCTTCACCAAAAACAATAGGTCTTTAGTACTCAAGGAATCAGGGCTGTATGCAAAAACGTATTTGATTCTGTTTGAATTTGCGGCTGTTATCGTTTGCCAAACAAAGAAAATTACCCTTGATAAAAAAATCCGTTTCTGGTAAACTACCCCTTTCCCTCAACCGATCTTCACCAAAAACAATAGGTCGCGAGTACTCTACAAATCAGGTCTGTATGCAAAGGATTATTTGATTCTGTTTGAATTTGCGACTGTTATCGTTTGTCAAATAAAAAAATCTACAGACACACAGACACTTTTCGAAAAATGACTTTTTTTCATGTTTTGAGTTTAGTACAATCAGAATCTGCAATAATCTCGAACACGATTTTTTTTGCCATCAGCTTACTTCCATTTCCTTAAGGAACATGGAAGTAAAATATCGGTATGGAGAACCATACATGACTTCCGTGTTCTAAGATTTATATTTAAAATCATATTCGAAGTGAAATATTTCCGTAGAAACTACGTCTTTCTACTTATTGCTTCAGCATTAGCCACAGTAAGGTGGTCACAAACGTATACCACCTCACGTTTTCGCACTCGATTTTCACTGATGTTGGCAGTCGATGGCACTGCAGAAACGTCTGGTTTTACAGAAAACATTGGACTACGGCTAAACAGCCCGGGAAGCAATTTTAACAAAAAACAACTTCTTTGTTGCCGATAACGTAGTCCACATACAAAAAATTCTCCCCTCCACCATCAACTATAATTTTTAATAATAGAAAATTACCCCCACCCCGTTCACCTAACTTCTTCATTTATAGATATTTCACCTACGTTTCTACAGTGGATTACTATGAGCTTCTTATCAGGATACTTTATTTATAAAAATTAAGTACTTTACTCTTGTTAAATCATAAAATGTTTCAGGTAAACTACCCCTTTCTCTTAACCGCTCTTCTCCAAAATCAACAGACCTTGAGTTCTGTATAATTCAAAAAGGTATGCAGAAGAGTAGTTGATTCTGTTTTAATGTACGGCAGTTATCGTTCTTAAAAAAAAAAAATACTCTTGATAAAACATAAAATGTTGCTGGTAAACAACCCTATTCCCTTAACCGATCTTCACCAAAACCGACAGGTCTTGAGAACTCTACATTTCAGGGCTGTATGCAAATTATTATATGATTCTGTTTGAATTTGCGGCTGTTATCGTTTGCCATACAAAATACCCTTGATAAAACAAAAAACGTGGCTGGTAAACTACCCCTTTCCCTTAAACGATCTTCACCAAAAACAATAGGTCTTTAGTACTCAAGAAATCAGGGCTATATGCAAACACTTATTTGATTCTGTTTGAATTTGCGGCTCTTATCGTTTGACATAGAAAATACCATTTTAAAACATAAAACGTTGCAGGTAAACTACCCCTTTCCCTTAAACCGATTTTCACCAACACCAATAGGTATTGAGAACTCTACAATACAGGGCTGTATGCAAAACATCATTTGATTCTGTTTGAATTTGCTGCTGTTATCGTTTATCATAGATACAAATTACCCTTGATAAAAAACTATTGCTGGTAAACTACCCCTTTGTCTTAACCGATCTTCACCAAAAACGATAGGTCTTGAGAACTCTACAATTCAGGGCTGTATGTAGAATATTATATGATTTTGTTTGAATTTGCGTCTGTTATCGTTTGCCATAAAAAATACCCTTGATAAAACAAAAAACGTGGCTGGTAAACTACCCCTTTCCCTTAAGCGATCTTCACCAAAAACAATAGGTCTTTAGTACTCAAGAAATCAGGGCTATATGCAAACAATTATTTGATTCTGTTTTAATTTGCGGCTGTTATCGTTTGCCATACAAAATACCCTTGATAAAACAAAAAACGTGGCTGGTAAACTACCCCTTTCCCTTAAACGATCTTCACCAAAAACAATAGGTCTTTAGTACTCAAGAAATCAGGGCTATATGCAAACACTTATTTGATTCTGTTTGAATTTGCGGCTCTTATCGTTTGCCATAGAAAATACCATTTTAAAACATAAAACGTTGCTGGTAAACTACCCCTTTCCCTTAAACCGATTTTCACCAACACCAATAGGTATTGAGAACTCTACAATACAGGGCTGTATGCAAAACATCATTCGATTCTGTGTGAATTTGCGGCTGTTATCGTTTACCATAGAAAAAAATTACCCTTGATAAAAAACTATTGCTGGTAAACTACCCCTTTGTCTTAACCGATCTTCAACAAAAACGATAGGTCTTGAGAACTCTACAATTCAGGGCTGTATGTAGAATATTATATGATTTTGTTTGAATTTGCGTCTGATATCGTTTGCCAAAAAAATACCCTTGATAAAACAAAAAACGTGGCTGGTAAACTACCCCTTTCCCTTAAACGATCTTCAAAAAGATCAACAGATCTTGAGAACTCTACAATTCAGGGCTGTATGCGAAACATTATTTGATTCTGTTTGAATTTGCGGCTGTTGTCGTTTGCCAAACAAACAAAATTACCCTTGATAAAAAAATCCGTTGCCGGTAAACTACCCCTTTCCCTCAACCGATCTTCACCAAAAACCATAGGTCGCGAGTACTCTACAAATCAGGGCTGTATGCAAAAGTTATTTGATTCTGTTTGAACTTGCGGCTGTTTTCGTTTGCCATAGAAAAAAAATCTACACACACACACACACACACACACACACACACACACACACACACTTTTCGAAAAACGACTTTTTTTCATGTTTTGAGTGTTGTACAATCAGAATCTGCAATAATCTCGAACACGATTTTTTTTGCCATCAACATACTTCCATTTCCTTAAGGAACATGGAAGTAAAATTACCCTTGTTAAAAAACCGTTGCCGATAAACTACCCCTTTCCCTTAACCGATCTTCACCAAAAACGATAGGTCTTGAGAACTCTACAATTCAGGGTTGTATGCAAAATGTTATATATAATTTTTTTTGAATTTGCGGCTGTTATCGTTTGCCATACAAAATACCCTTGATAAAACAAAAAACGTGGCAGGTAAACTACCCCTTCCCTTAAACGATCTTCACCAAAACAATAGGTCTTTAGTACTCAAGAAATCAGGGCTGTATGCAAAAACGTATTTGATTCTGTTTGAATTTGCGGCTGTTATCGTTTGCCAAACAAAGAAAATTACCCTTGATAAAAAAATCCGTTTCTGGTAAACTACCCCTTTCCCTCAACCGATCTTCACCAAAAACAATAGGTCGCGAGTACTCTACAAATCAGGCCTGTATGCAAAGGATTATTTGATTCTGTTTGAATTTGCGACTGTTATCGTTTGTCAAATTAAAAAATCTACAGACACACAGACACTTTTCGAAAAATGACTTTTTTTCATGTTTTGAGTTTAGTACAATCAGAATCTGCAATAATCTCGAACACAATTTTTTTGGCATCAGCTTACTTCCATTTCCTTAAGGAACATGGAAGTAAAATATCGGTATGGAGAACCATACATGACTTCCATGTTCTAAGATTTATATTTAAAATCATATTCGAAGTGAAATATTTTCGTAGAAACTACGTCTTTCTACTTATTGCTTCAGCATTAGCCACAGTAAGGTGGTCACAAACGTATACCACCTCACGTTTTCGCACTCGATTTTCACTGATGTTGGCAGTCGATGGCACTGCAGAAACGTCTGGTTTTACAGAAAACATTGGACTACGGCTAAACAGCCCGGGAAGCAATTTTAACAAAAAACAACTTCTTTGTTGCCGATAACGTAGTCCACATACAAAAAATTCTCCCCTCCACCATCAACTATAATTTTTAATAATAGAAAATTACCCCCACCCCGTTCACCTAACTTCTTCATTTATAGATATTTCACCTACGTTTCTACAGTGGATTACTATGAGCTTCTTATCAGGATACTTTATTTATAAAAATTAAGTACTTTACTCTTGTTAAATCATAAAATGTTTCAGGTAAACTACCCCTTTCTCTTAACCGCTCTTCTCCAAAATCAACAGACCTTGAGTTCTGTATAATTCAAAAAGGTATGCAGAAGAGTAGTTGATTCTGTTTTAATGTACGGCAGTTATCGTTCTTAAAAAAAAAAATTACGCTTGATGAAACATAAAATGTTGCTGGTAAACAACCCTATTCCCTTAACCGATCTTCACCAAAACCAACAGGTCTTGAGAACTCTACATTTCAGGGCTGGATGCAAAATATTATATGATTCTGTTTGAATTTGCGGCTGTTATCGTTTGCCATACAAAATACCCTTGATAAAACAAAAAACGTGGCTGGTAAACTACCCCTTTCCCTTAAACGATCTTCACCAAAAACAATAGGTCTTTAGTACTCAAGAAATCAGGGGTATATGCAAACACTTATTTGATTCTGTTTGAATTTGCGGCTCTTATCGTTTGCCATAGAAAATACCATTTTAAAACATAAAACGTTGCAGGTAAACTACCCCTTTCCCTTAAACCGATTTTCACCAACACCAATAGGTATTGAGAACTCTACAATACAGGGCTGTATGCAAAACATCATTTGATTCTGTTTGAATTTGCTGCTGTTATCGTTTATCATAGATACAAATTACCCTTGATAAAAAACTATTGCTGGTAAACTACCCCTTTGTCTTAACCGATCTTCACCAAAAACGATAGGTCTTGAGAACTCTACAATTCAGGGCTGTATGTAGAATATTATATGATTTTGTTTGAATTTGCGTCTGTTATCGTTTGCCATAAAAAATACCCTTGATAAAACAAAAAACGTGGCTGGTAAACTACCCCTTTCCCTTAAGCGATCTTCACCAAAAACAATAGGTCTTTAGTACTCAAGAAATCAGGGCTATATGCAAACAATTATTTGATTCTGTTTTAATTTGCGGCTGTTATCGTTTGCCATACAAAATACCCTTGATAAAACAAAAAACGTGGCTGGTAAACTACCCCTTTCCCTTAAACGATCTTCACCAAAAACAATAGGTCTTTAGTACTCAAGAAATCAGGGCTATATGCAAACACTTATTTGATTCTGTTTGAATTTGCGGCTCTTATCGTTTGCCATAGAAAATACCATTTTAAAACATAAAACGTTGCTGGTAAACTACCCCTTTCCCTTAAACCGATTTTCACCAACACCAATAGGTATTGAGAACTCAACAATTCAGGGCAGTATGCAAAACATTATTTGATTGTGATTGAATTTGCGGCTGTTGTCGTTTGCCATATAAAATACCCGTGTTAAAACATAAAACGTTGCCGGTAAACTACCCCTTTCCCTTAACCGATCTTTACCAAAATCAACAGATCTTGAGAACTCTACAATTCAGGGCTGTATGTAGAATATTATATGGTTTTGTTTGAATTTGCGTCTGATATCGTTTGCCATAAATAATACCCTTGATAAAACAAAAAACGTGGCTGGCAAACTACCCCTTTCCCTTAAGCGATCTTCACCAAAATCAACAGATCTTGAGAACTCTACAATTCAGGGCTGTATGCGAAACATTATTTGATTCTGTTTGAATTTGCGGCTGTTGTCGTTTGCCAAACAAACAAAATTACCCTTGATAAAAAAATCCGTTGCTGGTAAACTACCCCTTTCCCTCAACCGATCTTCACCAAAAACCATAGGTCGCGAGTACTCTACAAATCAGGGCTGTATGCAAAAGTTATTTGATTCTGTTTGAACTTGCGGCTGTTTTCGTATGCCATAGAAAAAAAATCTACACACACACACACACACACACACACACACACACACACACACACACACACACACACACACACACACACACACACACACACACACACTTTTCGAAAAACGACTTTTTTTCATGTTTTGAGTGTAGTACAATCAGAATCTGCAATAATCTCGAACACGATTTTTTTTGCCATCAACATACTTCCATTTCCTTAAGGAACATGGAAGTAAAATTACCCTTGTTAAAAAACCGTTGCCGATAAACTACCCCATTCCCTTAACCGATCTTCACCAAAAACGATAGGTCTTGAGAACTCTACAATTCAGGGTTGTATGCAAAATATTACATGATTTTTTTTGAATTTGCGGCTGTTATCGTTTGCCATACAAAATACCCTTGATAAAACAAAAAACGTGGCAGGTAAACTACCCCTTCCCTTAAACGATCTTCACCAAAACAATAGGTCTTTAGTACTCAAGAAATCAGGGCTGTATGCAAAAACGTATTTGATACTGTTTGAATTTGCGGCTGTTATCGTTTGCCAAATAAAGAAATTTACCCTTGATAAAAAAATCCGTTGCTGGTAAACTACCCCTTTCCCTCAACCGATCTTCACCAAAAACAATAGGTCTCGAGTAATCTACAAATCAGGCCTGTATGCAAATAATTATTTGATTCTGTTTGAATTTGCGGCTGTTATCGTTTGTCAAAAAAAAAAATCTACAGACACTCAGACACTTTTCGAAAAATGACTTTTTTTCATGTTTTGAGTTTAGTACAATCAGAATCTGCAATAATCTCGAACACGATTTTTTTTGCCATCACCATACTTCAATTTCCTTAAGGAACATGGAAGTAAAATTACCCTTGATAAAAAACCGTTGCCGATTAACTACCCCTTTCCCTTAACCGATCTTCACCAAAAACGATAGTTCTTGAGAACTCTACAATTCAGGGCTGTATGCAAAATATTATATGATTTTTTTTGAATTTGCGGCTGTTATCGTTTGCCAGACAAAATACCCTTGATAAAACAAAAAAAGTGGCAGGTAAACTACCCCTTCCCTTAAACGATCTTCACCAAAAACAATAGGTCTTTAGTACTCAAGAAATCAGGGCTGTATGCAAAAACGTATTTGATTCTGTTTGAATTTGCGGCTGTTATCGTTTGCCAAACAAAGAAAATTACCCTTGATAAAAAAATCCGTTTCTGGTAAACTACCCCTTTCCCTCAACCGATCTTCACCAAAAACAATAGGTCGCGAGTACTCTACAAATCAGGCCTGTATGCAAAGGATTATTTGATTCTGTTTGAATTTGCGACTGTTATCGTTTGTCAAATAAAAAAATCTACAGACACACAGACACTTTTCGAAAAATTACTTTTTTTCATGTTTTGAGTTTAGTACAATCAGAATCTGCAATAATCTCGAACACGATTTTTTTTGCCATCAGCTTACTTCCATTTCCTTAAGGAACATGGAAGTAAAATATCTGTATGGAGAACCATACATGACTTCCATGTTCTAAGATTTATATTTAAAATCATATTCGAAGTGAAATATTTCCGTAGAAACTACGTCTTTCTACTTATTGCTTCAGCATTAGCCACAGTAAGGTGGTCACAAACGTATACCACCTCACGTTTTCGCACTCGATTTTCACTGATGTTGGCAGTCGATGGCACTGCAGAAACGTCTGGTTTTACAGAAAACATTGGACTACGGCTAAACAGCCCGGGAAGCAATTTTAACAAAAAACTACTTCTTTGTTGCCGATAACGTAGTCCACATACAAAAAATTCTCCCCTCCACCATCAACTATAATTTTTAATAATAGAAAATTACCCCCACCCCGTTCACCTAACTTCTTCATTTATAGATATTTCACCTACGTTTCTACAGTGGATTACTATGAGCTTCTTATCAGGATACTTTATTTATAAAAATTAAGTACTTTACTCTTGTTAAATCATAAAATGTTTCAGCTAAACTACCCCTTTCTCTTAACCGCTCTTCTCCAAATTCAACAGACCTTGAGTTCTGTATAATTCAAAAAGGTATGCAGAAGAGTAGTTGATTCTGTTTTAATGTACGGCAGTTATCGTTCTTAAAAAAAAAATTACTCTTGATAAAACATAAAATGTTGCTGGTAAACAACCCTATTCCCTTAACCGATCTTCACCAAAACCAACAGGTCTTGAGAACTCTACATTTCAGGGCTGGATGCAAAATATTATATGATTCTGTTTGAATTTGCGGCTGTTATCGTTTGCCATACAAAATACCCTTGATAAAACAAAAAACGTGGCTGGTAAACTACCCCTTTCCCTTAAACGATCTTCACCAAAAACAATAGGTCTTTAGTACTCAAGAAATCAGGGCTATATGCAAACACTTATTTGATTCTGTTTGAATTTGCGGCTCTTATCGTTTGCCATAGAAAATACCATTTTAAAACATAAAACGTTGCAGGTAAACTACCCCTTTCCCTTAAACCGATTTTCACCAACACCAATAGGTATTGAGAACTCTACAATACAGGGCTGTATGCAAAACATCATTTGATTCTGTTTGAATTTGCTGCTGTTATCGTTTATCATAGATACAAATTACCCTTGATAAAAAACTATTGCTGGTAAACTACCCCTTTGTCTTAACCGATCTTCACCAAAAACGATAGGTCTTGAGAACTCTACAATTCAGGGCTGTATGTAGAATATTATATGATTTTGTTTGAATTTGCGTCTGTTATCGTTTGCCATAAAAAATACCCTTGATAAAACAAAAAACGTGGCTGGTAAACTACCCCTTTCCCTTAAGCGATCTTCACCAAAAACAATAGGTCTTTAGTACTCAAGAAATCAGGGCTATATGCAAACAATTATTTGATTCTGTTTTAATTTGCGGCTGTTATCGTTTGCCATACAAAATACCCTTGATAAAACAAAAAACGTGGCTGGTAAACTACCCCTTTCCCTTAAACGATCATCACCAAAAACAATAGGTCTTTAGTACTCAAGAAATCAGGGTTATATGCAAACACTTATTTGATTCTGTTTGAATTTGCGGCTCTTATCGTTTGCCATAGAAAATACCATTTTAAAACATAAAACGTTGCTGGTAAACTACCCCTTTCCCTTAAACCGATTTTCACCAACACCAATAGGTATTGAGAACTCTACAATACAGGGCTGTATGCAAAACATCATTTGATTCTGTGTGAATTTGCGGCTGTTATCGTTTACCATAGAAAAAAATTACCCTTGATAAAAAACTATTGCTGGTAAACTACCCCTTTGTCTTAACCGATCTTCACCAAAAACGATAGGTCTTGAGAACTCTACAATTCAGGGCTGTATGTAGAATATTATATGATTTTGTTTGAATTTGCGTCTGATATCGTTTGCCATAAAAAATACCCCTGATAAAACAAAAAACGTGGCTGGCAAACTACCCCTTTCCCTTAAGCGATCTTCACCAAAATCAACAGATCTTGAGAACTCTACAATTCAGGGCTGTATGCGAAACATTATTTGATTCTGTTTGAATTTGCGGCAGTTGTCGTTTGCCAAACAAACAAAATTACCCTTGATAAAAAAATCCGTTGCTGGTAAACTACCCCTTTCCCTCAACCGATCTTCACCAAAAACCATAGGTCGCGAGTACTCTACAAATCAGGGCTGTATGCAAAAGTTATTTGATTCTGTTTGAACTTGCGGCTGTTATCGTTTGCCATAGAAAAAAAATCACACACACACACACACACACACACACACACACACACTTTTCGAAAAACGACTTTTTTTCATGTTTTGAGTGTAGTACAATCAGAATCTGCAATAATCTCGAACACGATTTTTTTTGCCATCAACATACTTCCATTTCCTTAAGGAACATGGAAGTAAAATTACCCTTGTTAAAAAACCGTTGCCGATAAACTACCCCATTCCCTTAACCGATCTTCACCAAAAACGATAGGTCTTGAGAACTCTACAATTCAGGGTTGTATGCAAAATATTATATGATTTTTTTTGAAATTGCGGCTGTTATCGTTTGCCAAATAAAGAAATTTACCCTTGATAAAAAAATCCGTTGCTGGTAAACTACCCCTTTCCCTCAACCGATCTTCACCAAAAACAATAGGTCGCGAGTAATCTACAAATCAGGCCTGTATGCAAATAATTATTTGATTCTGTTTGAATTTGCGGCTGTTATCGTTTGTCAAAAAAAAAAATCTACAGACACACAGACACACACTCAGACACTTTTCGAAAAATGACTTTTTTTCATGTTTTGAGTTTAGTACGATCAGAATCTGCAATAATCTCGAACACGATTTTTTTTGCCATCACCATACTTCAATTTCCTTAAGGAACATGGAAGTAAAATTACCCTTGATAAAAAACCGTTGCCGATTAACTACCCCTTTCCCTTAACCGATCTTCACCAAAAACGATAGGTCTTGAGAACTCTACAATTCAGGGCTGTATGCAAAATATTATATGATTTTGTTTGAATTTGCGGCTGTTATCGTTTGCCAGACAAAATACCCTTGATAAAACAAAAAAAGTGGCAGGTAAACTACCCCTTCCCTTAAACGATCTTCACCAAAAACAATAGGTCTTTAGTACTCAAGAAATCAGGGCTGTATGCAAAAACGTATTTGATTCTGTTTGAATTTGCGGCTGTTATCGTTTGCCAAACAAAGAAAATTACCCTTGATAAAAAAATCCGTTTCTGGTAAACTACCCCTTTCCCTCAACCGATCTTCACCAAAAACAATAGGTCGCGAGTACTCTACAAATCAGGCCTGTATGCAAAGGATTATTTGATTCTGTTTGAATTTGCGACTGTTATCGTTTGTCAAATAAAAAAATCTACAGACACACAGACACTTTTCGAAAAATTACTTTTTTTCATGTTTTGAGTTTAGTACAATCAGAATCTGCAATAATCTCGAACACGATTTTTTTTGCCATCAGCTTACTTCCATTTCCTTAAGGAACATGGAAGTAAAATATCGGTATGGAGAACCATACATGACTTCCATGTTCTAAGATTTATATTTAAAATCATATTCGAAGTGAAATATTTCCGTAGAAACTACGTCTTTCTACTTATTGCTTCAGCATTAGCCACAGTAAGGTGGTCACAAACGTATACCACCTCACGTTTTCGCACTCGATTTTCACTGATGTTGGCAGTCGATGGCACTGCAGAAACGTCTGGTTTTACAGAAAACATTGGACTACGGCTAAACAGCCCGGGAAGCAATTTTAACAAAAAACAACTTCTTTGTTGCCGATAACGTAGTCCACATACAAAAAATTCTCCCCTCCACCATCAACTATAATTTTTAATAATAGAAAATTACCCCCACCCCGTTCACCTAACTTCTTCATTTATAGATATTTCACCTACGTTTCTACAGTGGATTACTATGAGCTTCTTATCAGGATACTTTATTTATAAAAATTAAGTACTTTACTCTTGTTAAATCATAAAATGTTTCAGGTAAACTACCCCTTTCTCTTAACCGCTCTTCTCCAAAATCAACAGACCTTGAGTTCTGTATAATTCAAAAAGGTATGCAGAAGAGTAGTTGATTCTGTTTTAATGTACGGCAGTTATCGTTCTTAAAAAAAAAATTACTCTTGATAAAACATAAAATGTTGCTGGTAAACAACCCTATTCCCTTAACCGATCTTCACCAAAACCAACAGGTCTTGAGAACTCTACATTTCAGGGCTGGATGCAAAATATTATATGATTCTGTTTGAATTTGCGGCTGTTATCGTTTGCCATACAAAATACCCTTGATAAAACAAAAAACGTGGCTGGTAAACTACCCCTTTCCCTTAAACGATCTTCACCAAAAACAATAGGTCTTTAGTACTCAAGAAATCAGGGCTATATGCAAACACTTATTTGATTCTGTTTGAATTTGCGGCTCTTATGGTTTGCCATAGAAAATACCATTTTAAAACATAAAACGTTGCAGGTAAACTACCCCTTTCCCTTAAACCGATTTTCACCAACACCAATAGGTATTGAGAACTCTACAATACAGGGCTGTATGCAAAACATCATTTGATTCTGTTTGAATTTGCTGCTGTTATCGTTTATCATAGATACAAATTACCCTTGATAAAAAACTATTGCTGGTAAACTACCCCTTTGTCTTAACCGATCTTCACCAAAAACGATAGGTCTTGAGAACTCTACAATTCAGGGCTGTATGTAGAATATTATATGATTTTGTTTGAATTTGCGTCTGTTATCGTTTGCCATAAAAAATACCCTTGATAAAACAAAAAACGTGGCTGGTAAACTACCCCTTTCCCTTAAGCGATCTTCACCAAAAACAATAGGTCTTTAGTACTCAAGAAATCAGGGCTATATGCAAACAATTATTTGATTCTGTTTTAATTTGCGGCTGTTATCGTTTGCCATACAAAATACCCTTGATAAAACAAAAAACGTGGCTGGTAAACTACCCCTTTCCCTTAAACGATCATCACCAAAAACAATAGGTCTTTAGTGCTCAAGAAATCAGGGCTATATGCAAACACTTATTTGATTCTGTTTGAATTTGCGGCTCTTATCGTTTGCCATAGAAAATACCATTTTAAAACATAAAACGTTGCTGGTAAACTACCCCTTTCCCTTAAACCGATTTTCACCAACACCAATAGGTATTGAGAACTCTACAATACAGGGCTGTATGCAAAACATCATTTGATTCTGTGTGAATTTGCGGCTGTTATCGTTTACCATAGAAAAAAATTACCCTTGATAAAAAACTATTGCTGGTAAACTACCCCTTTGTCTTAACCGATCTTCACCAAAAACGATAGGTCTTGAGAACTCTACAATTCAGGGCTGTATGTAGAATATTATATGATTTTGTTTGAATTTGCGTCTGATATCGTTTGCCATAAAAAATACCCCTGATAAAACAAAAAACGTGGCTGGCAAACTACCCCTTTCCCTTAAGCGATCTTCACCAAAATCAACAGATCTTGAGAACTCTACAATTCAGGGCTGTATGCGAAACATTATTTGATTCTGTTTGAATTTGCGGCAGTTGTCGTTTGCCAAACAAACAAAATTACCCTTGATAAAAAAACCCGTTGCTGGTGAACTACCCCTTTCCCTCAACCGATCTTCACCAAAAACCATAGGTCGCGAGTACTCTACAAATCAGGGCTGTATGCAAAAGTTATTTGATTCTGTTTGAACTTGCGGCTGTTATCGTTTGCCATAGAAAAAAAATCACACACACACACACACACACACACACACACACACACACACACACACACACACACACACACACACACACACACACACACACTTTTCGAAAAACGACTTTTTTTCATGTTTTGAGTGTAGTACAATCAGAATCTGCAATAATCTCGAACACGATTTTTTTTGCCATCAACATACTTCCATTTCCTTAAGGAACATGGAAGTAAAATTACCCTTGTTAAAAAACCGTTGCCGATAAACTACCCCATTCCCTTAACCGATCTTCACCAAAAACGATAGGTCTTGAGAACTCTACAATTCAGGGTTGTATGCAAAATATTATATGATTTTTTTTGAATTTGCGGCTGTTATCGTTTGCCATACAAAATACCCTTGATAAAACAAAAAACGTGGCAGGTAAACTACCCCTTCCCTTAAACGATCTTCACCAAAACAATAGGTCTTTAGTACTCAAGAAATCAGGGCTGTATGCAAAAACGTATTTGATACTGTTTGAATTTGCGGCTGTTATCGTTTGCCAAATAAAGAAATTTACCCTTGATAAAAAAATCCGTTGCTGGTAAACTACCCCTTTCCCTCAACCGATCTTCACCAAAAACAATAGGTCGCGAGTAATCTACAAATCAGGCCTGTATGCAAATAATTATTTGATTCTGTTTGAATTTGCGGCTGTTATCGTTTGTCAAAAAAAAAAATCTACAGACACACAGACACACACTCAGACACTTTTCGAAAAATGACTTTTTTTCATGTTTTGAGTTTAGTACAATCAGAATCTGCAATAATCTCGAACACGATTTTTTTTGCCATCACCATACTTCAATTTCCTTAAGGAACATGGAAGTAAAATTACCCTTGATAAAAAACCGTTGCCAATTAACTACCCCTTTCCCTTAACCGATCTTCACCAAAAACGATAGGTCTTGAGAACTCTACAATTCAGGGCTGTATGCAAAATATTATATGATTTTGTTTGAATTTGCGGCTGTTATCGTTTGCCAGACAAAATACCCTTGATAAAACAAAAAAAGTGGCAGGTAAACTACCCCTTCCCTTAAACGATCTTCACCAAAAACAATAGGTCTTTAGTACTCAAGAAATCAGGGCTGTATGCAAAAACGTATTTGATTCTGTTTGAATTTGCGGCTGTTATCGTTTGCCAAACAAAGAAAATTACCCTTGATAAAAAAATCCGTTTCTGGTAAACTACCCCTTTCCCTCAACCGATCTTCACCAAAAACAATAGGTCGCGAGTACTCTACAAATCAGGCCTGTATGCAAAGGATTATTTGATTCTGTTTGAATTTGCGACTGTTATCGTTTGTCAAATAAAAAAATCTACAGACACACAGACACTTTTCGAAAAATGACTTTTTTTCATGTTTTGAGTTTAGTACAATCAGAATCTGCAATAATCTCGAACACGATTTTTTTTTGCCATCAGCTTACTTCCATTTCCTTAAGGAACATGGAAGTAAAATATCGGTATGGAGAACCATACATGACTTCCATGTTCTAAGATTTATATTTAAAATCATATTCGAAGTGAAATATTTCCGTAGAAACTACGTCTTTCTACTTATTGCTTCAGCATTAGCCACAGTAAGGTGGTCACAAACGTATACCACCTCACGTTTTCGCACTCGATTTTCACTGATGTTGGCAGTCGATGGCACTTCAGAAACGTCTGGTTTTACAGAAAACATTGGACTACGGCTAAACAGCCCGGGAAGCAATTTTAACAAAAAACTACTTCTTTGTTGCCGATAACGTAGTCCACATACAAAAAATTCTCCCCTCCACCAACAACTATAATTTTTAATAATAGAAAATTACCCCCACCCCGTTCACCTAACTTCTTCATTTATAGATATTTCACCTACGTTTCTACAGTGGATTACTATGAGCTTCTTATCAGGATACTTTATTTATAAAAATTAAGTACTTTACTCTTGTTAAATCATAAAATGTTTCAGGTAAACTACCCCTTTCTCTTAACCGCTCTTCTCCAAAATCAACAGACCTTGAGTTCTGTATAATTCAAAAAGGTATGCAGAAGAGTAGTTGATTCTGTTTTAATGTACGGCAGTTATCGTTCTTAAAAAAAAAATTACCCTTGATAAAACATAAAATGTTGCTGGTAAACAACCCTATTCCCTTAACCGATCTTCACCAAAACCAACAGGTCTTGAGAACTCTACATTTCAGGGCTGTATGTAGAATATTATATGATTTTGTTTGAATTTGCGTCTGTTATCGTTTGCCATAAAAAATACCCTTGATAAAACAAAAAACGTGGCTGGTAAACTACCCCTTTCCCTTAAGCGATCTTCACCAAAAACAATAGGTCTTTAGTACTCAAGAAATCAGGGCTATATGCAAACAATTATTTGATTCTGTTTGAATTTGCGGCTGTTATCGTTTGCCATACAAAATACCCTTGATAAAACAAAAAACGTGGCTGGTAAACTACCCCTTTCCCTTAAACGATCTTCACCAAAAACAATAGGTCTTTAGTACTCAAGAAATCAGGGCTATATGCAAACACTTATTTGATTCTGTTTGAATTTGCGGCTCTTATCGTTTGCCATAGAAAATACCATTTTAAAACATAAAACGTTGCTGGTAAACTACCCCTTTCCCTTAAACCGATTTTCACCAACACCAATAGGTATTGAGAACTCTACAATACAGGGCTGTATGCAAAACATCATTTGATTCTGTTTGAATTTGCGGCTGTTATCGTTTACCATAGAAAAAAATTACCCTTGATAAAAAACTATTGCTGGTAAACTACCCCTTTGTATTAACCGATCTTCACCAAAAACGATAGGTCTTGAGAACTCTACAATTCAGGGCTGTATGTAGAATATTATATGATTTTGTTTGAATTTGCGTCTGATATCGTTTGCCATAAAAAATACCCTTGATAAAACAAAAAACGTGGCTGGTAAACTACCCCTTTCCCTTAAGCGATCTTCACCAAAATCAACAGATCTTGAGAACTCTACAATTCAGGGCTGTATGCGAAACATTATTTGATTCTGTTTGAATTTGCGGCTGTTGTCGTTTGCCAAACAAACAAAATTACCCTTGATAAAAAAATCCGTTGCTGGTAAACTACCCCTTTCCCTCAACCGATCTTCACCAAAAACCATAGGTCGCGAGTACTCTACAAATCAGGGCTGTATGCAAAAGTTATTACTTCCATATTCCTTAAGGAATGGAAGTATGGTGATGGCAAAAAAAATCGTGTTCGAGATTATTGCAGATTCTGGTTCTACTACACTCAAAACATGAAAAAAAGTCGTTTTCCGAAAAGTGTCTGTGTGTCTGTCTGTCTGTCTGTCTGTCTGTCTGTCTGTGTGTCTGTCTGTCTGTAGATTTTTTTTCTATGGCAAACGATAACAGCCGCAAATTCAAACAGAATCAAATAATGTTTCGCATACAGCCCTGAATTGTAGAGTTCTCAAGATCTGTTGCTTTTGGTGAAGATCGGTTAAGGGAAAGGGGTAGTTTACCTGTAACGTTTTATGTTTTAACAAGGGTATTTCCTATGGCATACGATAACAGCCGCAAATTCAAACAGAATCAAAAGATTATTTGCATACAGCCCTAAATTGTAGAGTTCTCAAGACCTATTGTTTTTGGTGAAGATCGGTTGAGGGAAAGGGGTAGTTTACCTGCAACGTTTTTTTAACAAGGGTATTTTCTATGGCAAACGATAACAGCCGCACATTCAAACAGAATCAAATAATATTTTGCATACAGCCCTGATCTGTAGAGTACTCAAGACCTTTTGTTTTTGGTGAAGTTCGGTTAAGGGAAAGGGGTAGTTTACCTGTAACGTTTTATGTTTTAACAAGGGTATTTCCTATGGCAAACGATAACAGCCGCAAATTCAAACAGAATCAAAAGATTATTTGCATACAGCCCTAAATTGTAGAGTTCTCAAGACCTTTTGTTTTTGGTGAAGATCGGTTGAGGGAAAGGGGTAGTTTACCAGCAACGTTTTTTTAACAAGGGTATTTTCTATGGCAAACGATAAGAGCCGCAAATTCAAACAGAATCAAATAATGTTTTGCATACAGCCCTGATTTGTAGAGTACTCAAGACCTGTTGTTTTTGGTGAAGATCGGTTAAGGGGAAGGGGTAGTTTACCAGCAACGTTTTTTTATCAAGCGTATTTTCTATGCCAAACGATAACAGCCGCAAATTCAAACAGAATCAAATAATTTTTTGCATACGGCCCTGAATTGTAGAGGTGTCAATGACTTTCCATTTTGGTGAAGATCGGTTAAGGGGAAGGGGTAGTTTACCAGCAACCTTTTACGTTTTAACAAGAGTAAAGTACTTGAAAATTTATTTAAACTTTTTGAAACAATGGTAATTGTTAAAAATAAAATAATTTTGTTGCCAGGCAATAAAATTATAATTTTTTCATTTTAATGTAATATAATATTTTTCATTTAATACAGCAATAAAAAGGCAGGTAAGACACAGCCTGGCTGTTTGGGTGAAAATGATTTTAAATATAAATCTTAGAATATGTAAGTCATGTATGGTTCTCCATACCGATATTTTGATTCTGTTTGAACTTGCGGCTGTTATCGTTTGCCATAGAAAAAAAATCTACACACACACACACACACACACACACACACACACACACACACACACACACACACACACTTTTCGAAAAACGACTTTTTTTCATGTTTTGAGTGTAGTACAATCAGAATCTGCAATAATCTCGAACACAATTTTTTTTGCCATCAACATACTTCCATTTCCTTAAGGAACATGGAAGTAAAATTACCCTTGTTAAAAAACCGTTGCCGATAAACTACCACTTTCCCTTAACCGATCTTCACCAAAAACGATAGGTCTTGAGAACTCTACAATTCAGGGTTGTATGCAAAATATTATATGATTTTGTTTGAATTTGCGGCTGTTATCGTTTGCCATACAAAATACCCTTGATAAAACAAAAAACGTGGCAGGTAAACTACCCCTTCCCTTAAACGATCTTCACCAAAACAATAGGTCTTTAGTACTCAAGAAATCAGGGCTGTATGCAAAAACGTATTTGATACTGTTTGAATTTGCGGCTGTTATCGTTTGCCAAATAAAGAAATTTACCCTTGATAAAAAAATCCGTTGCTGGTAAACTACCCCTTTCCCTCAACCGATCTTCACCAAAAACAATAGGTCGCGAGTAATCTACAAATCAGGCCTGTATGCAAATAATTATTTGATTCTGTTTGAATTTGCGGCTGTTATCGTTTGTCAAAAAAAAAAATCTACAGACACACAGACACACACTCAGACACTTTTCGAAAAATGACTTTTTTTCATGTTTTGAGTTTAGTACAATCAGAATCTGCAATAATCTCGAACACGATTTTTTTTGCCATCACCATACTTCAATTTCCTTAAGGAACATGGAAGTAAAATTACCCTTGATAAAAAACCGTTGCCGATTAACTACCCCTTTCCCTTAACCGATCTTCACCAAAAACGATAGGTCTTGAGAACTCTACAATTCAGGGCTGTATGCAAAATATTATATGATTTTGTTTGAATTTGCGGCTGTTATCGTTTGCCAGACAAAATACCCTTGATAAAACAAAAAAAGTGGCAGGTAAACTACCCCTTCCCTTAAACGATCTTCACCAAAAACAATAGGTCTTTAGTACTCAAGAAATCAGGGCTGTATGCAAAAACGTATTTGATTCTGTTTGAATTTGCGGCTGTTATCGTTTGCCAAACAAAGAAAATTACCCTTGATAAAAAAATCCGTTTCTGGTAAACTACCCCTTTCCCTCAACCGATCTTCACCAAAAACAATAGGTCGCGAGTACTCTACAAATCAGGCCTGTATGCAAAGGATTATTTGATTCTGTTTGAATTTGCGACTGTTATCGTTTGTCAAATAAAAAAATCTACAGACACACAGACACTTTTCGAAAAATGACTTTTTTTCATGTTTTGAGTTTAGTACAATCAGAATCTGCAATAATCTCGAACACGATTTTTTTTGCCATCAGCTTACTTCCATTTCCTTAAGGAACATGGAAGTAAAATATCGGTATGGAGAACCATACATGACTTCCATGTTCTAAGATTTATATTTAAAATCATATTCGAAGTGAAATATTTCCGTAGAAACTACGTCTTTCTACTTATTGCTTCAGCATTAGCCACAGTAAGGTGGTCACAAACGTATACCACCTCACGTTTTCGCACTCGATTTTCACTGATGTTGGCAGTCGATGGCACTGCAGAAACGTCTGGTTTTACAGAAAACATTGGACTACGGCTAAACAGCCCGGGAAGCAATTTTAACAAAAAACTACTTCTTTGTTGCCGATAACGTAGTCCACATACAAAAAATTCTCCCCTCCACCATCAACTATAATTTTTAATAATAGAAAATTACCCCCACCCCGTTCACCTAACTTCTTCATTTATAGATATTTCACCTACGTTTCTACAGTGGATTACTATGAGCTTCTTATCAGGATACTTTATTTATAAAAATTAAGTACTTTACTCTTGTTAAATCATAAAATGTTTCAGGTAAACTACCATTTTCTCTTAACCGCTCTTCTCCAAAATCAACAGACCTTGAGTTCTGTATAATTCAAAAAGGTATGCAGAAGAGTAGTTGATTCTGTTTTAATGTACGGCAGTTATCGTTCTTAAAAAAAAAATTACCCTTGATAAAACATAAAATGTTGCTGGTAAACAACCCTATTCCCTTAACCGATCTTCACCAAAACCAACAGGTCTTGAGAACTCTACATTTCAGGGCTGTATGTAGAATATTATATGATTTTGTTTGAATTTGCGTCTGTTATCGTTTGCCATAAAAAATACCCTTGATAAAACAAAAAACGTGGCTGGTAAACTACCCCTTTCCCTTAAGCGATCTTCACCAAAAACAATAGGTCTTTAGTACTCAAGAAATCAGGGCTATATGCAAACAATTATTTGATTCTGTTTGAATTTGCGGCTGTTATCGTTTGCCATACAAAATACCCTTGATAAAACAAAAAACGTGGCTGGTAAACTACCCCTTTCCCTTAAGCGATCTTCACCAAAACAATAGGTCTTTAGTACTCAAGAAATCAGGGCTATATGCAAACAATTATTTGATTCTGTTTGAATTTGCGGCTGTTATCGTTTGCCATACAAAATACCCTTGATAAAACAAAAAACGTGGCTGGTAAACTACCCCTTTCCCTTAAACGATCTTCACCAAAAACAATAGGTCTTTAGTACTCAAGAAATCAGGGCTATATGCAAACACTTATTTGATTCTGTTTGAATTTGCGGCTCTTATCGTTTGCCATAGAAAATACCATTTTAAAACATAAAACGTTGCTGGTAAACTACCCCTTTCCCTTAAACCGATTTTCACCAACACCAATAGGTATTGAGAACTCTACAATACAGGGCTGTATGCAAAACATCATTTGATTCTGTTTGAATTTGCGGCTGTTATCGTTTACCATAGAAAAAAATTACCCTTGATAAAAAACTATTGCTGGTAAACTACCCCTTTGTCTTAACCGATCTTCACCAAAAACGATAGGTCTTGAGAACTCTACAATTCAGGGCTGTATGTAGAATATTATATGATTTTGTTTGAATTTGCGTCTGATATCGTTTGCCATAAAAAATACCCTTGATAAAACAAAAAACGTGGCTGGTAAACTACCCCTTTCCCTTAAGCGATCTTCACCAAAATCAACAGATCTTGAGAACTCTACAATTCAGGGCTGTATGCGAAACATTATTTGATTCTGTTTGAATTTGCGGCTGTTGTCGTTTGCCAAACAAACAAAATTACCCTTGATAAAAAAATCCGTTGCTGGTAAACTACCCCTTTCCCTCAACCGATCTTCACCAAAAACCATAGGTCGCGAGTACTCTACAAATCAGGGCTGTATGCAAAAGTTATTACTTCCATATTCCTTAAGGAATGGAAGTATGGTGATGGCAAAAAAAATCGTGTTCGAGATTATTGCAGATTCTGGTTCTACTACACTCAAAACATGAAAAAAAGTCGTTTTCCGAAAAGTGTCTGTGTGTCTGTCTGTCTGTCTGTCTGTCTGTCTGTCTGTGTGTCTGTGTGTCTGTAGATTTTTTTTTTTTGGCAAACGATAACAGCCGCAAATTCAAACAGAATCAAATAATGTTTCGCATACAGCCCTGAATTGTAGAGTTCTCAAGATCTGTTGCTTTTGGTGAAGATCGGTTAAGGGAAAGGGGTAGTTTACCTGTAACGTTTTATGTTTTAACAAGGGTATTTCCTATGGCAAACGATAACAGCCGCAAATTCAAACAGAATCAAAAGATTATTTGCATACAGCCCTAAATTGTAGAGTTCTCAAGACCTATTGTTTTTGGTGAAGATCGGTTGAGGGAAAGGGGTAGTTTACCTGCAACGTTTTTTTAACAAGGGTATTTTCTATGGCAAACGATAACAGCCGCACATTCAAACAGAATCAAATAATATTTTGCATACAACCCTGATCTGTAGAGTACTCAAGACCTTTTGTTTTTGGTGAAGTTCGGTTAAGGGAAAGGGGTAGTTTACCTGTAACGTTTTATGTTTTAACAAGGGTATTTCCTATGGCAAACGATAACAGCCGCAAATTCAAACAGAATCAAAAGATTATTTGCATACAGCCCTAAATTGTAGAGTTCTCAAGACCTGTTGTTTTTGGTGAAGATCGGTTAAGGGGAAGGGGTAGTTTACCTGCAACGTTTTTTTATCAAGCGTATTTTCTATGCCAAACGATAACAGCCGCAAATTCAAACAGAATCAAATAATTTTTTGCATACGGCCCTGAATTGTAGAGGTGTCAATGACTTTCGATTTTGGTGAAGATCGGTTAAGGGGAAGGGGTAGTTTACCAGCAACCTTTTACGTTTTAACAAGAGTAAAGTACTTGAAAATTTATTTAAACTTTTTGAAACAATGGTAATTGTTAAAAATAAAATAATTTTGTTGCCAGGCAATAAAATTATAATTTTTTCATTTTAATGTAATATAATATTTTTCATTTAATACAGCAATAAAAAGGCAGGTAAGACACAGCCTGGCTGTTTGGGTGAAAATGATTTTAAATATAAATCTTAGAATATGTAAGTCATGTATGGTTCTCCATACCGATATTTTGATTCTGTTTGAACTTGCGGCTGTTATCGTTTGCCATAGAAAAAAAATCTACACACACACACACACACACACACACACACACACACACACACACACACACTTTTCGAAAAACGACTTTTTTTCATGTTTTGAGTGTAGTACAATCAGAATCTGCAATAATCTCGAACACAATTTTTTTTGCCATCAACATACTTCCATTTCCTTAAGGAACATGGAAGTAAAATTACCCTTGTTAAAAAACCGTTGCCGATAAACTACCACTTTCCCTTAACCGATCTTCACCAAAAACGACAGGTCTTGAGAACTCTACAATTCAGGGTTGTATGCAAAATATTATATGATTTTGTTTGAATTTGCGGCTGTTATCGTTTGCCATACAAAATACCCTTGATAAAACAAAAAACGTGGCAGGTAAACTACCCCTTCCCTTAAACGATCTTCACCAAAACAATAGGTCTTTAGTACTCAAGAAATCAGGGCTGTATGCAAAAACGTATTTGATACTGTTTGAATTTGCGGCTGTTATCGTTTGCCAAATAAAGAAATTTACCCTTGATAAAAAAATCCGTTGCTGGTAAACTACCCCTTTCCCTAAACCGATCTTCACCAAAAACAATAGGTCGCGAGTAATCTACAAATCAGGCCTGTATGCAAATAATTATTTGATTCTGTTTGAATTTGCGGCTGTTATCGTTTGTCAAAAAAAAAAATCTACAGACACACAGACACACACTCAGACACTTTTCGAAAAATGACTTTTTTTCATGTTTTGAGTTTAGTACAATCAGAATCTGCAATAATCTCGAACACGATTTTTTTTGCCATCACCATACTTCAATTTCCTTAAGGAACATGGAAGTAAAATTACCCTTGATAAAAATCCGTTGCCGATTAACTACCCCTTTCCCTTAACCGATCTTCACCAAAAACGATAGGTCTTGAGAGCTCTACAATTCAGGGCTGTATGCAAAATATTATATGATTTTGTTTGAATTTGCGGCTGTTATCGTTTGCCAGACAAAATACCCTTGATAAAACAAAAAAAGTGGCAGGTAAACTACCCCTTCCCTTAAACGATCTTCACCAAAAACAATAGGTCTTTAGTACTCAAGAAATCAGGGCTGTATGCAAAAACGTATTTGATTCTGTTTGAATTTGCGGCTGTTATCGTTTGCCAAACAAAGAAAATTACCCTTGATAAAAAAATCCGTTTCTGGTAAACTACCCCTTTCCCTCAACCGATCTTCACCAAAAACAATAGGTCGCGAGTACTCTACAAATCAGGCCTGTATGCAAAGGATTATTTGATTCTGTTTGAATTTGCGACTGTTATCGTTTGTCAAATAAAAAAATCTACAGACACACAGACACTTTTCGAAAAATGACTTTTTTTCATGTTTTGAGTTTAGTACAATCAGAATCTGCAATAATCTCGAACACGATTTTTTTTGCCATCAGCTTACTTCCATTTCCTTAAGGAACATGGAAGTAAAATATCGGTATGGAGAACCATACATGACTTCCATGTTCTAAGATTTATATTTAAAATCATATTCGAAGTGAAATATTTCCGTAGAAACTACGTCTTTCTACTTATTGCTTCAGCATTAGCCACAGTAAGGTGGTCACAAACGTATACCACCTCACGTTTTCGCACTCGATTTTCACTGATGTTGGCAGTCGATGGCACTGCAGAAACGTCTGGTTTTACAGAAAACATTGGACTACGGCTAAACAGCCCGGGAAGCAATTTTAACAAAAAACTACTTCTTTGTTGCCGATAACGTAGTCCACATACAAAAAATTCTCCCCTCCACCATCAACTATAATTTTTAATAATAGAAAATTACCCCCACCCCGTTCACCTAACTTCTTCATTTATAGATATTTCACCTACGTTTCTACAGTGGATTACTATGAGCTTCTTATCAGGATACTTTATTTATAAAAATTAAGTACTTTACTCTTGTTAAATCATAAAATGTTTCAGGTAAACTACCATTTTCTCTTAACCGCTCTTCTCCAAAATCAACAGACCTTGAGTTCTGTATAATTCAAAAAGGTATGCAGAAGAGTAGTTGATTCTGTTTTAATGTACGGCAGTTATCGTTCTTAAAAAAAAAATTACCCTTGATAAAACATAAAATGTTGCTGGTAAACAACCCTATTCCATTAACCGATCTTCACCAAAACCAACAGGTCTTGAGAACTCTACATTTCAGGGCTGTATGTAGAATATTATATGATTTTGTTTGAATTTGCGTCTGTTATCGTTTGCCATAAAAAATACCCTTGATAAAACAAAAAACGTGGCTGGTAAACTACCCCTTTCCCTTAAGCGATCTTCACCAAAAACAATAGGTCTTTAGTACTCAAGAAATCAGGGCTATATGCAAACAATTATTTGATTCTGTTTGAATTTGCGGCTGTTATCGTTTGCCATACAAAATACCCTTGATAAAACAAAAAACGTGGCTGGTAAACTACCCCTTTCCTTTAAGCGATCTTCACCAAAAACAATAGGTCTTTAGTACTCAAGAAATCAGGGCTATATGCAAACAATTATTTGATTCTGTTTGAATTTGCGGCTGTTATCGTTTGCCATACAAAATACCCTTGATAAAACAAAAAACGTGGCTGGTAAACTACCCCTTTCCCTTAAACGATCTTCACCAAAAACAATAGGTCTTTAGTACTCAAGAAATCAGGGCTATATGCAAACACTTATTTGATTCTGTTTGAATTTGCGGCTCTTATCGTTTGCCATAGAAAATACCATTTTAAAACATAAAACGTTGCTGGTAAACTACCCCTTTCCCTTAAACCGATTTTCACCAACACCAATAGGTATTGAGAACTCTACAATACAGGGCTGTATGCAAAACATCATTTGATTCTGTTTGAATTTGCGGCTGTTATCGTTTACCATAGAAAAAAATTACCCTTGATAAAAAACTATTGCTGGTAAACTACCCCTTTGTCTTAACCGATCTTCACCAAAAACGATAGGTCTTGAGAACTCTACAATTCAGGGCTGTATGTAGAATATTATATGATTTTGTTTGAATTTGCGTCTGATATCGTTTGCCATAAAAAATACCCTTGATAAAACAAAAAACGTGGCTGGTAAACTACCCCTTTCCCTTAAGCGATCTTCACCAAAATCAACAGATCTTGAGAACTCTACAATTCAGGGCTGTATGCGAAACATTATTTGATTCTGTTTGAATTTGCGGCTGTTGTCGTTTGCCAAACAAACAAAATTACCCTTGATAAAAAAATCCGTTGCTGGTAAACTACCCCTTTCCCTCAACCGATCTTCACCAAAAACCATAGGTCGCGAGTACTCTACAAATCAGGGCTGTATGCAAAAGTTATTACTTCCATATTCCTTAAGGAATGGAAGTATGGTGATGGCAAAAAAAATCGTGTTCGAGATTATTGCAGATTCTGGTTCTACTACACTCAAAACATGAAAAAAAGTCGTTTTCCGAAAAGTGTCTGTGTGTCTGTCTGTCTGTCTGTCTGTCTGTCTGTCTGTGTGTCTGTCTGTCTGTAGATTTTTTTTTTTTGGCAAACGATAACAGCCGCAAATTCAAACAGAATCAAATAATGTTTCGCATACAGCCCTGAATTGTAGAGTTCTCAAGATCTGTTGCTTTTGGTGAAGATCGGTTAAGGGAAAGGGGTAGTTTACCTGTAACGTTTTATGTTTTAACAAGGGTATTTCCTATGGCAAACGATAACAGCCGCAAATTCAAACAGAATCAAAAGATTATTTGCATACAGCCCTAAATTGTAGAGTTCTCAAGACCTATTGTTTTTGGTGAAGATCGGTTGAGGGAAAGGGGTAGTTTACCTGCAACGTTTTTTTAACAAGGGTATTTTCTATGGCAAACGATAACAGCCGCACATTCAAACAGAATCAAATAATATTTTGCATACAGCCCTGATCTGTAGAGTACTCAAGACCTTTTGTTTTTGGTGAAGTTCGGTTAAGGGAAAGGGGTAGTTTACCTGTAACGTTTTATGT
Organism: Magicicada septendecula; assembly: GCA_034769895.1. Classification (NCBI taxonomy): domain Eukaryota; kingdom Metazoa; phylum Arthropoda; class Insecta; order Hemiptera; family Cicadidae; genus Magicicada; species Magicicada septendecula. Next base: position 200,011,745 of record CM068376.1, on the reverse strand, counting down.
TTTAACAAGGGTATTTCCTATGGCAAACGATAACAGCCGCAAATTCAAACAGAATCAAAAGATTATTTGCATACAGCCCTAAATTGTAGAGTTCTCAAGACCTTTTGTTTTTGGTGAAGATCGGTTGAGGGAAAGGGGTAGTTTACCTGCAACGTTTTTTTAACAAGGGTATTTTCTATGGCAAACGATAAGAGCCGCAAATTCAAACAGAATCAAATAATGTTTTGCATACAGCCCTGATTTGTAGAGTACTCAAGACCTGTTGTTTTTGGTGAAGATCGGTTAAGGGGAAGGGGTAGTTTACCTGCAACGTTTTTTTATCAAGCGTATTTTCTATGCCAAACGATAACAGCCGCAAATTCAAACAGAATCAAATAATTTTTTGCATACGGCCCTGAATTGTAGAGGTGTCAATGACTTTCGATTTTGGTGAAGATCGGTTAAGGGGAAGGGGTAGTTTACCAGCAACCTTTTACGTTTTAACAAGAGTAAAGTACTTGAAAATTTATTTAAACTTTTTGAAACAATGGTAATTGTTAAAAATAAAATAATTTTGTTGCCAGGCAATAAAATTATAATTTTTTCATTTTAATGTAATATAATATTTTTCATTTAATACAGCAATAAAAAGGCAGGTAAGACACAGCCTGGCTGTTTGGGTGAAAATGATTTTAAATATAAATCTTAGAATATGTAAGTCATGTATGGTTCTCCATACCGATATTTTGATTCTGTTTGAACTTGCGGCTGTTATCGTTTGCCATAGAAAAAAAATCTACACACACACACACACACACACACACACACACACACACACACACACACACACTTTTCGAAAAACGACTTTTTTTCATGTTTTGAGTGTAGTACAATCAGAATCTGCAATAATCTCGAACACAATTTTTTTTGCCATCAACATACTTCCATTTCCTTAAGGAACATGGAAGTAAAATTACCCTTGTTAAAAAACCGTTGCCGATAAACTACCACTTTCCCTTAACCGATCTTCACCAAAAACGATAGGTCTTGAGAACTCTACAATTCAGGGTTGTATGCAAAATATTATATGATTTTGTTTGAATTTGCGGCTGTTATCGTTTGCCATACAAAATACCCTTGATAAAACAAAAAACGTGGCAGGTAAACTACCCCTTCCCTTAAACGATCTTCACCAAAACAATAGGTCTTTAGTACTCAAGAAATCAGGGCTGTATGCAAAAACGTATTTGATACTGTTTGAACTTGCGGCTGTTATCGTTTGCCAAATAAAGAAAATTACCCTTGATAAAAAAATCCGTTGCTGGTAAACTACCCCTTTCCCTCAACCGATCTTCACCAAAAACAATAGGTCGCGAGTACTCTACAAATCAGGCCTGTATGCAAAGGATTATTTGATTCTGTTTGAATTTGCGACTGTTATCGTTTGTCAAATAAAAAAATCTACAGACACACAGACACTTTTCGAAAAATGACTTTTTTTCATGTTTTGAGTTTAGTACAATCAGAGTCTGCAATAATCTCGAACACGATTTTTTTTGCCATCAGCTTACTTCCATTTCCTTAAGGAACATGGAAGTAAAATATCGGTATGGAGAACCATACATGACTTCCATGTTCTAAGATTTATATTTAAAATCATATTCGAAGTGAAATATTTCCGTAGAAACTACGTCTTTCTACTTATTGCTTCAGCATTAGCCACAGTAAGGTGGTCACAAACGTATACCACCTCACGTTTTCGCACTCGATTTTCACTGATGTTGGCAGTCGATGGCACTGCAGAAACGTCTGGTTTTACAGAAAACATTGGACTACGGCTAAACAGCCCGGGAAGCAATTTTAACAAAAAACTACTTCTTTGTTGCCGATAACGTAGTCCACATACAAAAAATTCTCCCCTCCACCATCAACTATAATTTTTAATAATAGAAAATTACCCCCACCCCGTTCACCTAACTTCTTCATTTATAGATATTTCACCTACGTTTCTACAGTGGATTACTATGAGCTTCTTATCAGGATACTTTATTTATAAAAATTAAGTACTTTACTCTTGTTAAATCATAAAATGTTTCAGGTAAACTACCCCTTTCTCTTAACCGCTCTTCTCCAAAATCAACAGACCTTGAGTTCTGTATAATTCAAAAAGGTATGCAGAAGAGTAGTTGATTCTGTTTTAATGTACGGCAGTTATCGTTCTTAAAAAAAAAATTACCCTTGATAAAACATAAAATGTTGCTGGTAAACAACCCTATTCCCTTAACCGATCTTCACCAAAACCAACAGGTCTTGAGAACTCTACATTTCAGGGCTGTATGCAAAATATTGTATAATTCTGTTTGAATTTGCGGCTGTTATCGTTTGCCATACAAAATACCCTTGATAAAACAAAAAACGTGGCTGGTAAACTACCCCTTTCCCTTAAACGATCTTCACCAAAAACAATAGGTCTTTAGTACTCAAGAAATCAGGGCTATATGCAAACACTTATTTGATTCTGTTTGAATTTGCGGCTCTTATCGTTTGCCATAGAAAATACCATTTTAAAACATAAAACGTTGCAGGTAAACTACCCCTTTCCCTTAAACCGATTTTCACCAACACCAATAGGTATTGAGAACTCTACAATACAGGGCTGTATGCAAAACATCATTTGATTGTGTTTGAATTTGCTGCTGTTATCGTTTACCATAGATAAATATCGGTATGGAGAACCATACATGACTTCCATATTCTAAGATTTATTTTTAAAATCATTTTCGAAATGAAATATTACCATAGAAACTACTTCTTTCTACTTACTGCTTCAGCCTTAACCACAGTACTGTGGTCACTAACATATACCACCTCACGTTATCGCACTCGATTTTCACTGATGATGGAAGTCAATGGCATTGCCGAAACGTCTGGTTTTGTAGAAAACATTGGACTACGGCCAAATATTCCGGGAAGGAATTTTAACAAAAACTACTTCTTTGTTGCCGATAACGTTGTACACATATATATAAAAAATATGCATAAAATTAATGGCTTGTATAAGTTAATGATTGATCTCCATTAAGTAGTGCTCAAGTTTCCAAAGTTTTAATATTATGATGTCCGTAATTAAAACATCAGAGCAGGTTTAGTGTGTATAAGGGTTCACCGTGGACAAAAATTTTCAACATTTCCTATTGAGCGTTGCTTAGAATAAATCTGCGAATCTACAGTGTACGTTTCACAGAACAAACACGCGGAAAAGAAGGAGCGCTCCGAAGTCACTCATGGACCCTCAGCATCTTGCAGAGGGTTCATTCCCTAAACACGAAAAGTCTGTCTATGAATCGTTCCTCTGCAAACACGTGCAGTTACACTGCCCAGCGATCCACAGGAAGCAAATCGCTATCCACGCTGGACACTTTTTCGGCTTGCATGCGTTATGTTGGTATGGGTTCGGCACTTTCCATTTAAAAACCGTGCAGATGTAAGAAAATAAACATGAATGAGGCGAGAAATAACGCGAATTGTGTGTGTGTGTGTGTGTGTGTGTGTGTGTGTGTGTGTGTGTGTGTGTGTGTGTGTGTGTGTGTGTGTGTGTGTGTGTGTGTGTGTGTGTGTGTGTGTGTGTGTGTGTGTGTGTGTGTGTGTGTGTGTGTGTGTGTGTGTGTGTGTGTGTGTGTGTGTGTGTGTGTGTGTGTGTGTGTGTGTGTGTGTGTGTGTGTGTGTGTGTGTGTGTGTGTGTGTGTGTGTTCCCTGCCTTTTTATTGCGGTAGTGATAATAATAAAATGGAAACGTAAACAGTACATAACTGAGATATGCTTGCCTGCCACGCACGATATATTTTCTCTTATACATGACTAGCAGAATACCCGTGCTTCGCTACGGAGTTTCACGTTGTACGTAATGAAAATGTTAGTTTAATTAATAAAGTTTAATTAAAGTAGGCTTCTTAAAAATAAATAGCTGTTGCCCACAACTTCGTTCGCGTGGTCTTCAATTTAATGCGATAATATATTTAGAACAGAATCTATTCTATTGGGTTGCCATAGTAACCAGATCTAATAGTTTTAAGACCGCAAAGGACCCCCCAGAGGATCGTATCGAAAAAAACACTTGTCCTATGTTGTTCTCCCTTTGCGTAAAATATTTGTGCCAAGTTTGGTTGAAATCGGTCCAGTGGTTTAGGAGGCGATGTGGAAGACCCCAAAGAACCCCCAAAAGGACCCCATCGAAAAAAACACCTATCCTATGTTGGTTCTCCCGTTGCGTAAAATATTTGTTCCAAGTTTGGTTGAAATCGGTACAGTGGTTTAGGAGGAGATGTGGAAGAAACCTTCGCGGACGTGCGCACAACAACTCACCGAAGTTTCATCGCAATCGGATGAATGGTATAGGAACGCATACGGGACAAACAAAGAAACATTCATTTTTACTTTTATATATAAGATGTAAACTATACCACTTACTTGACATAAACCGTGATAGCTAAGCTAATGTACAACATTTATGTATTAATTATACACATAAATGTTCCTCGATATACACTCTATCTATTGGCGAAAACTTGAATAAAATCCTTTCAGTACTTCCTGAGATTAGGGATTTCAAACACAGAGAGAAAACGGACCGACTTTACTTTATACTATGTACAGATTTACATTAAAATGAAAAAATTATAATTTTATTGCCTGGCAACAAAATTATTTTATTTTTAACAATTACCATTGTTCCAAAAGTTTAAATGAATTTTCAAGTACTTTACTCTTGTTAAAACGTAAAAGGTTGCAGGTAAACTACACCTTCCCCTTAACCGATCTTTACCAAAATCAAAAGACCTTGAGACCTCTACAATTCAGGGACGTATGCAAAAAATTATTTGATTCTGTTTGAATTTGTGGCTGTTATCGTTTGCCATAGAAAATACGCTTGATAAAAAAATGTTGCAGGTAAACTACCCCTTCCCCTTAACCGATCTTCACCAAAAACAATAGGTCTTGAGTACTCTACAAATCAGGGCTGTATGCAAAACATTATTTGATTCTGTTTGAATTTGCGGCTGTTATCGTTTGCCATAGAAAATACCCTTGTAAAAAAACGTTTCAGGTAAACTACCCCTTTCCCTTAACCGATCTTATCCAAAAACAATACGTCTTGAGAACTCTACAATTTAGGGCTGTATGCAAATAATCTTTTGATTCTGTTTGAATTTGCAGCTGTTATCGTTTGCCATAGGAAATACCCTTGTTAAAACATAAAATGTTGCAGGTAAACTACCCCTTTCCCTTAACCGATCTTCACCAAGAACAACAGGTCTTGAGAACTCTACAATTCAGGGCGGTATACGAAACATTATTTAATTCTGTTTGAATTTGCGGCTGTTATCGTTTGCAAAAAAAAAATTTCCCTTGATAAAAAAAACCGTTGCAGGTAAACTACCCCTTTCCCTCAACCGATCTTCACCAAAAATAATAGGTCGTGAGTACTCAACAAATCAGGGCTGTATACAAAACATTATTTGATTCTGTTTGAATTTGCGGCAGTTATCGTTTGCCATAGACAAAAAATCTACACACAGACACACAGACACTTTTCGGAAAACGACTTTTTTTCATGTTTTGACTGTAGTACAATCAGAATCTGCAATAATCTCGAACACGATTTTTTTTGCCATCACCATACTTCCATTTCTTAAGGAATATGGAAGTAAAAATTACCCTTGATAAAAAACTATTGCTGGTAAACTACCCCTTTGTCTGAACCGATCTTCACCAAAAACGATAGGTCTTCAGAACTCTACAATTCAGGGCTGTATGTAGAATATTATATGATTTTGTTTGAATTTGCGTCTGTTATCGTTTGCCATAAAAAATACCCTTGATAAAACAAAAAACGTGGCTGGTAAACTACCCCTTTCCCTTAAGCGATCTTCACCAAAAACAATAGGTCTTTAGTACTCACGAAATCAGGGCAATATGCAAACAATTATTTGATTGTGTTTGAATTTGCGGCTCTTATCGTTTGCCATAGAAAATACCATTTTAAAACATAAGACTTCGCCGGTAAACTACCCCTTTCCCTTAAACCGATTTTCACCAACACCAATAGGTATTGAGAACTCTACAATACAGGGCTGTATGCAAAACATCATTTGATTCTGTTTGAATTTGCGGCTGTTATCGTTTACTATAGAAAAAAATTACCCTTGATAAAAAACTATTGCTGGTAAACTACCCCTTTGTCTTAACCGATCTTCACCAAAAACGATAGGTCTTGAGAACTCTACAATTCAGGGCTGTATGTAGAATATTATATGATTTTGTTTGAATTTGCGTCTGATATCGTTTGCAATACAAAATACCCTTGATAAAACAAAAAACGTGGCTGGTAAACTACCCCTTTCCCTTAAGCGATCTTCACCAAAATCAACAGATCTTGAGAACTCTACAATTCAGGGCTGTATGCGAAACATTATTTGATTCTGTTTGAATTTGCGGCTGTTGTCGTTTGCCAAACAAACAAAATTACCCTTGATAAAAAAATCCGTTGCTGGTAAACTACCCCTTTCCCTCAACCGATCTTCACCAAAAACCATAGGTCGCGAGTACTCTACAAATCAGGGCTGTATGCAAAAGTTATTTGATTCTGTTTGAACTTGCGGCTGTTATCGTTTGCCATAGAAAAAAAATCTACACACACACACACACACACACACACTTTTCGAAAAACGACTTTTTTTCATGTTTTGAGTGTAGTACAATCAGAATCTGCAATAATCTCGAACACGATTTTTTTTGCCATCAACATACTTCCATTTCCTTAAGGAACATGGAAGTAAAATTACCCTTGATAAAAAACCGTTGCCGATAAACTACCCCTTTCCCTTAACCGATCTTCACCAAAAACGATAGGTCTTGAGAACTCTACAATTCAGGGTTGTATGCAAAATATTATATGATTTTGTTTGAATTTGCGGCTCTTATCGTTTGCCATACAAAATACCCTTGATAAAACAAAAAACGTGGCAGGTAAACTACCCCTTCCCTTAAACGATATTCACCAAAACAATAGGTCTTTAGTACTCAAGAAATCAGGGCTGTATGCAAAAACGTATTTGATTCTGCTGGAATTTGCGGCTTTTATCGTTTGCCATAGAAAATACCCTTTGAAACATAAAACGTTGCTTGTAAACTACCCCTTTCCCTTAACCGATCTTCACCAAAAACAAAAGGTCTTGAGAACTCTACAATTCAGGGCAGTATGCAAAACATTATTTGATTATGATTGAATTTGCGGCTGTTATCGTTTGCCATAAAAAATACCCGTGTTAAAACATAAAACGTTACCGGTAAACTACCCCTTTCCCTTAACCGATCTTTACCAAAATCAAGAGATCTTGAGAACTCAACAATTCAGGGCTGCATGCGAAACATTATTTGATACTGTTTGAATTTGCGGCTGTTATCGTTTGCCAAATAAAGAAAATTACCCTTGATAAAAAAATCCGTTGCTGGTAAACTACCCCTTTCCCTCAACCGATCTTCACCAAAAACAATAGGTCGCGAGTAATCTACAAATCAGGCCTGTATGCAAATAATTATTTGATTCTGTTTGAATTTGCGGCTGTTATCGTTTGTCAAAAAAAATCTACAGACACACAGACACTTTTCGAAAAATGACTTTTTTTCATGTTTTGAGTTTAGTACAATCAGAATCTGCAATAATTTCGAACACGATTTTTTTTGCCATCACCATACTTCAATTTCCTTAAGGAACATGGAAGTAAAATTACCCTTGATAAAAAACCGTTGCCGATTAACTACCCCTTTCCCTTAACCGATCTTCACCAAAAACGATAGGTCTTGAGAACTCTACAATTCAGGGCTGTATGCAAAATATTATATGATTTTGTTTGAATTTGCGGCTGTTAACGTTTGCCATACAAAATACCCTTGATAAAACAAAGAAAGTGGCAGGTAAACTACCCCTTCCCTTAAACGATCTTCACCAAAAACAATAGGTCTTTAGTACTCAAGAAATCAGGGCTGTATGCAAAAACGTATTTGATTCTGTTTGAATTTGCGGTTGTTATCGTTTGCCAAACAAAGAAAATTACCCTTGATAAAAAAATCCATTTCTGGTAAACTACCCCTTTCCCTCAACCGATCTTCACCAAAAACAATAGGTCGCGAGTACTCTACAAATCAGGCTTGTATGCAAAGGATTATTTGATTCTGTTTGAATTTGCGACGGTTGTCGTTTGTCAAATAAAAAAATCTACAGACACACAGACACTTTTCGAAAAATGACTTTTTTTCATGTTTTGAGTTTAGTACAATCAGAATCTGCAATAATCTCGAACACGATTTTTTTTTGCCATCAGCTTACTTCCATTTCCTTAAGGAACATGGAAGTAAAATATCGGTATGGAGAACCATACATGACTTCCATGTTCTAAGATTTATATTTAAAATCATATTCGAAGTGAAATATTTCCGTAGAAACTACGTCTTTCTACTTATTGCTTCAGCATTAGCCACAGTAAGGTGGTCACAAACGTATACCACCTCACGTTTTCGCACTCGATTTTCACTGATGTTGGCAGTCGATGGCACTGCAGAAACGTCTGGTTTTACAGAAAACATTGGACTACGGCTAAACAGCCCGGGAAGCAATTTTAACAAAAAACTACTTCTTTGTTGCCGATAACGTAGTCCACATACAAAAAATTCTCCCCTCCACCATCAACTATAATTTTTAATATTAGAAAATTACCCCCACCCCGTTCACCTAACTTCTTCATTTATAAATATTTCACCTACGTTTCTACAGTGGATTACTATGAGCTTCTTATCAGGATACTTTATTTATAAAAATTAAGTACTTTACTCTTGTTAAATCATAAAATGTTTCAGGTAAACTACCCCTTTCTCTTAACCGGTCTTCTCCAAAATCAACAGACCTTGAGTTCTGTATAATTCAAAAAGGTATACAGAAGAGTAGTTGATTCTGTTTTAATGTACAGCAGTTATCGTTCGTAAAAAAAAAATTACCCTTGATAAAACATAAAATGTTGCTGGTAAACAACCCTATTCCCTTAACCGATCTTCACCAAAACCAACAGGTCTTGAGAACTCTACATTTCAGGGCTGTATGCAAAATATTATATGATTCTGTTTGAATTTGCGGCTGTTATCGTTTGCCATACAAAATACCCTTGATAAAACAAAAAACGTGGTTGGTAAACTACCCCTTTCCTTAAACGATCTTCACCAAAAACAATAGATCTTTAGTACTCAAGAAATCAGGGCTATATGCAAACACTTATTTGATTCTGTTTGAATTTGCGGCTCTTATCGTTTGCCATAGAAAATACCATTTTAAAACATAAAACGTTGCAGGTAAACTACCCCTTTCCCTTAAACCGATTTTCACCAACACCAATAGGTATTGAGAACTCTACAATACAGGGGTGTATGCAAAACATCATTTGATTCTGTTTGAATTTGCTGCTGTTATCGTTTACCATAGATAAAAATTACCCTTGATAAAAAGTATTGCTGGTAAACTACCCCTTTGTCTTAACCGATCTTCACCAAAAACGATAGGTCTTGAGAACTCTACAATTCAGGGCTGTATGTAGAATATTATATGATTTTGTTTGAATTTGCGTCTGTTATCGTTTGCCATAAAAAATACCCTTGATAAAACAAAATATCGGTATGGAGAACCATACATGACTTCCATATTCTAAGATTTATATTTATAATCATTTTCACCCAAACAGCCAGGCTGTGTCTTACCTGCCTTTTTATTGCTGTATTAAATGAAAAATATTATATTACATTAAAATGAAAAAATTATAATTTTATTGCCTGGCAACAAAATTATTTTATTTTTAACAATTACCATTGTTTCAAAAATTTTAAATAAATTTTCAAGTACTTTACTCTTGTTAAAACGTAAAAGGTTGCAGGTAAACTACCCCTTCCCCTTAACCGATCTTCACCAAAAACAATAGGTCTTGAGTACTCTACAAATCAGGGCTGTATGCAAAACATTATTTGATTCTGTTTGAATTTGCGGCTGTTATCGTTTGCCATAGAAAATACCCTTGTTAAAAAAACGTTGCAGGTAAACTACCCCTTTCCCTCAACCGATCTTCACCAAAAACGATAGGTCTTGAGAACTCTACAATTTAGGGCTGTATGCAAATAATCTTTTGATTCTGTTTGAATTTGCGGCTGTTATCGTTTGCCATAGGAAATACCCTTGTTAAAACATAAAACGTTACAGGTAAACTACCCCTTTCCCTTAACCGATCTTCACCAAAATCAACAGATCTTGAGAACTCTACAATTCAGGGCTGTATGCGAAACATTATTTGATTCTGTTTGAATTTGCGGCTGTTATCGTTTGCCAAACAAACAAAATTACCCTTGCTAAAAAAAAAACCGTTGCAGGTAAACTACCCCTTTCCCTCAACCGATCTTCACCAAAAACAATAGATCGCGAGTACTCTGCAAATCAGGGCTGCATGCAAAAAATTATTTGATTCTGTTTGAATTTGCGGCAGTTATCGTTTGCCATAGAAAAAAAATCTATAGACAGACAGACACCAGACAGACAGACAGACAGACACACAGACACTTTTCGGAAAACGACTTTTTTTCATGTTTTGAGTGTAGTAGAATCAGAATCTGCAATAATCTCGAACACGATTTTTTTTGCCATCACCATACTTCCATTCCTTAAGGAATATGGAAGTAAAAACGTGGCTGGTAAACTACCCCTTTCCCTTAAGCGATCTTCACCAAAATCGACAGATCTTGAGAACTCTACAATTCAGGGCTGTATGCGAAACATTATTTGATTCTGTTTGAATTTGCGGCTGTTATCGTTTGCCAAACAAACAAAATTACCCTTGATAAAAAAATCCGTTGCAGGTAAACTACCCCTTTCCCTCAACCGATCTTCACCAAAAACAATAAGTCGCGAGTACTCTACAAATCAGGGCTGTATGCAAAAGTTATTTGATTCTGTTTGATTTTGCGGCTGTTATCGTTTGCCATAGAAAAAAAATCTACACACACACACACACACACACACACACACACACACACACACACACACACACACTTTTCGAAAGACGACTTTTTTTCATGTTTTGAGTGTAGTACAATCAGAATCTGCAATAATCTCGAACACGATTTTTTTTGCCATCAACATACTTCCATTTCCTTAAGGAACATGGAAGTAAAATTACCCTTGATAAAAAACCGTTGCCGATAAACTACCCCTTTCCCTTAACCGATCTTCACCAAAAACGATAGGTCTTGAGAACTCTACAATTCAGGACTGTATGCAAAATATTATATGATTTTGTTTGAATTTGCGGCTGTTATCGTTTGCCATACAAAATACCCTTGATAAAACAAAAAACGTGGCAGGTAAACTACCCCTTCCCTTAAACGATCTTCACCAAAACAATAAGTCTTTAGTACTCAAGAAATCAGGGCTGTATGCAAAAACGTATTTGATTCTGTTTGAATTTGCGGCTTTTATCGTTTGCCATAGAAAATACCCTTTGAAACATAAAACGTTGCTGGTAAACTACCCCTTCACCTTAATCGATCTTCACCAAAAACAAAAGATCTTGAGAACTCAACAATTCAGGGCAGTATGCAAAACATTATTTGATTGTGATTGAATTTGCGGCTGTTGTCGTTTGCCATAAAAAATACCCGTGTTAGAACATAAAACGTTGCCGGTAAACTACCCCTTTCCCTCAACCGATCTTCACCAAAAACAATAGGTCGCGAGTGCTCTACAAATCAGGGCTGCGTGCAAAAAATTATTTGATTCTGTTTCAATTTGCGGCTGTTATCGTTAGCCATAGAAAAAAAATCTACAGACACACACACACAGACAGACACAGACACTTTTCGAAAAACGACTTTTTTCATGTTTTGAGTGTAGTAGAATCAGAATCTGCAATAATCTCGAACACGATTTTTTTGCCATCACCATACTTCCATTCCTTAAGGAACATGGAAGTAAATCACCATACTTCCATTCCTTAAGGAATATGGATTTAAAATTACCCTTGATAAAACATAAAATGTTGCTGGTAAACAACCCTAATCCCTCAACCGATCTTCACGAAAACCAACAGGACTCGAGAACTCTACATTTCAGGGCTGTGTGCAAAATATTATATGATTTTGTTTGAATTTGCGGCGGTTATCGTTTGCCATACAAAATACCCTTGATAAAACAAAAAATGTGGCTGGTAAACTACCCCTTTCCCTTAAACGATCTTCACCAAAAACAATAGGTCTTTAGTACTCAAGAAATCAGGGCTATATGCAAACACTTATTTGATTCTGTTTGAATTTGCGGCTCTTATCGTTTGCCATAGAAAATACCATTTTAAGACATAAAACGTTGCAGGTAAACTACCCCTTTCCCTTAAACCGATTTTCACCAACACCAATAGGTTTTGAGAAATCTACAATACAGGGCTGTATGCAAAACATCATTTGATTCTGTTTGAATTTGCGGCTGTTATCGTTTACCATAGAAAAATATCGGTATGGAGAACCATACATGACTTCCATATTCTAAGATTTATTTTTAAAATCATTTTCAGCCAAACAGCCAGGCTGTGTCTTACCTGCCTTTTTATTGCTGTATTAAATGAAAAATATTATATTACATTAAAATGAAAAAATTATAATTTTATTGCCTGGCAACAAAATTATTTTATTTTTTACAATTACCATTGTTTCAAAAAGTATAAATAAATTTTCAAGTACTTTACTCTTGTTAAAACGTAAAAGGTTGCTGGTAAACTACCCCTTCCCCTTAACCGATCTTCACCAAAATCGAAAGTCATTGAGACCTCTACAGTTCAGGGACGTATGCAAAAAATTATTTGATTCTGTTTGAATTTGCGGCTGTTATCGTTTGCCAAAAAAAATACGCTTGATAAAAAAACGTTGCAAGTAAACTACCCCTTCCCCTTAACCGATCTTCACCAAAAACAACAGGTCTTGAGTACTCTATAAATCAGGGCTGTGTGCAAAACATTATTTGATTCTGTTTGAATTTGCGGCTGTTATCGTTTGCCATAGAAAATACCCTAGTTAAAAAAACGTTGCTGGTAAACTACCCCTTTCCCTCAACCGATCGTCACCAAAAACGATAGGTCTTGAGAACTCTACAATTTAGGGCTGTATGCAAATAATCTTTTGATTCTGTTTGAATTTGCGGCTGTTATCGTTTGCCATAAGAAATACCCTTGTTAAAACATAAAACGTTACAGGTAAACTACCCCTTTCCCTTAACCGATATTCACCAAAAACAATAGATCTTGAGTACTCTACAAATCAGGGCTGTATGCAAAACATTATTTGATTCTGTTTGAATTTGCGTCTGTTATCGTTTGCCATAGAAAATACCCTTGTTAAAAAAACGTTGCAGGTAAACTACGCCTTTCCCTCAACCGAACTTCACCAAAAACAATAGGTCTTGAGAACTCAACAATCTAGGGCTGTATGCAAATAATCTTTTGATTCTGTTTGAATTTGCGGCTGTTATCGTTTGCCAAAGGAAATACCCTTGTTAAAACATAAAACGTTACTGGTAAACTACCCCTTTCCCTTAATCGATCTTCACCAAAATCAACAGATCTTGAGAACTCTACAATTCAGGGCCGTATGCGAAACATTATTTGATTCTGTTTGAATTTGCGGCTGTTATCGTTTGCCAAACAAACAAAATTACCCTTGCTAAAAAAAAACCGTTGCAGGTAAACTACCCCTTTCCCTTAACCGATCTTCACCAAAAACAATAGGTCGCGAGTAATCTGCAAATCAGGGCTGCATGCAAAAAATTATTTGATTCTGTTTGAATTTGCGGCAGTAATCGTTTGCCATAGAAAAAAAATCCATAGACAGACAGACAGACAGACAGACACTTTTCGGAAAACGACTTTTTTTCATGTTTTGAGTGTAGTAGAATCAGAATCTGCAATAATCTCGAACACGATTTTTTTTGCCATCACCATACTTCCATTCCTTAAGGAATATGGAAGTAAAAATTACCCTTGATAAAAAACTATTGCTGGTAAACTACCCCTTTGTCTTAACCGATCTTCACCAAAAACGATAGGTCTTGAGAACTCTACAATTCAGGGCTGTATGTAGAATATTATATGATTTTGTTTGAATTTGCGTCTGTTATCGTTTGCCATAAAAAATACCCTTGATAAAACAAAAATCGTGGCTGGCAAACTGCCCCTTTCCCTTAAGCGATCTTCACCAAAATCAACAGATCTTGAGAACTCTACAATTCATCGCTGTATGCGAAACATTATTTGATTCTGTTTGAATTTGCGGCTGTTGTCGTTTGCCAAACAAACAAAATTACCCTTGATAAAAAAATCCGCTGCTGGTAAACTACCCCTTTCCATCAACCGATCTTCACCAAAAACAATAGGTCGCGAGTACTCTACAAGTCAGGGCTGTATGCAAAAATTATTTGATTCTGTTTCAATTTGCGGCTGTTATCGTTAGCCATAGAAAAAAAATCTACAGACACACACACACAGACAGACACAGACACTTTTCGAAAAACGACTTTTTTCATGTTTTGAGTGTAGTAGAATCAGAATCTGCAATAATCTCGACCACGATTTTTTTGCCATCACCATACTTCCATTCCTTAAGGAACATGGAAGTAAATCACCATACTTCCATTCCTTAAGGAATATGGAAGTAAAATTACCCTTGATAAAACATAAAATGTTGCTGGTAAACAACCCTATTCCCTCAACCGATCTTCACGAAAACCAACAGGACTCGAGAACTCTACATTTCAGGGCTGTATGCAAAATATTATATGATTTTGTTTGAATTTGCGGCGGTTATCGTTTGCCATACAAAATACCCTTGATAAAACAAAAAACGTGGCTGGTAAACTACCCCTTTCCCTTAAACGATCTTCACCAAAAACAATAATTCTTTAGTACTCAAGAAATCAGGGCTATATGCAAACACTTATTTGATTCTGTTTGAATTTGCGGCTCTTATCGTTTGCCATAGAAAATACCATTTTAAAACATAAAACGTTGCAGGTAAACTACCCCTTTCCCTTAAACCGATTTTCACCAACACCAATAGTTATTGAGAAATCTACAATACAGGGCTGTATGCAAAACATCATTTGATTCTGTTTGAATTTGCGGCTGTTATCGTTTACCATAGAAAAATATCGGTATGGAGAACCATACATGACTTCCATATTCTAAGATTTATTTTTAAAATCATTTTCAGCCAAACAGCCAGGCTGTGTCTTACCTGCCTTTTTATTGCTGTATTAAATGAAAAATATTATATTACATTAAAATGAAAAAATTATAATTTTATTGCCTGGCAACAAAATTATTTTATTTTTTACAATTACCATTGTTTCAAAAAGTATAAATAAATTTTCAAGTACTTTACTCTTGTTAAAACGTAAAAGGTTGCTGGTAAACTACCCCTTCCCCTTAACCGATCTTCACCAAAATCAAAAGTCATTGAGACCTCTACAGTTCAGGGACGTATGCAAAAAATTATTTGATTCTGTTTGAATTTGCGGCTGTTATCGTTTGCCAAAAAAAATACGCTTGATAAAAAAACGTTGCAGGTAAACTACCCCTTCCCCTTAACCGATCTTCACCAAAAACAACAGGTCTTGAGTACTCTATAAATCAGGGCTGTGTGCAAAACATTATTTGATTCTGTTTGAATTTGCGGCTGTTATCGTTTGCCATAGAAAATACCCTAGTTAAAAAAACGTTGCAGGTAAACTACCCCTTTCCCTCAACCGATCTTCACCAAAAACGATAGGTCTTGAGAACTCTACAATTTAGGGCTGTATGCAAATAATCTTTTGATTCTGTTTGAATTTGCGGCTGTTATCGTTTGCCATAGGAAATACACTTGTTAAAACATAAAACGTTACAGGTAAACTACCCCTTTCCCTTAACCGATCTTCACCAAAAACAATAGATCTTGAGTACTCTACAAATCAGGGCTGTATGCAAAACATTATTTGATTCTGTTTGAATTTGCGTCTGTTATCGTTTGCCATAGAAAATACCCTTGTTAAAAAAACGTTGCAGGTAAACTACGCCTTTCCCTCAACCGAACTTCACCAAAAACAACAGGTCTTGAGAACTCAACAATCTAGGGCTGTATGCAAATAATCTTTTGATTCTGTTTGAATTTGCGGCTGTTATCGTTTGCCAAAGGAAATACCCTTGTTAAAACATAAAACGTTACTGGTAAACTACCCCTTTCCCTTAATCGATCTTCACCAAAATCAACAGATCTTGAGAACTCTACAATTCAGGGCCGTATGCGAAACATTATTTGATTCTGTTTGAATTTGCGGCTGTTATCGTTTGCCAAACAAACAAAATTACCCTTGCTAAAAAAAAACCGTTGCAGGTAAACTACCCCTTTCCCTTAACCGATCTTCACCAAAAACAATAGGTCGCGAGTAATCTGCAAATCAGGGCTGCATGCAAAAAATTATTTGATTCTGTTTGAATTTGCGGCAGTAATCGTTTGCCATAGAAAAAAAATCTATAGATAGACAGACAGACAGACAGACAGACAGACAGACAGACACACAGACAGACAGACAGACAGACACACACACAGACACTTTTCGGAAAACGACTTTTTTTCATGTTTTGAGTGTAGTAGAATCAGAATCTGCAATAATCTCGAACACGATTTTTTTTGCCATCACCATACTTCCATTCCTTAAGGAATATGGAAGTAAAAATTACCCTTGATAAAAAACTATTGCTGGTAAACTACCCCTTTGTCTTAACCGATCTTCACCAAAAACGATAGGTCTTGAGAACTCTACAATTCAGGGCTGTATGTAGAATATTATATGATTTTGTTTGAATTTGCGTCTGTTATCGTTTGCCATAAAAAATACCCTTGATAAAACAAAAAACGTGGCTGGCAAACTGCCCCTTTCCCTTAAGCGATCTTCACCAAAATCAACAGATCTTGAGAACTCTACAATTCATCGCTGTATGCGAAACATTATTTGATTCTGTTTGAATTTGCGGCTGTTGTCGTTTGCCAAACAAACAAAATTACCCTTGATAAAAAAATCCGCTGCTGGTAAACTACCCCTTTCCATCAACCGATCTTCACCAAAAACAATAGGTCGCGAGTACTCTACAAGTCAGGGCTGTATGCAAAAATTATTTGATTCTGTTTCAATTTGCGGCTGTTATCGTTAGCCATAGAAAAAAAATCTACAGACACACACACACAGACAGACACAGACACTTTTCGAAAAACGACTTTTTTCATGTTTTGAGTGTAGTAGAATCAGAATCTGCAATAATCTCGAACACGATTTTTTTGCCATCACCATACTTCCATTCCTTAAGGAACATGGAAGTAAATCACCATACTTCCATTCCTTAAGGAATATGGAAGTAAAATTACCCTTGATAAAACATAAAATGTTGCTGGTAAACAACCCTATTCCCTCAACCGATCTTCACGAAAACCAACAGGACTCGAGAACTCTACATTTCAGGGCTGTATGCAAAATATTATATGATTTTGTTTGAATTTGCGGCGGTTATCGTTTGCCATACAAAATACCCTTGATAAAACAAAAAACGTGGCTGGTAAACTACCCCTTTCCCTTAAACGATCTTCACCAAAAACAATAGGTCTTTAGTACTCAAGAAATCAGGGCTATATGCAAACACTTATTTGATTCTGTTTGAATTTGCGGCTCTTATCGTTTGCCATAGAAAATACCATTTTAAAACATAAAACGTTGCAGGTAAACTACCCCTTTCCCTTAAACCGATTTTCACCAACACCAATAGGTATTGAGAAATCTACAATACAGGGCTGTATGCAAAACATCATTTGATTCTGTTTGAATTTGCGGCTGTTATCGTTTACCATAGAAAAATATCGGTATGGAGAACCATACATGACTTCCATATTCTAAGATTTATTTTTAAAATCATTTTCAGCCAAACAGCCAGGCTGTGTCTTACCTGCCTTTTTATTGCTGTATTAAATGAAAAATATTATATTACATTAAAATGAAAAAATTATAATTTTATTGCCTGGCAACAAAATTATTTTATTTTTTACAATTACCATTGTTTCAAAAAGTATAAATAAATTTTCAAGTACTTTACTCTTGTTAAAACGTAAAAGGTTGCTGGTAAACTACCCCTTCCCCTTAACCGATCTTCACCAAAATCGAAAGTCATTGAGACCTCTACAGTTCAGGGACGTATGCAAAAAATTATTTGATTCTGTTTGAATTTGCGGCTGTTATCGTTTGCCAAAAAAAATACGCTTGATAAAAAAACGTTGCAGGTAAACTACCCCTTCCCCTTAACCGATCTTCACCAAAAACAAAAGGTCTTGAGTACTCTATAAATCAGGGCTGTGTGCAAAACATTATTTGATTCTGTTTGAATTTGCGGCTGTTATCGTTTGCCATAGAAAATACCCTAGTTAAAAAAACGTTGCAGGTAAACTACCCCTTTCCCTCAACCGATCTTCACCAAAAACGATAGGTCTTGAGAACTCTACAATTTAGGGCTGTATGCAAATAATCTTTTGATTCTGTTTGAATTTGCGGCTGTTATCGTTTGCCATAGGAAATACCCTTGTTAAAACATAAAACGTTACAGGTAAACTACCCCTTTCCCTTAACCGATCTTCACCAAAAATAATAGGTCGTGAGTACTCAACAAATCAGGGCTGTATACAAAAAATTATTTGATTCTGTTTGAATTTGCGGCAGTTATCGTTTGCCATAGACAAAAAATCTACACACAGACACACAGACACTTTTCGGAAAACGACTTTTTTTCATGTTTTGACTGTAGTACAATCAGAATCTGCAATAATCTCGAACACGATTTTTTTTGCCATCACCATACTTCCATTTCTTAAGGAATATGGAAGTAAAAATTACCCTTGATAAAAAACTATTGCTGGTAAACTACCCCTTTGTCTGAACCGATCTTCACCAAAAACGATAGGTCTTCAGAACTCTACAATTCAGGGCTGTATGTAGAATATTATATGATTTTGTTTGAATTTGCGTCTGTTATCGTTTGCCATAAAAAATACCCTTGATAAAACAAAAAACGTGGCTGGTAAACTACCCCTTTCCCTTAAGCGATCTTCACCAAAAACAATAGGTCTTTAGTACTCACGAAATCAGGGCAATATGCAAACAATTATTTGATTGTGTTTGAATTTGCGGCTCTTATCGTTTGCCATAGAAAATACCATTTTAAAACATAAGACTTCGCCGGTAAACTACCCCTTTCCCTTAAACCGATTTTCACCAACACCAATAGGTATTGAGAACTCTACAATACAGGGCTGTATGCAAAACATCATTTGATTCTGTTTGAATTTGCGGCTGTTATCGTTTACTATAGAAAAAAATTACCCTTGATAAAAAACTATTGCTGGTAAACTACCCCTTTGTCTTAACCGATCTTCACCAAAAACGATAGGTCTTGAGAACTCTACAATTCAGGGCTGTATGTAGAATATTATATGATTTTGTTTGAATTTGCGTCTGATATCGTTTGCAATACAAAATACCCTTGATAAAACAAAAAACGTGGCTGGTAAACTACCCCTTTCCCTTAAGCGATCTTCACCAAAATCAACAGATCTTGAGAACTCTACAATTCAGGGCTGTATGCGAAACATTATTTGATTCTGTTTGAATTTGCGGCTGTTGTCGTTTGCCAAACAAACAAAATTACCCTTGATAAAAAAATCCGTTGCTGGTAAACTACCCCTTTCCCTCAACCGATCTTCACCAAAAACCATAGGTCGCGAGTACTCTACAAATCAGGGCTGTATGCAAAAGTTATTTGATTCTGTTTGAACTTGCGGCTGTTATCGTTTGCCATAGAAAAAAAATCTACACACACACACACACACACACACACACACACACTTTTCGAAAAACGACTTTTTTTCATGTTTTGAGTGTAGTACAATCAGAATCTGCAATAATCTCGAACACGATTTTTTTTGCCATCAACATACTTCCATTTCCTTAAGGAACATGGAAGTAAAATTACCCTTGATAAAAAACCGTTGCCGATAAACTACCCCTTTCCCTTAACCGATCTTCACCAAAAACGATAGGTCTTGAGAACTCTACAATTCAGGGTTGTATGCAAAATATTATATGATTTTGTTTGAATTTGCGGCTCTTATCGTTTGCCATACAAAATACCCTTGATAAAACAAAAAACGTGGCAGGTAAACTACCCCTTCCCATAAACGATATTCACCAAAACAATAGGTCTTTAGTACTCAAGAAATCAGGGCTGTATGCAAAAACGTATTTGATTCTGCTGGAATTTGCGGCTTTTATCGTTTGCCATAGAAAATACCCTTTGAAACATAAAACGTTGCTTGTAAACTACCCCTTTCCCTTAACCGATCTTCACCACAAACAAAAGGTCTTGAGAACTCTACAATTCAGGGCAGTATGCAAAACATTATTTGATTATGATTGAATTTGCGGCTGTTATCGTTTGCCATAAAAAATACCCGTGTTAAAACATAAAACGTTACCGGTAAACTACCCCTTTCCCTTAACCGATCTTTACCAAAATCAAGAGATCTTGAGAACTCAACAATTCAGGGCTGCATGCGAAACATTATTTGATACTGTTTGAATTTGCGGCTGTTATCGTTTGCCAAATAAAGAAAATTACCCTTGATAAAAAAATCCGTTGCTGGTAAACTACCCCTTTCCCTCAACCGATCTTCACCAAAAACAATAGGTCGCGAGTAATCTACAAATCAGGCCTGTATGCAAATAATTATTTGATTCTGTTTGAATTTGCGGCTGTTATCGTTTGTCAAAAAAAATCTACAGACACACAGACACTTTTCGAAAAATGACTTTTTTTCATGTTTTGAGTTTAGTACAATCAGAATCTGCAATAATTTCGAACACGATTTTTTTTGCCATCACCATACTTCAATTTCCTTAAGGAACATGGAAGTAAAATTACCCTTGATAAAAAACCGTTGCCGATTAACTACCCCTTTCCCTTAACCGATCTTCACCAAAAACGATAGGTCTTGAGAACTCTACAATTCAGGGCTGTATGCAAAATATTATATGATTTTGTTTGAATTTGCGGCTGTTAACGTTTGCCATACAAAATACCCTTGATAAAACAAAGAAAGTGGCAGGTAAACTACCCCTTCCCTTAAACGATCTTCACCAAAAACAATAGGTCTTTAGTACTCAAGAAATCAGGGCTGTATGCAAAAACGTATTTGATTCTGTTTGAATTTGCGGTTGTTATCGTTTGCCAAACAAAGAAAATTACCCTTGATAAAAAAATCCATTTCTGGTAAACTACCCCTTTCCCTCAACCGATCTTCACCAAAAACAATAGGTCGCGAGTACTCTACAAATCAGGCTTGTATGCAAAGGATTATTTGATTCTGTTTGAATTTGCGACGGTTGTCGTTTGTCAAATAAAAAAATCTACAGACACACAGACACTTTTCGAAAAATGACTTTTTTTCATGTTTTGAGTTTAGTACAATCAGAATCTGCAATAATCTCGAACACGATTTTTTTTTGCCATCAGCTTACTTCCATTTCCTTAAGGAACATGGAAGTAAAATATCGGTATGGAGAACCATACATGACTTCCATGTTCTAAGATTTATATTTAAAATCATATTCGAAGTGAAATATTTCCGTAGAAACTACGTCTTTCTACTTATTGCTTCAGCATTAGCCACAGTAAGGTGGTCACAAACGTATACCACCTCACGTTTTCGCACTCGATTTTCACTGATGTTGGCAGTCGATGGCACTGCAGAAACGTCTGGTTTTACAGAAAACATTGGACTACGGCTAAACAGCCCGGGAAGCAATTTTAACAAAAAACTACTTCTTTGTTGCCGATAACGTAGTCCACATACAAAAAATTCTCCCCTCCACCATCAACTATAATTTTTAATATTAGAAAATTACCCCCACCCCGTTCACCTAACTTCTTCATTTATAAATATTTCACCTACGTTTCTACAGTGGATTACTATGAGCTTCTTATCAGGATACTTTATTTATAAAAATTAAGTACTTTACTCTTGTTAAATCATAAAATGTTTCAGGTAAACTACCCCTTTCTCTTAACCGGTCTTCTCCAAAATCAACAGACCTTGAGTTCTGTATAATTCAAAAAGGTATACAGAAGAGTAGTTGATTCTGTTTTAATGTACAGCAGTTATCGTTCGTAAAAAAAAAATTACCCTTGATAAAACATAAAATGTTGCTGGTAAACAACCCTATTCCCTTAACCGATCTTCACCAAAACCAACAGGTCTTGAGAACTCTACATTTCAGGGCTGTATGCAAAATATTATATGATTCTGTTTGAATTTGCGGCTGTTATCGTTTGCCATACAAAATACCCTTGATAAAACAAAAAACGTGGTTGGTAAACTACTCCTTTCCTTAAACGATCTTCACCAAAAACAATAGATCTTTAGTACTCAAGAAATCAGGGCTATATGCAAACACTTATTTGATTCTGTTTGAATTTGCGGCTCTTATCGTTTGCCATAGAAAATACCATTTTAAAACATAAAACGTTGCAGGTAAACTACCCCTTTCCCTTAAACCGATTTTCACCAACACCAATAGGTATTGAGAACTCTACAATACAGGGGTGTATGCAAAACATCATTTGATTCTGTTTGAATTTGCTGCTGTTATCGTTTACCATAGATAAAAATTACCCTTGATAAAAAGTATTGCTGGTAAACTACCCCTTTGTCTTAACCGATCTTCACCAAAAACGATAGGTCTTGAGAACTCTACAATTCAGGGCTGTATGTAGAATATTATATGATTTTGTTTGAATTTGCGTCTGTTATCGTTTGCCATAAAAAATACCCTTGATAAAACAAAATATCGGTATGGAGAACCATACATGACTTCCATATTCTAAGATTTATATTTATAATCATTTTCACCCAAACAGCCAGGCTGTGTCTTACCTGCCTTTTTATTGCTGTATTAAATGAAAAATATTATATTACATTAAAATGAAAAAATTATAATTTTATTGCCTGGCAACAAAATTATTTTATTTTTAACAATTACCATTGTTTCAAAAATTTTAAATAAATTTTCAAGTACTTTACTCTTGTTAAAACGTAAAAGGTTGCAGGTAAACTACCCCTTCCCCTTAACCGATCTTCACCAAAAACAATAGGTCTTGAGTACTCTACAAATCAGGGCTGTATGCAAAACATTATTTGATTCTGTTTGAATTTGCGGCTGTTATCGTTTGCCATAGAAAATACCCTTGTTAAAAAAACGTTGCTGGTAAACTACCCCTTTCCCTCAACCGATCTTCACCAAAAACGATAGGTCTTGAGAACTCTACAATTTAGGGCTGTATGCAAATAATCTTTTGATTCTGTTTGAATTTGCGGCTGTTATCGTTTGCCATAGGAAATACCCTTGTTAAAACATAAAACGTTACAGGTAAACTACCCCTTTCCCTTAACCGATCTTCACCAAAATCAACAGATCTTGAGAACTCTACAATTCAGGGCTGTATGCGAAACATTATTTGATTCTGTTTGAATTTGCGGCTGTTATCGTTTACCAAACAAACAAAATTACCCTTGCTAAAAAAAAAACCGTTGCAGGTAAACTACCCCTTTCCCTCAACCGATCTTCACCAAAAACAATAGATCGCGAGTACTCTGCAAATCAGGGCTGCATGCAAAAAATTATTTGATTCTGTTTGAATTTGCGGCAGTTATCGTTTGCCATAGAAAAAAAATCTATAGACAGACAGACACCAGACAGACAGACAGACAGACACACAGACACTTTTCGGAAAACGACTTTTTTTCATGTTTTGAGTGTAGTAGAATCAGAATCTGCAATAATCTCGAACACGATTTTTTTTGCCATCACCATACTTCCATTCCTTAAGGAATATGGAAGTAAAAACGTGGCTGGTAAACTACCCCTTTCCCTTAAGCGATCTTCACCAAAATCGACAGATCTTGAGAACTCTACAATTCAGGGCTGTATGCGAAACATTATTTGATTCTGTTTGAATTTGCGGCTGTTATCGTTTGCCAAACAAACAAAATTACCCTTGATAAAAAAATCCGTTGCAGGTAAACTACCCCTTTCCCTCAACCGATCTTCACCAAAAACAATAAGTCGCGAGTACTCTACAAATCAGGGCTGTATGCAAAAGTTATTTGATTCTGTTTGATTTTGCGGCTGTTATCGTTTGCCATAGAAAAAAAATCTACACACACACACACACACACACACACACACACACACACACACACACACACACACACACACACTTTTCGAAAGACGACTTTTTTTCATGTTTTGAGTGTAGTACAATCAGAATCTGCAATAATCTCGAACACGATTTTTTTTGCCATCAACATACTTCCATTTCCTTAAGGAACATGGAAGTAAAATTACCCTTGATAAAAAACCGTTGCCGATAAACTACCCCTTTCCCTTAACCGATCTTCACCAAAAACGATAGGTCTTGAGAACTCTACAATTCAGGACTGTATGCAAAATATTATATGATTTTGTTTGAATTTGCGGCTGTTATCGTTTGCCATACAAAATACCCTTGATAAAACAAAAAACGTGGCAGGTAAACTACCCCTTCCCTTAAACGATCTTCACCAAAACAATAAGTCTTTAGTACTCAAGAAATCAGGGCTGTATGCAAAAACGTATTTGATTCTGTTTGAATTTGCGGCTTTTATCGTTTGCCATAGAAAATACCCTTTGAAACATAAAACGTTGCTGGTAAACTACCCCTTCACCTTAATCGATCTTCACCAAAAACAAAAGATCTTGAGAACTCAACAATTCAGGGCAGTATGCAAAACATTATTTGATTGTGATTGAATTTGCGGCTGTTGTCGTTTGCCATAAAAAATACCCGTGTTAGAACATAAAACGTTGCCGGTAAACTACCCCTTTCCCTCAACCGATCTTCACCAAAAACAATAGGTCGCGAGTGCTCTACAAATCAGGGCTGCGTGCAAAAAATTATTTGATTCTGTTTCAATTTGCGGCTGTTATCGTTAGCCATAGAAAAAAAATCTACAGACACACACACACAGACAGACACAGACACTTTTCGAAAAACGACTTTTTTCATGTTTTGAGTGTAGTAGAATCAGAATCTGCAATAATCTCGAACACGATTTTTTTGCCATCACCATACTTCCATTCCTTAAGGAACATGGAAGTAAATCACCATACTTCCATTCCTTAAGGAATATGGATTTAAAATTACCCTTGATAAAACATAAAATGTTGCTGGTAAACAACCCTAATCCCTCAACCGATCTTCACGAAAACCAACAGGACTCGAGAACTCTACATTTCAGGGCTGTGTGCAAAATATTATATGATTTTGTTTGAATTTGCGGCGGTTATCGTTTGCCATACAAAATACCCTTGATAAAACAAAAAATGTGGCTGGTAAACTACCCCTTTCCCTTAAACGATCTTCACCAAAAACAATAGGTCTTTAGTACTCAAGAAATCAGGGCTATATGCAAACACTTATTTGATTCTGTTTGAATTTGCGGCTCTTATCGTTTGCCATAGAAAATACCATTTTAAGACATAAAACGTTGCAGGTAAACTACCCCTTTCCCTTAAACCGATTTTCACCAACACCAATAGGTTTTGAGAAATCTACAATACAGGGCTGTATGCAAAACATCATTTGATTCTGTTTGAATTTGCGGCTGTTATCGTTTACCATAGAAAAATATCGGTATGGAGAACCATACATGACTTCCATATTCTAAGATTTATTTTTAAAATCATTTTCAGCCAAACAGCCAGGCTGTGTCTTACCTGCCTTTTTATTGCTGTATTAAATGAAAAATATTATATTACATTAAAATGAAAAAATTATAATTTTATTGCCTGGCAACAAAATTATTTTATTTTTTACAATTACCATTGTTTCAAAAAGTATAAATAAATTTTCAAGTACTTTACTCTTGTTAAAACGTAAAAGGTTGCTGGTAAACTACCCCTTCCCCTTAACCGATCTTCACCAAAATCGAAAGTCATTGAGACCTCTACAGTTCAGGGACGTATGCAAAAAATTATTTGATTCTGTTTGAATTTGCGGCTGTTATCGTTTGCCAAAAAAAATACGCTTGATAAAAAAACGTTGCAAGTAAACTACCCCTTCCCCTTAACCGATCTTCACCAAAAACAACAGGTCTTGAGTACTCTATAAACCAGGGCTGTGTGCAAAACATTATTTGATTCTGTTTGAATTTGCGGCTGTTATCGTTTGCCATAGAAAATACCCTAGTTAAAAAAACGTTGCTGGTAAACTACCCCTTTCCCTCAACCGATCGTCACCAAAAACGATAGGTCTTGAGAACTCTACAATTTAGGGCTGTATGCAAATAATCTTTTGATTCTGTTTGAATTTGCGGCTGTTATCGTTTGCCATAAGAAATACCCTTGTTAAAACATAAAACGTTACAGGTAAACTACCCCTTTCCCTTAACCGATATTCACCAAAAACAATAGATCTTGAGTACTCTACAAATCAGGGCTGTATGCAAAACATTATTTGATTCTGTTTGAATTTGCGTCTGTTATCGTTTGCCATAGAAAATACCCTTGTTAAAAAAACGTTGCAGGTAAACTACGCCTTTCCCTCAACCGAACTTCACCAAAAACAATAGGTCTTGAGAACTCAACAATCTAGGGCTGTATGCAAATAATCTTTTGATTCTGTTTGAATTTGCGGCTGTTATCGTTTGCCAAAGGAAATACCCTTGTTAAAACATAAAACGTTACTGGTAAACTACCCCTTTCCCTTAATCGATCTTCACCAAAATCAACAGATCTTGAGAACTCTACAATTCAGGGCCGTATGCGAAACATTATTTGATTCTGTTTGAATTTGCGGCTGTTATCGTTTGCCAAACAAACAAAATTACCCTTGCTAAAAAAAAACCGTTGCAGGTAAACTACCCCTTTCCCTTAACCGATCTTCACCAAAAACAATAGGTCGCGAGTAATCTGCAAATCAGGGCTGCATGCAAAAAATTATTTGATTCTGTTTGAATTTGCGGCAGTAATCGTTTGCCATAGAAAAAAAATCCATAGACAGACAGACAGACAGACAGACACTTTTCGGAAAACGACTTTTTTTCATGTTTTGAGTGTAGTAGAATCAGAATCTGCAATAATCTCGAACACGATTTTTTTTGCCATCACCATACTTCCATTCCTTAAGGAATATGGAAGTAAAAATTACCCTTGATAAAAAACTATTGCTGGTAAACTACCCCTTTGTCTTAACCGATCTTCACCAAAAACGATAGGTCTTGAGAACTCTACAATTCAGGGCTGTATGTAGAATATTATATGATTTTGTTTGAATTTGCGTCTGTTATCGTTTGCCATAAAAAATACCCTTGATAAAACAAAAATCGTGGCTGGCAAACTGCCCCTTTCCCTTAAGCGATCTTCACCAAAATCAACAGATCTTGAGAACTCTACAATTCATCGCTGTATGCGAAACATTATTTGATTCTGTTTGAATTTGCGGCTGTTGTCGTTTGCCAAACAAACAAAATTACCCTTGATAAAAAAATCCGCTGCTGGTAAACTACCCCTTTCCATCAACCGATCTTCACCAAAAACAATAGGTCGCGAGTACTCTACAAGTCAGGGCTGTATGCAAAAATTATTTGATTCTGTTTCAATTTGCGGCTGTTATCGTTAGCCATAGAAAAAAAATCTACAGACACACACACACAGACAGACACAGACACTTTTCGAAAAACGACTTTTTTCATGTTTTGAGTGTAGTAGAATCAGAATCTGCAATAATCTCGACCACGATTTTTTTGCCATCACCATACTTCCATTCCTTAAGGAACATGGAAGTAAATCACCATACTTCCATTCCTTAAGGAATATGGAAGTAAAATTACCCTTGATAAAACATAAAATGTTGCTGGTAAACAACCCTATTCCCTCAACCGATCTTCACGAAAACCAACAGGACTCGAGAACTCTACATTTCAGGGCTGTATGCAAAATATTATATGATTTTGTTTGAATTTGCGGCGGTTATCGTTTGCCATACAAAATACCCTTGATAAAACAAAAAACGTGGCTGGTAAACTACCCCTTTCCCTTAAACGATCTTCACCAAAAACAATAATTCTTTAGTACTCAAAAAATCAGGGCTATATGCAAACACTTATTTGATTCTGTTTGAATTTGCGGCTCTTATCGTTTGCCATAGAAAATACCATTTTAAAACATAAAACGTTGCAGGTAAACTACCCCTTTCCCTTAAACCGATTTTCACCAACACCAATAGTTATTGAGAAATCTACAATACAGGGCTGTATGCAAAACATCATTTGATTCTGTTTGAATTTGCGGCTGTTATCGTTTACCATAGAAAAATATCGGTATGGAGAACCATACATGACTTCCATATTCTAAGATTTATTTTTAAAATCATTTTCAGCCAAACAGCCAGGCTGTGTCTTACCTGCCTTTTTATTGCTGTATTAAATGAAAAATATTATATTACATTAAAATGAAAAAATTATAATTTTATTGCCTGGCAACAAAATTATTTTATTTTTTACAATTACCATTGTTTCAAAAAGTATAAATAAATTTTCAAGTACTTTACTCTTGTTAAAACGTAAAAGGTTGCTGGTAAACTACCCCTTCCCCTTAACCGATCTTCACCAAAATCAAAAGTCGTTGAGACCTCTACAGTTCAGGGACGTATGCAAAAAATTATTTGATTCTGTTTGAATTTGCGGCTGTTATCGTTTGCCAAAAAAAATACGCTTGATAAAAAAACGTTGCAGGTAAACTACCCCTTCCCCTTAACCGATCTTCACCAAAAACAACAGGTCTTGAGTACTCTATAAATCAGGGCTGTGTGCAAAACATTATTTGATTCTGTTTGAATTTGCGGCTGTTATCGTTTGCCATAGAAAATACCCTAGTTAAAAAAACGTTGCAGGTAAACTACCCCTTTCCCTCAACCGATCTTCACCAAAAACGATAGGTCTTGAGAACTCTACAATTTAGGGCTGTATGCAAATAATCTTTTGATTCTGTTTGAATTTGCGGCTGTTATCGTTTGCCATAGGAAATACACTTGTTAAAACATAAAACGTTACAGGTAAACTACCCCTTTCCCTTAACCGATCTTCACCAAAAACAATAGATCTTGAGTACTCTACAAATCAGGGCTGTATGCAAAACATTATTTGATTCTGTTTGAATTTGCGTCTGTTATCGTTTGCCATAGAAAATACCCTTGTTAAAAAAACGTTGCAGGTAAACTACGCCTTTCCCTCAACCGAACTTCACCAAAAACAACAGGTCTTGAGAACTCAACAATCTAGGGCTGTATGCAAATAATCTTTTGATTCTGTTTGAATTTGCGGCTGTTATCGTTTGCCAAAGGAAATACCCTTGTTAAAACATAAAACGTTACTGGTAAACTACCCCTTTCCCTTAATCGATCTTCACCAAAATCAACAGATCTTGAGAACTCTACAATTCAGGGCCGTATGCGAAACATTATTTGATTCTGTTTGAATTTGCGGCTGTTATCGTTTGCCAAACAAACAAAATTACCCTTGCTAAAAAAAAACCGTTGCAGGTAAACTACCCCTTTCCCTTAACCGATCTTCACCAAAAACAATAGGTCGCGAGTAATCTGCAAATCAGGGCTGCATGCAAAAAATTATTTGATTCTGTTTGAATTTGCGGCAGTAATCGTTTGCCATAGAAAAAAAATCTATAGATAGACAGACAGACAGACAGACAGACAGACAGACAGACACACAGACAGACAGACAGACAGACACACACACAGACACTTTTCGGAAAACGACTTTTTTTCATGTTTTGAGTGTAGTAGAATCAGAATCTGCAATAATCTCGAACACGATTTTTTTTGCCATCACCATACTTCCATTCCTTAAGGAATATGGAAGTAAAAATTACCCTTGATAAAAAACTATTGCTGGTAAACTACCCCTTTGTCTTAACCGATCTTCACCAAAAACGATAGGTCTTGAGAACTCTACAATTCAGGGCTGTATGTAGAATATTATATGATTTTGTTTGAATTTGCGTCTGTTATCGTTTGCCATAAAAAATACCCTTGATAAAACAAAAAACGTGGCTGGCAAACTGCCCCTTTCCCTTAAGCGATCTTCACCAAAATCAACAGATCT
This sequence comes from Magicicada septendecula, assembly GCA_034769895.1. NCBI lineage: Eukaryota > Metazoa > Arthropoda > Insecta > Hemiptera > Cicadidae > Magicicada > Magicicada septendecula. The sequence goes on along the minus strand of CM068376.1, from coordinate 199,981,352 downwards.
TGAGAACTCTACAATTCATCGCTGTATGCGAAACATTATTTGATTCTGTTTGAATTTGCGGCTGTTGTCGTTTGCCAAACAAACAAAATTACCCTTGATAAAAAAATCCGCTGCTGGTAAACTACCCCTTTCCATCAACCGATCTTCACCAAAAACAATAGGTCGCGAGTACTCTACAAGTCAGGGCTGTATGCAAAAATTATTTGATTCTGTTTCAATTTGCGGCTGTTATCGTTAGCCATAGAAAAAAAATCTACAGACACACACACACAGACAGACACAGACACTTTTCGAAAAACGACTTTTTTCATGTTTTGAGTGTAGTAGAATCAGAATCTGCAATAATCTCGAACACGATTTTTTTGCCATCACCATACTTCCATTCCTTAAGGAACATGGAAGTAAATCACCATACTTCCATTCCTTAAGGAATATGGAAGTAAAATTACCCTTGATAAAACATAAAATGTTGCTGGTAAACAACCCTATTCCCTCAACCGATCTTCACGAAAACCAACAGGACTCGAGAACTCTACATTTCAGGGCTGTATGCAAAATATTATATGATTTTGTTTGAATTTGCGGCGGTTATCGTTTGCCATACAAAATACCCTTGATAAAACAAAAAACGTGGCTGGTAAACTACCCCTTTCCCTTAAACGATCTTCACCAAAAACAATAGGTCTTTAGTACTCAAGAAATCAGGGCTATATGCAAACACTTATTTGATTCTGTTTGAATTTGCGGCTCTTATCGTTTGCCATAGAAAATACCATTTTAAAACATAAAACGTTGCAGGTAAACTACCCCTTTCCCTTAAACCGATTTTCACCAACACCAATAGGTATTGAGAAATCTACAATACAGGGCTGTATGCAAAACATCATTTGATTCTGTTTGAATTTGCGGCTGTTATCGTTTACCATAGAAAAATATCGGTATGGAGAACCATACATGACTTCCATATTCTAAGATTTATTTTTAAAATCATTTTCAGCCAAACAGCCAGGCTGTGTCTTACCTGCCTTTTTATTGCTGTATTAAATGAAAAATATTATATTACATTAAAATGAAAAAATTATAATTTTATTGCCTGGCAACAAAATTATTTTATTTTTTACAATTACCATTGTTTCAAAAAGTATAAATAAATTTTCAAGTACTTTACTCTTGTTAAAACGTAAAAGGTTGCTGGTAAACTACCCCTTCCCCTTAACCGATCTTCACCAAAATCGAAAGTCATTGAGACCTCTACAGTTCAGGGACGTATGCAAAAAATTATTTGATTCTGTTTGAATTTGCGGCTGTTATCGTTTGCCAAAAAAAATACGCTTGATAAAAAAACGTTGCAGGTAAACTACCCCTTCCCCTTAACCGATCTTCACCAAAAACAAAAGGTCTTGAGTACTCTATAAATCAGGGCTGTGTGCAAAACATTATTTGATTCTGTTTGAATTTGCGGCTGTTATCGTTTGCCATAGAAAATACCCTAGTTAAAAAAACGTTGCAGGTAAACTACCCCTTTCCCTCAACCGATCTTCACCAAAAACGATAGGTCTTGAGAACTCTACAATTTAGGGCTGTATGCAAATAATCTTTTGATTCTGTTTGAATTTGCGGCTGTTATCGTTTGCCATAGGAAATACCCTTGTTAAAACATAAAACGTTACAGGTAAACTACCCCTTTCCCTTAACCGATCTTCACCAAAAACAATAGATCTTGAGTACTCTACAAATCAGGGCTGTATGCAAAACATTATTTGATTCTGTTTGAATTTGCGTCTGTTATCGTTTGCCATAGAAAATACCCTTGTTAAAAAAACGTTGCAGGTAAACTACGCCTTTCCCTCAACCGAACTTCACCAAAAACAATAGGTCTTGAGAACTCAACAATCTAGGGCAGTATGCAAATAATCTTTTGATTCTGTTTGAATTTGCGGCTGTTATCGTTTGCCAAAGGAAATACCCTTGTTAAAACATAAAACGTTACTGGTAAACTACCCCTTTCCCTTAATCGATCTTCACCAAAATCAACAGATCTTGAGAACTCTACAATTCAGGGCCGTATGCGAAACATTATTTGATTCTGTTTGAATTTGCGGCTGTTATCGTTTGCCAAACAAACAAAATTACCCTTGCTAAAAAAAAACCGTTGCAGGTAAACTACCCCTTTCCCTTAACCGATCTTCACCAAAAACAATAGGTCGCGAGTAATCTGCAAATCAGGGCTGCATGCAAAAAATTATTTGATTCTGTTTGAATTTGCGGCAGTAATCGTTTGCCATAGAAAAAAAATCTATAGATAGACAGACAGACAGACAGACACACAGACAGACAGACAGACAGACACACACACAGACACTTTTCGGAAAACGACTTTTTTTCATGTTTTGAGTGTAGTAGAATCAGAATCTGCAATAATCTCGAACACGATTTTTTTTGCCATCACCATACTTCCATTCCTTAAGGAATATGGAAGTAAAAATTACCCTTGATAAAAAACTATTGCTGGTAAACTACCCCTTTGTCTTAACCGATCTTCACCAAAAACGATAGGTCTTGAGAACTCTACAATTCAGGGCTGTATGTAGAATATTATATGATTTTGTTTGAATTTGCGTCTGTTATCGTTTGCCATAAAAAATACCCTTGATAAAACAAAAAACGTGGCTGGCAAACTGCCCCTTTCCCTTAAGCGATCTTCACCAAAATCAACAGATCTTGAGAACTCTACAATTCATCGCTGTATGCGAAACATTATTTGATTCTGTTTGAATTTGCGGCTGTTGTCGTTTGCCAAACAAACAAAATTACCCTTGATAAAAAAATCCGCTGCTGGTAAACTACCCCTTTCCATCAACCGATCTTCACCAAAAACAATAGGTCGCGAGTACTCTACAAGTCAGGGCTGTATGCAAAAATTATTTGATTCTGTTTCAATTTGCGGCTGTTATCGTTAGCCATAGAAAAAAAATCTACAGACACACACACACAGACAGACACAGACACTTTTCGAAAAACGACTTTTTTCATGTTTTGAGTGTAGTAGAATCAGAATCTGCAATAATCTCGAACACGATTTTTTTGCCATCACCATACTTCCATTCCTTAAGGAACATGGAAGTAAATCACCATACTTCCATTCCTTAAGGAATATGGAAGTAAAATTACCCTTGATAAAACATAAAATGTTGCTGGTAAACAACCCTATTCCCTCAACCGATCTTCACGAAAACCAACAGGACTCGAGAACTCTACATTTCAGGGCTGTATGCAAAATATTATATGATTTTGTTTGAATTTGCGGCGGTTATCGTTTGCCATACAAAATACCCTTGATAAAACAAAAAACGTGGCTGGTAAACTACCCCTTTCCCTTAAACGATCTTCACCAAAAACAATAGGTCTTTAGTACTCAAGAAATCAGGGCTATATGCAAACACTTATTTGATTCTGTTTGAATTTGCGGCTCTTATCGTTTGCCATAGAAAATACCATTTTAAAACATAAAACGTTGCAGGTAAACTACCCCTTTCCCTTAAACCGATTTTCACCAACACCAATAGGTATTGAGAAATCTACAATACAGGGCTGTATGCAAAACATCATTTGATTCTGTTTGAATTTGCGGCTGTTATCGTTTACCATAGAAAAATATCGGTATGGAGAACCATACATGACTTCCATATTCTAAGATTTATTTTTAAAATCATTTTCAGCCAAACAGCCAGGCTGTGTCTTACCTGCCTTTTTATTGCTGTATTAAATGAAAAATATTATATTACATTAAAATGAAAAAATTATAATTTTATTGCCTGGCAACAAAATTATTTTATTTTTTACAATTACCATTGTTTCAAAAAGTATAAATAAATTTTCAAGTACTTTACTCTTGTTAAAACGTAAAAGGTTGCTGGTAAACTACCCCTTCCCCTTAACCGATCTTCACCAAAATCGAAAGTCATTGAGACCTCTACAGTTCACGGACGTATGCAAAAAATTATTTGATTCTGTTTGAATTTGCGGCTGTTATCGTTTGCCAAAAAAAATACGCTTGATAAAAAAACGTTGCAGGTAAACTACCCCTTCCCCTTAACCGATCTTCACCAAAAACAAAAGGTCTTGAGTACTCTACAAATCAGGGCTGTGTGCAAAACATTATTTGATTCTGTTTGAATTTGCGGCTGTTATCGTTTGCCATAAAAAATACCCTAGTTAAAAAAACGTTGCTGGTAAACTACCCCTTTCCCTCAACCGATCTTCACCAAAAACGATAGGTCTTGAGAACTCTACAATTTAGGGCTGTATGCAAATAATCTTTTGATTCTGTTTGAATTTGCGGCTGTTATCGTTTGCCATAGGAAATACCCTTGTTAAAACATAAAACGTTACAGGTAAACTACCCCTTTCCCTCAACCGATCTTCACCAAAAACAATAGATCTTGAGTACTCTACAAATCAGGGCTGTATGCAAAACATTATTTGATTCTGTTTGAATTTGCGTCTGTTATCGTTTGCCATAGAAAATACCCTTGTTAAAAAAACGTTGCAGGTAAACTACGCCTTTCCCTCAACCGAACTTCACCAAAAACAACAGGTCTTGAGAACTCTACAATTTAGGGCTGTATGCAAATAATCTTTTGATTCTGTTTGAATTTGCGGCTGTTATCGTTTGCCATAGGAAATACCCTTGTTAAAACATAAAACGTTACTGGTAAACTTCCCCTTTCCCTTAATCGATCTTCACCAAAATCAACAGATCTTGAGAACTCTACAATTGAGGGCTGTATGCGAAACATTATTTGATTCTGTTTGAATTTGCGGCTGTTATCGTTTGCCAAACAAACAAAATTACCCTTGCTAAAAAAAAACCGTTGCAGGTAAACTACCCCTTTCCCTTAACCGATCTTCACCAAAAACAATAGGTCGCGAGTAATCTGCAAATCAGGTCTGCATGCAAAAAATTATTTGATTCTGTTTGAATTTGCGGCAGTAATCGTTTGCCATAGAAAAAAAATCTACAGACAGACAGACAGACAGACAGACAGACAGACAGACAGACAGACAGACAGACAGACAGACAGACAGACAGACAGACAGACAGACAGACACACAGACAGACAGACAGACAGACACACACACAGACACTTTTCGGAAAACGACTTTTTTTCATGTTTTGAGTGTAGTAGAATCAGAATCTGCAATAATCTCGAACACGATTTTTTTTGCCATCACCATACTTCCATTCCTTAAGGAATATGGAAGTAAAAATTACCCTTGATAAAAAACTATTGCTGGTAAACTACCCCTTTGTCTTAACCGATCTTCACCAAAAACGATAGGTCTTGAGAACTCTACAATTCAGGGCTGTATGTAGAATATTATATGATTTTGTTTGAATTTGCGTCTGTTATCGTTTGCCATAAAAAATACCCTTGATAAAACAAAAAACGTGGCTGGCAAACTGCCCCTTTCCCTTAAGCGATCTTCACCAAAATCAACAGATCTTGAGAACTCTACAATTCATCGCTGTATGCGAAACATTATTTGATTCTGTTTGAATTTGCGGCTGTTGTCGTTTGCCAAACAAACAAAATTACCCTTGATAAAAAAATCCGCTGCTGGTAAACTACCCCTTTCCATCAACCGATCTTCACCAAAAACAATAGGTCGCGAGTACTCTACAAGTCAGGGCTGTATGCAAAAATTATTTGATTCTGTTTGAATTTGCGGCTGTTATCGTTTGCCATAGAAAAAAAATCTACACTCACACACACACACACACACACACACTTTTCTAAAAACGACTTTTTTTCATGTTTTGAGTGTAGTACAATCGGAATCTGCAATATTCTCGATCACGATTTTTTTTGCCATCAACATACTTCATTTCCTTAAGGAACATGGAAGTAAAATTACCCTTGATAAAAAACCGTTGCCGATAAACTACCCCCTTCCCTTAACCGATCTTTACCAAAAACGATAGGTCTTGAGAACTCTACAATTCAGGACTGTATGCAAAATATTATATGATTTTGTTTGAATTTGCGGCTGTTATCGTTTGCCATACAAAATACACTTGATAAAACAAAAAACGTGGCAGGTAAACTACCCCTTACCTTAAACGATCTTCACCAAAACAATAAGTCTTTAGTACTCAAGAAATCAGGGCTGTATGCAAAAACGTATTTGATTCTGTTTGAATTTGCGGCTTTTATTGTTTGCCATAGAAAATACCCGTGTTAAAACATAAAACGTTGCCGCTAAACTACCCCTTTCCCTTAACCGATCTTTACCAAAATCAACAGATCTTTAGAACTCTACAATTCAGGGCAGTATGCGAAACATTATTTGATTCTGTTTGAATTTGCGGCCGTTATCGTTTGCCAAACAAAGCAAATTACCCTTGATAAAAAAATCCGTTGCAGGTAAACTACCCCTTTCCCTCAACCGATCTTCACCAAAAACAATAGGTCGCGAGCACTCTACCCCTTTCCCTCAACCGATCTTCACCAAAAACAATAGGTCGCGAGTACTCTGCAAATCAGGCCTGTATGCAAAGGATTATTTGATTCTGTTTGAATTTGCGGCTTTTATAGTTTGTCAAATAAAAAAATCTACAGACACACAGACACTTTTCGAAAAATGACTTTTTTTCATGTTTTGAGTTTAGTACAATCAGAATCTGCAATAATCTCGAACACGATTTTTTTTGCCATCAGCTTACTTCCATTTCCTTAAGGAACATGGAAGTAAAATATCGGTATGGAGAACCATACATGACTTCCATGTTCTAAGATTTATATTTAAAATCATATTCGAAGTGAAATATTTCCGTAGAAACTACGTCTTTCTACTTATTGCTTCAGCATTAGCCACAGTAAGGTGGTCACAAACGTATACCACCTCACGTTTTCGCACTCGATTTTCACTGATGTTGGCAGTCGATGGCACTGCAGAAACGTCTGGTTTTACAGAAAACATTGGACTACGGCTAAACAGCCCGGGAAGCAATTTTAACAAAAAACTACTTCTTTGTTGCCGATAACGTAGTCCACATACAAAAAATTCTCCCCTCCACCATCAACTATAATTTTTAATAATAGAAAATTACCCCCACCCCGTTCACCTAACTTCTTCATTTATAGATATTTCACCTACGTTTCTACAGTGGATTACTATGAGCTTCTTATCAGGATACTTTATTTATAAAAATTAAGTACTTTACTCTTGTTAAATCATAAAATGTTTCAGGTAAACTACCCCTTTCTCTTAACCGCTCTTCTCCAAAATCAACAGACATTGTGTTCTGTATAATTCAAAAAGGTATGCAGAAGAGTAGTTGATTCTGTTTTAATGTACGGTAGTTATCGTTCGTAAAAAAAAATTACCCTTGATAAAACATAAAATGTTGCTGGTAAACAACCCTATTCCCTTAACCGATCTTCACCAAAACCAACAGGTCTTGAGAACTCTACATTTCAGGGCTGTATGCAAAATATTATATGATTCTGTTTGAATTTGCGCCTGTTATCGTTTGCCACACAAAATACAATTGATAAAACAAAAAACGTGGCTGGTAAACTACCCCTTTCCCTTAAACGATCTTCACCAAAAACAATAGGTCTTTAGTACTCAACAAATCAGGGCTGTATGCAAAAACGTATTTGATTCTGTTTGTATTTGCGGCTTTTATCGTTTGCCATAGAAAATACCTTTTGAAACATAAAACGTTGCTGGTAAACTACCCCTTTCCCTTAACCGATCTTCACCAAAAACAAAATGTCTTGAGAACTCAACAATTCAGGGCAGTATGCGAAACATTATTTGATTGTGATTGAATTTGCGGCTGTTGTCGTTTGCCATAAAAAATACCCGTGTTAAACACCAAACGTTGCCGGTAAACTACCCCTTTCCCTGAACCGATCTTTACCAAAATCAACAGATCTTGAGAACTCTACAATTCAGGGCTGTATGCGAAACATTATTTGATTCTGTTTGAATTTGCGGCTGTTATCGATTGCCAAACAAACAAAATTACCCTTGATAAAAAAATCCGTTGCAGGTAAACTACCCCTTTCCCTCAACCGATCTTCACCAAAAACAATCGGTCGCGAGTACTCTACAAATCTGGGCTGTATGCAAAAGTTATTTGATTCTGTTTGAACTTGCGGCTGTTATCGTTTGCCATAGAAAAAAAATCTACACACACACACACCCACACTTTTCGAAAAACGACTTTTTTTCATGTTTTGCGTGTAGTACAATCAGAATCTGCAACAATCTCGAACACTATTTTGTTTGCCATCACCATACTTCAATTTCCTTAAGGAACATGGAAGTAAAATTACACTTGATAAAAAACCGTTGCCGATAAGCTACCCCTTTCCCTTAACCGATCTTCACCAAAAACGATAGGTCTTGAGAACTCTACAATTCAGGGCTGTATGCAAAATATTATATGATTTTGTTTGAATTTGCGGCTCTTATCGTTTGCCATACAAAATACCCTTGTTAAAACAAAAAACGTGGCAAGTAAACTACCCCTTCCCTTAAACGATCTTCACCAAAAACAATAGGTCTTTAGTACTCAAGAAATCAGGGCTGTATGCAAAAACGTATTTGATTGTGTTTGAATTTGCGGCTTTTATCGTTTGCCATAGAAAATACCCTTTCAAACATAAAACGTTGCTGGTAAACTACCCCTTTCCCTTAACCGATCTTCACTAAAAACAAAAGATCTTGAGAACTCTACAATTCAGGGCAGTATGCGAAACATTATTTGATTATGATTGAATTTGCGGCTTTTATCGTTTGCAAAAGAAAATACCCTTGTTAAAACAAAAAACGTGGCAAGTAAACTACCCCTTCCCTTAAACGATCTTCACCAAAAACAATAGGTCTTTAGTACTCAAGAAATCAGGGCTGTATGCAAAAACGTATTTGATTGTGTTTGAATTTGCGGCTTTTATCGTTTGCCATAGAAAATACCCTTTGAAACATAAAACGTTGCTGGTAAACTACCCCTTTCCCTTAACCGATCTTTACCAAAATCAACAGATCTTGAGAACTCTACAATTCAGGGCTGTATGCGAAACATTATTTGATTCTGTTTCAATTTGCGGCTGTTATCGTTTGCCAAACAAAGAAAATTACCCGTGATAAAAATATCCGTTGCCGGTAAACTACCCCTTTCCCTCAACCGATCTTCACCAAAAACAATAGGTCGCGAGTACTCTACAAATCAGGGCTGCGTGCAAAAAATTATTTGATTCTGTTTCAATTTGCGGCTGTTATCGTTAGCCATAGAAAAAAAATCTACAGACACACACACACAGACAGACACAGACACTTTTCGAAAAACGACTTTTTTCATGTTTTGAGTGTAGTAGAATCAGAATCTGCAATAATCTCGAACACGATTTTTTTTGCCATCACCATACTTCCATTCCTTAAGGAACATGGAAGTAAATCACCATACTTCCATTCCTTAAGGATTATGGAAGTAAAATTACCCTTGATAAAACATAAAATGTTGCTGGTAAACAACCCTATTCCCTCAACCGATCTTCACGAAAACCAACAGGACTCGAGAACTCTACATTTCAGGGCTGTATGCAAAATATTATATGATTTTGTTTGAATTTGCGGCGGTTATCGTTTGCCATACAAAATACCCTTGATAAAACAAAAAACGTGGCTGGCAAACTGCCCCTTTCCCTTAAGCGATCTTCACCAAAATCAACAGATCTTGAGAACTCTACAATTCATCGCTGTATGCGAAACATTATTTGATTCTGTTTGAATTTGCGGCTGTTGTCGTTTGCCAAACAAACAAAATTACCCTTGATAAAAAAATCCTCTGCTGGTAAACTACCCCTTTCCATCAACCGATCTTCACCAAAAACAATAGGTCGCGAGTACTCTACAAATCAGGGCTGTATGCAAAATTATTTGATTCTGTTTGAATTTGCGGCTGTTATCGTTTGCAATAGAAAAAAAATCCACACACACACACACACACACACACACACACACACACACTTTTCGAAAAAAAACGACTTTTTTTCATGTTTTGAGTGTAGTACAATCAGAATCTGCAATAATCTCGAACACGATTTTTTTTGCCATCACCATACTTCTATTTCCTTAAGGAACATGGAAGTAAAATTACCGTTGATAAAAAACCGTTGCCGATAAACTACCCCTTTCCCTTAACCGATCTTCACCAAAAACGATAGGTCTTGAGAACTCTACAATTCAGGGCTGTATGCAAAATGTTGTATGATTTTGGTGAATCAAAACAAAAAATTATATGATTTTGTTTGAATTTGCGGCTGTTATCGTGTGCCATACAAAATACTCTTGATAAAACAAAAAACGTGGCTGGTAAACTACCCCTTCCCTTAAACGATCTTCACCAAAAACAATAGGTTTTTAGTACTCAAGAAATCAGGGCTGTATGCAAAAACGTATTTGATTCTGTTTGAATTTGCGGCCGTTATCGTTTGCCAAACAAAGGAAATTACCCTTGATAAAAAAATCCGTTGCAGGTAAACTACCCCTTCCCCTCGACCGATCTTCACCAAAAACAATAGATCGCGAGTACTCTACAAATCAGGCCTGTATGCAAAGAATTATTTGATTCTGTTTGGATTTGCGGCTGTTATCGTTTGTCAAAAAAAAAAATCTACAGACACACAGACACACACACAGACACTTTTCGAAAAATGACTTTTTTTCATGTTTTGAGTTTAGTACAATCAGAATCTGCAATAATCTCGAACACGATTTTTTTTGCCATCACCATACTTCCATTTCCTTAAGGAACATGGAAGTAAAATATCGGTATGGAGAACCATACATGACTTCCATGTTCTAAGATTTATATTTAAAATCATATTCTAATGAAATATTTCCGTAGAAACTACGTCTTTCTACTTATTGCTTCAGCATTAACCACAGTAAGGTGGTCACAAACGTATACCACCTCACGTTTTCGCACTCGATTTTCACTGATGTTGGCAGTCGATGGCACTGCAGAAACGTCTGGTTTTACAGAAAACATTGGACTACAGCTAAACAGCCCGGGAAGCAATTTTAACAAAAAACTACTTCTTTGTTGCCGATAACGTAGTCCACATACAAAAAATTCTCCCCTCCACCATCAACTATAATTTTTAATAATAGAAAATTACCCCCACCCCATTCACCTAACTTCTTCATTTATAGATATTTATCTACGTTTCTACAGTGGATTACTATGAGCTTCTTATCAGGATACTTTATTTATAAAATTTAAGTACTTTACTCTTGTTAAATCATAAAATTTTTCAGGTAAACTACCCCTTTCTCTTAACCGCTCTTCTCCAAAATCAACAGACCTTGTGTTCTGTATAATTCAAAAAGGTATGCAGAAGAGTAGTTGATTCTGTTTTAATGTACGGCAGTTATCGTTCGTAAAAATAAAAACATCATTTGATTCTGTTTGAATCTGCGGCTGTTATCGTTTACCATAGAAAAATATCGGTATGGAGAACCATACATGATTTCCATATTCTAAGATTTATTTTTAAAATCATTTTCAGCCAAACAGCCAGGCTGTGTCTTACCTGCCTTTTTATTGCTGTATTAAATGAAAAATATTATATTACATTAAAATGAAAAAATTATAATTTTATTGCCTGGCAACAAAATTATTTTATTTTTAACAATTACCATTGTTTCAAAAAGTATAAATAAATTTTCAAGTACTTTACTCTTGTTAAAACGTAAAAGGTTGCAGGTAAACTACCCCTTCCCCTTAACCGATCTTCACCAAAATCGAAAGTCATTGAGACCTCTACAATTCAGGGACGTATGCAAAAAATTATTTGATTCTGTTTGAATTTGCGGCTGTTATCGTTTGCCAAAAAAAATACGCTTGATAAAAAAACGTTGCAGGTAAACTACCCCTTCCCCTTAACCGATGTTCACCAAAAAAAACAGGTCTTGAGTACTCTACAAATCAGGGCAGCGTGCAAAACATTATTTGATTCTGTTTGAATTTGCGGCTGTTATCGTTTGCCATAGAAAATACCCTTGTTAAAAAAACGTTGCAGGTAAACTACCCCTTTCCCTCAAACGATCTTCACCAAAAACAATAGGTATTGAGAACTCTACAATTTAGGGCTGTATGAAAATAATCTTTTGATTCTGTTTGAATTTGCGGCTGTTATCGTTTGCCATATGAAATACCCTTGTTAAAACATAAAACGTTACAGGTAAACTACCCCTTTCCCTTAACCGATCTTCACCAAAAACAACAGATCTTGAGTACTCTACAAATCAGGGCTGTATGCAAAACATTATTTGATTCTGTTTGAATTTGCGGCTGTTATCGTTTGCCAAACAAACAAAATTACCCTTGCTAAAAAAAAACCGTTGCTGGTAAACTACCCCTTTCCCTTAACCGATCTTCACCAAAAACAATAAGTCGCGAGTAATTTGCAAATCAGGGCTGCATGCAAAAAATTATTTGATTCTGTTTGAATTTGCGGCAGTAATCGTTTGCCATAGAAAAAAAATCTACAGACAGACAGACAGACAGACAGACAGACAGACAGACAGACAGACACACACACAGACACTTTTCGGAAAACGACTTTTTTTCATGTTTTGAGTGTAGTAGAATCAGAATCTCCAATAATCTCGAACACGATTTTTTTTGCCATCACCATACTTCCATTCCTTAAGGAATATGGAAGTAAAAATTACAATTGATAAAACATAAAATGTTGCTGGTAAACAACCCTATTCCCTTAACCGATCTTCACCAAAACCAACAGGTCTTGAGAACTCTACATTTCAGGGCTGTACGCAAAATATTATATGATTCTGTTTGAATTTGCGGCTGTTATCGTTTGCCAAACAAACAAAATTACAATTGAAAAAAAAACCGTTGCCGGTAAACTACCCCTTTCCCTCAACCGATCTTCACCAAAAACAGTAGGTCACGAGTACTCTACAAATCAGGGCTGCATGCAAAAAATTATTTGATTCTGTTTCAATTTGCGGCTGTTATCGTTTGCCAAAAAAAAAAATCTACAGACACACACACACAGACAGACACACAGACAGACACAGACACTTTTCGAAAAACGACTTTTTTCATGTTTTGAGTGTAGTACAATCAGAATCTGCAATAATCTCGAACACGATTTTTTTCTGCCATCACCATACTTCCATTTCCTTAAGGAACATGGAAGTAAATCACCATACTTCCATTCCTTAAGGAATTAGGAAGTAAAATTACCCTTGATAAAACATAAAATGTTGCTGGTAAACAACCCTATTCCCTCAACCGATCTTCACGAAAACCAACAGGTCTCGAGAACTCTACATTTCAGGGCTGTATGCAAAATATTATATGATTTTGTTTGAATTTGCGGCTGTTATCGTTTGCCATACAAAATACCCTTGATAAAACAAAAAACGTGGCTGGTAAACTACCCCTTTCCCTTAAACGATCTTCACCAAAAACAATAGGTCTTTAGAACTCAAGAAATCAGGGCTATATGCAAAAACTTATTTGATTCTGTTTGAATTTGCGGCTCTTATCGTTTGCCATAGAAAATACCATTTTAAAACATAAAACGTTGTAGGTAAACTACCCCTTTCCCTTAAACCGATTTTCACCAACACCAATAGGTATTGAGAACTCTACAATACAGGGCTGTATGCAAAATATCATTTGATTCTGTTTGAATTTGCGGCTGTTATCGTTTACCATAGAAAAAAATTACTCTTGATAAAAAACTGTTGCTGGTAAACTACCCCTTTCCCTTAACCGATCTTCACCAAAAACGATAGGTCTTGAGAACTCTGCAATTCAGGGCTGTATGTAGAATATTATATGATTTTGTTTGAATTTGCGTCTGTTATCGTTTGCCATAAAAAATACCCTTGATAAAACAAAAAACGTGGCTGGTAAACTACCCCTTTCCCTTAAGCGATCTTCACCAAAATCAACAGATCTTGAGAACTCTACAATTCAGGGCTGTATGCGAAACATTATTTGACTCTGTTTGGATTTGCGGCTGTTGTCGTTTGCCAAACAAACAAAATTACCCTTGATAAAAAAATCCGTTGCAGGTAAACTACCCCTTCCCATCAACCGATCTTCACCAAAAACAATAGGTCGCGAGTACTCTACAAATCAGGGCTGTATGCAAAAGTTATTTGATTCTGTTTGAATTTGCGGCTGTTATCGTTTGCCATAGAAAAAAAATCCACACACACACACACACACACACACACACACACACTTTTCGAAAAAAAACGACTTTTTTTCATGTTTTGAGTGTAGTACAATCAGAATCTGCAATAATCTCGAACACGATTTTTTTTGCCATCACCATACTTCCATTACCTTAAGGAACATGGAAGTAAAATTACCGTTGATAAAAAACCGTTGCCGATAAACTACCCCTTTCCCTTAACCGATCTTCACCAAAAACGATAGGTCTTGAGAACTCTACAATTCAGGGCTGTATGCAAAATATTATATGATTTTGTTTGAATTTGCGGCTGTTATCGTTTGCCATACAAAATACCCTTGATAAAACAAAAAACGTGGCTGGTAAACTACCCCTTCCCTTAAACGATCTTCACCAAAAACAATAGGTCTTTAGTGCTCAAGAAATCAGGGCTGTATGCAAAAACGTATTTTATTCTGTTTGATTTTGTGGCTGTTATCGTTTGCCAAACAAAGAAAATTACCCTTTATAAAAAAATCCGTTGCTGGTAAACTACCGCTTTCCCTCGACCGATCTTCACCAAAAACAATAGGTCGCGAGTACTCTACAAATCAGGCTTGTATGCAAAGAATTATTTGTTTCTGTTTGAATTTGCGGCTGTTATCGTTTGTCAAAAAAAAAATCTACAGACACACAGACACACACACAGACACTTTTCGAAAAATGACTTTTTTTCATGTTTTGAGTTTTGTACAATCAGAATCTGCAATAATCTCGAACACGATTTTTTTTGCCATCACCATACTTCCATTTCCTTAAGGAACATGGAAGTAAAATATCGGTATGGAGAACCATACATGACTTCCATGTTCTAAGATTTATATTTAAAATCATATTCTAAATGAAATATTTCCGTAGAAACTACGTCTTTCTACTTATCGCTTCAGCATTAACCACAGTAAGGTGGTCACAAACGTATACCACCTCACGTTTTCGCACTCGATTTTCACTGATGTTGGCAGTCGATGGCACTGCAGAAACGTCTGGTTTTACAGAAAACATTGGACTACGGCTAAACAGCCCGGGAAGCAATTTTAACAAAAAACTACTTCTTTGTTGCCGATAACGTAGTCCACATACAAAAAATTCTCCCCTCCACCATCAACTATAATTTTTAATAATGGAAAATTACCCCCACCCCGTTCACCTAACTTCTTCATTTATAGATATTTCATCTACGTTTCTACAATGGATTAGTATGAGCTTCTTATCAGGATACTTTATTTATAAAAATTAAGTACTTTACTCTTGTTAAATCATAAAATGTTTCCGGTAAACTACCCCTTTCTCTTACCCGCTCTTCTCCAAAATCAACAGACCTTGTGTTCTGTATAATTCAAAAAGGTATGCAGAAGAGTAGTTGATTCTGTTTTAATGTACGGCAGTTATCGTTCGTAAAAATAAAAATTACCCTTGATAAAACATAAAATGTTGCTGGTAAACAACCCTATTCCCTTAACCGATCTTCACCAAAACCAACAGGTCTTGAGAACTCTACATTTCAGGGCTGTATGCAAAATATTATATGATTCTGTTTGAATTTGCGGCTGTTATCGTTTGCCAAACAAACAAAATTACCCTTGATAAAAAAATCCGTTGCTGGTAAACTACCCCTTTCCCTCAACCGATCTTCACCAAAAACAATAGGTCGCGAGTACTCTACAAATCAGGGCTGCGTGCAAAAAATTATTTGATTATGTTTCAATTTGCGGCTGTTATCGTTTGCCATAGAAAAAAATCTACAGACACACACACACAGACAGACACAGACACTTTTCGAAAAACGACTTTTTTCATGTTTTGAGTGTAGTAGAATCAGAATCTGCAATAATCTCGAACACGATTTTTTTTGCCATCACCATACTTCCATTCCTTAAGGAACATGGAAGTAAATCACCATACTTCCATTCCTTAAGGAATATGGAAGTAAAATTACCCTTGATAAAACATAAAATGTTGCTGGTAAACAACCCTATTCCCTCAACCGATCTTCACGAAAACCAACAGGTCTCGAGAACTCTACATTTCAGGGCTGTATGCAAAATATTATATGATTTTGTTTGAATTTGCGGCTGTTATCGTTTGCTATACAAAATACCCTTGATAAAACAAAAAACGTGGCTGGTAAACTACCCCTTTCCATTAAACGATCTTCACCAAAAACAATAGGTCTTTAGTACTCAAGAAATCAGGGCTATATGCAAACAATTATTTGATTCTGTTTGAATTTGCGGCTCTTATCGTTTGCCATAGAAAATACAATTTTAAAACATAAAACGTTGCAGGTAAACTACCCCTTTCCCTTAAACCGATTTTCACCAACACCAATAGGTATTGAGAACTCTACAATACAGGGCTGTATGCAAAACATCATTTGATTCTGTTTGAATTTGCGGCTGTTATCGTTTACCATAGATAAATATCGGTATGGAGAACCATACATGACTTCCATATTCTAAGATTTATATTTAAAATCATTTTCGAAATGAAATATTACCATAGAAACTACATCTTTCTACTTACTGCTTCAGCCTTAACCACAGTACTGTGGTCACTAACGTATACCACCTCACGTTATCGCACTCGATTTTCACTGATGATGGAAGTCGATGGCATTGCCGAAATGTCTGGTTTTGTAGAAAACATTGGACTACGGCCAAATATCCCGGGAAGGAATTTTAACAAAAACTACTTCTTTGTTGCCGATAACGTTGTACACATATATATCAGTGGCGAAGTTACATGGAGGCAATTGAGGCAATGCCTACCCTAACAAATTCTGTAGAATAAAAATTATAAATACGTATGAACTACATAACGTAAAGATTATACATTGTTACTGTGACTGTCAAATTTATTAAACCGAAACGTGCTTTATTGAGCGACCGCTAGATGGTGACAGGTGAGATTCGGCATAGTTCGTTTAAATCGAATGAGGCAACCTGAACTTGCCTCAGCGTTTTTTGTATACATCGTATGTAAGCAATGTAGTGGTTAGATAGGGAAGTGTAGGGAGGGGGGATTGTCCCGCGCTGTACACATAGAGCGTTGAGGCATGCCTCACTTCTGTGGTCCAAACAGTTAAGTTAAAGCGCCTGTGTTGTTACTAAGTGTTTATTTTATGCGGTTATTAAAAGTGTCACTGTTATTCCGCTGAACTAACAGATGATCAAGATTGTTATTTGAATTATTTGTAACATTAAACATATATATAGAAACTAACCAAGTTTAAAAATTTGAAGTTCAATCAGTTGTATTATTGTGTATGACTAATACAAGGATTGTTCAATAGACACACGTATAGAGCTGTAAAGCATTTTTTATTCAACGATTTTAAAAGAAGTCTCCAATAACATTAAGACATGAGTTCCACTGTTGCGCTAACCTGTAGATTCCCTGCTAGCAAAATTCTTACGGCTGTTTGTGGAACCATTCGGTTACAGCAAACTCTACTTCAGCGTCCGATTTGACCCACCGTCCTTTTAGTGATTCCTTAAAAAAAATTTAAGATAAGATTTTTGCCTACCCATTCATTAACTACTAGCTTCGCCAGTAAGCAAATTGATGTCCATTTTTTCGGCTTGCACGCGTTATGTTGGTGTGGGTTTCGGCACTTTCCATTTAAAAAGCGTGCAAACGTAAGAAAATAAACATGAGTGAGGCCAGAAATAACGTGAATTGTGTGTTTGTGTCTTACCTGCCTTTTTATTGCCGTATTAAATGAAAAATATTATATTACATTAAAATTAAAAAATTTCAATTTTATTGCCTGGCAACAAAATTATTTTATTTTTAACAATTACCATTGTTTCAAAAAGGTTAAATAAATTTGCAAGTACTTTACTCTTGTTAAAACGTAAAAGGTTGCAGGTAAACTACCCCTTCCCCTTAACCGATCTTCACCAAAATCGAAAGTCCTTGAGACCTCTACAATTCAGGGATGTATGCAAAAAATTATTTGATTCTGTTTGAATTTGCGGCTGTTATCGTTTGCCATAGAAAATACGCTTGATAAAAAAACGGTGCAGGTAAACTACCCCTTCCCCTTAACCGATCTTCACCAAAAACAATAGGTCTTGAGTACTATACAAATCAGGGCTGTATGTAAAACATTATTTGATTCTGTTTGAATTTGCGGCTGTTATCGTTTGCCATAGGAAATACCCTTGTTAAAACATAAAACGTTACAGGTAAACTACCCCTTTACCTCAACCGACCTTCACCAAAAACAATAGGTCTTGAGAAATCTACAATTTAGGGCTGTATGCAAATAATCGTTTGATTCTGTTTGAATTTGCGGCTGTTATCGTTTGCCATCGGAAATACCCTTGTTAAAACATAAAACGTTACAGGTAAACTACCCCTTTCCCTTAACCGATCTTCACCAAAAACAATAGATCTTGAAAACTCTACAATTCAGGGCTGTATACGAAACATTATTTAAGTCTGTTTGAATTTGCGGCAGTTATCGTTTGCCAAAAAAAAAATTCCCTTTATAAAAAAAACCGTTGCAGGTAAACTACCCCTTCCCCTCAACCGATCTTCACCAAAAACAACACTTCGCGAGTACTCTACAAATCAGGGCTGTATGCAAAAAATTATTTGATTCTGTTTGAATTTGCGGCAGTTATCGTTTGCCATAGAAAATACGCTTGATAAAAAACGTTGCAGGTAAACTACCCCTTCCCCTCAACCGACCTTCACCAAAAACAACAGGTCTTGAGTACTCTACAAATCAGAGCTGTATGCAGAAAATTATTTTATTCTGTTTGAATTTGCGGCTGTTATCGTTTGCCATAGAAAATACCCTTGTTAAAAAAACGTTGTGGGTAAACTACCCCTTTCCCTTAACCGATCTTCACCAAAAACAATAGGTCTTGAGAACTCTACAATTTAGTGCTGTATGCAAATAATCTTTTGATTCTGTTTGAATTTGCGGCTGTTATCGTTTGCCATAGGAAATACCCTTGTTAAAACATAAAACGTTACAAGTAAACTACACCTTTCCCTTAACCGATCTTCACCAAAAACAAACGGTCTTGAGAACTCTACAATTCAGGGCTGTATACGAAACATTATTTCATTCTGTTTGAATTTGCGGCTGTTATCGTTTGCCAAAAAAAAAATTTCCCTTGATAAAAAAAACCGTTGCTGGTAAATTACCCCTTTCCCTCAACCGATCTTCACCAAAAAGAATAGGTCGCGAGTACTCTACAACTCAGGGCTGTATGCAAAAAATTATTTGATGCTGTTTGAATTTGCGGCTGTTATCGTTTGCCATAAAAAATACACTTGTTAAAAAAACGTTGTAGGTAAACTACCCCTTTCCCTTAACCGATCTTCACCAAAAACAATAGGTCTTGAGAACTCTATAATTTAGGGCTGTATGCAAATAATCTTTTGATTCTGTTTGAATTTGCGGCCGTTATCGTTTGCCATAGGAAATACCCTTGTTAAAACATAAAACGTTACAAGTAAACTACCCCTTTCCCATAACCGATCTTCACCAAAAACAATAGGTCCCGAGTACTCTACAATTTAGGGCTATATGCAAATAATCTTTTGATTCTGTTTGAATTTACGGCTGTTATCGTTTGCCATAGGAAATACCCTTGTTAAAACATAAAACGTTACAAGTAAACTACCCCTTTCCCTTAACCGATCTTCACCAAAAACAAAACGTCTTGAGAACTCTACAATTAAGGGCTGTATACGAAACATTATTTGATTATGTTTGAATTTGCGGCTGTTATCGTTTGCCAAAAAAAAAAAAATATCCCTTGATAAACAAAAACCGTTGCAGGTAAACTACCCATTTCCTTCAACCGATCTTCACCAAAAACAATAGGTCGCGAGTACTCTACAAATCAGGGTTGTATGCAAAAAATTATTTGATTCTGTTTGAATTTGCGGCAGTTATCGTTTGCCATAGAAAAAAAATCTACAGACACACAGACACACAGACACACACACAGACACACACACAGACACACACACACACAGACACTTTTCGGAAAACGACTTTTTTTCATGTTTTGAGTGTAGTAGAATCAGAATCTGCAATAATCTCGAACACGATTTTTTTTGCCATCACCATACTTCCATTTCCTTAAGGAGCATGGAAGTAAAATTACCGTTGATAAAAAACCGTTGCCGATAAACTACCCCTTTCCCTTAACCGATCTTCACCAAAAACGATAGGTCTTGAGAACTCTACAATTCAGGGCTGTATGCAAAATATTATATGATTTTGTTTGAATTTGCGGCTGTTATCGTTTGCCATACAAAATACTCTTGATAAAACAAAAAACGTGGCTGGTAAACTACCCCTTCCCTTAAACGATCTTCTCCAAAAACAATAGGTCTTTAGTACTCAAGAAATCAGGGCTGTATGCAAAAACGTATTTGATTCTGTTTGATTTTGCGGCTGTTATCGTTTGCCAAACAAAGAAAATTACCCTTTATAAAAAAATCCGTTGCCGGTAAACTACCCCTTCCCCTTGACCGATCTTCACCAAAAACAATAGGTCGCGAGTACTCTACAAATCAGGCTTGTATGCAAAGAATTATTTGATTCTGTTTGAATTTGCGGCTGTTATCGTTTGTCAAAAAAAAAAATCTACAGACACACAGACACACACACAGACACTTTTCGAAAAATGACTTTTTTTCATGTTTTGAGTTTAGTACAATCAGAATCTGCAATAATCTCGAACACGATTTTTTTTGCCATCACCATACTTCCATTTCCTTAAGGAACATGGAAGTAAAATATCGGTATGGAGAACCATACATGACTTCCATGTTCTAAGATTTATATTTAAAATCATATTATAAATGAAATATTTCCGTAGATACTACGTCTTTCTACTTATTGCTTCAGCATTAACCACAGTAAGGTGGTCACAAACGTATACCACCTCACGGTTTCGCACTCGATTTTCACTGATGTTGGCAGTCGATGACACTGCAGAAACGTCTGGTTTTACAGAAAACATTGGACTACGGCTAAACAGCCCGGGAAGCAATTTTAACAAAAAACTACTTCTTTGTTGCCGATAACGTAGTCCACATACAAAAAATTCTCCCCTCCACCATCAACTATAATTTTTAATAATAGAAAATTACCCCCACCCCGTTCACCTAACTTCTTCATTTATAGATATTTCATCAACGTTTCTACAGTGGATTACTATGAGCTTCTTATCAGGATACTTTATTTATAAAAATTAAGTACTTTACTCTTGTTAAATCATAAAATGTTTTAGGTAAACTACCCCTTTCTCTTAACCGCTCTTCTCCAAAATCAACAGACCTTGTGTTCTGTATAATTCAAAAAGGTATGCAGAAGAGTAGTTGATTCTGTTTTAATGTACGGCAGTTATCGTTCGTAAAAATAAAAATTACCCTTGATAAAACATAAAATGTTGCTGGTAAACAACCCTATTCCCTTAACCGATCTTCACCAAAACCAGCAGGTCTTGAGAACTATACATTTCAGGGCTGTATGCAAAATATTATATGATTCTGTTTGAATTTGCGGCTGTTATCGTTTGCCAAACAAACAAAATTACCCTTGAAAAAAAACCGTTGCCGGTAAACTACCCCTTCCCCTCAACCGATCTTCACCAAAAACAGTAGGTCGCGAGTACTCTACAAATCAGGGCTGCATGCAAAAAATTATTTGATTCTGTTTCAATTTGCGGCTGTTATCGTTTGCCATAGAAAAAAAATCTACAGACACACACACACAGGCAGACACACAGACAGACACAGACACTTTTCGAAAAACGACTTTTTTCATGTTTTGAGTGTAGTACAATCAGAATCTGCAATAATCTCGAACACGATTTTTTTCTGCCATCACCATACTTCCATTTCCTTAAGGAACATGGAAGTAAATCACCATACTTCCATTCCTTAAGGAATTAGGAAGTAAAATTACCCTTGATAAAACATAAAATGTTGCTGGTAAACAACCCTATTCCCTCAACCGATCTTCACGAAAACCAACAGGTCTCGAGAACTCTACATTTCAGGGCTGTATGCAAAATATTATATGATTTTGTTTGAATTTTCGGCTGTTATCGTTTGCCATACAAAATACCCTTGATAAAACAAAAAACGTGGCTGGTAAACTACCCCTTTCCCTTAAACGATCTTCACCAAAAACAATAGGTCTTTAGAACTCAAGAAATCAGGGCTATATGCAAAAACTTATTTGATTCTGTTTGAATTTGCGGCTCTTATCGTTTGCCATATAAAATACCATTTTAAAACATAAAACGTTGCTGGTAAACTACCCCTTTCCCTTAAACCGATTTTCACCAACACCAATAGGTATTGAGAACTCTACAATACAGGGCTGTATGCAAAATATCATTTGATTCTGTTTGAATTTGCGGCTGTTATCGTTTACCATAGAAAAAAATTACCCTTGATAAAAAACTGTTGCTGGTAAACTACCCCTTTCCCTTAACCGATCTTCACCAAAAACGATAGGTCTTGAGAACTCTGCAATTCAGGGCTGTATGTAGAATATTATATGATTTTGTTTGAATTTGCGTCTGTTATCGTTTGCCATAAAAAATACCCTTGATAAAACAAAAAACGTGGCTGCTAAACTACCCCTTTCCCTTAAGCGATCTTCACCAAAAACAATAGGCCTTTAGTACTCAAGAAATCAGGGCTATATGCAAACACTTATTTGATTCTGTTTGAATTTGCGGCTCTTATCGTTTGCCATAGAAAATACCATTTTAAAACATAAAACGTTGCAGGTAAACTACCCCTTTCCCTTAAACCGATTTTCACCAACACCAAAAGGTCTTGAGAACTCTACAATTTAGGGCTGTATGCAAATAATCTTTTCATTCTGTTTGAATTTGCGGCTGTTATCGTTTGCCATAGGAAATACCCTTGTTAAAACATAAAACGTTCCAGGTAAACTACCCCTTTCCCTTAACCGATCTTCACCAAAAACAATAGGTCTTGAGAACTCTACAATTCAGGGCTGTATGCGAAACATTATTTGATTCTGTTTGAATTTGCGGCTGTTATCGTTTGCCAAACAAACAAAATTTCCCTTGCTAAAAAAAAACCGTTGCCGGTAAACTACCCCTTTCCCTTAACCGATCTTCACCAAAAACAATAGGTCGCGAGAACTCTGCAAAACCGGGCTGTATGCAAAAAATTATTTGATTCTGTTTGAATTTGCGGCAGTTATCGTTTGCCATAGAAAAAAAATCTACAGACAGACACACAGACACACAGACAGACAGACAGACAGACAGACAGACAGACAGACAGACACACAGACACTTTTCGGAAAACGACTTTTTTTCATGTTTTGAGTGTAGTAGAATCAGAATCTGCAATAATCTCGAACACGATTTTTTTTGCCATCACCATACTTCCATTCCTTAAGGAATATGGAAGTAAAAAATTACCCTTGATAAAAAACTATTGCTGGTAAACTACCCCTTTGTCTTAATCGATCTTCACCAACAACGATAGGTCTTGAGAACTCTACAATTCAGGGCTGTATGTAGAATATTATATGATTTTGTTTGAATTTGCGTCTGTTATCGTTTGCCATAAAAAATACCCTTGATAAAACAAAAAACGTGGTTGGTAAACTACCCCTTCCAATTAAGCGATCTTCACCAAAATCAACAGATCTTGAGAACTCTACAATTCAGGGCTGTATGCGAAACCTTATTTGATTCTGTTTGAATTTGCGGCTGTTGTCGTTTGCCAAACAAACAAAATTACCCTTGATAAAAAAATCCGTTGCTGGTAAACTACCCCTTTCCATCAACCGACCTTCACCAAAAACAATAGGTCGCGAGTACTCTACAAATCAGGGCTGTATGCAAAAGTTATTTGATTCTGTTTGAATTTGCGGCTGTTATCGTTTGCCACAGTAAAAAAATCCACAAACACACACACACACACACACACACACACTTTTCGAAAAAAAAACGACTTTTTTTCATATTTTGAATGTAGTACAATCAGAATCTGCAATAATCTCGAACACGATTTTTTTTGCCATCACCATACTTCCATTTCCTTAAGGAACATGGAAGTAAAATTACCGTTGATAAAAAACCGTTGCCGATAAACTACCCCTTTCCCTTAACCGATCTTCACCAAAAACGATAGGTCTTGAGAACTCTACAATTCAGGGCTGTATGCAAAATATTATATGATTTTGTTTGAATTTGCGGTTGTTATCGTTTGCCATACAAAATACTCTTGATAAAACAAAAAACGTGGCTAGTAAACTACCCCTTCCCTTAAACGATCTTCACCAAAATCAATAGGTCTTTAGTACTCAAGAAATCAGGGCTGTATGCAAAAACGTATTTGATTCTGATTGAATTTGCGGCTGTTATCGTTTTCCAAACAAAGATAATTACCCTTGATAAAAAAATCCGTTGCAGGTACACTACCCCTTTCCCTCGACCGATCTTCACAAAAACAAAAGGTCGCGAGTACTCTACAAATCAGGCTTGTATGCAAAGAATTATTTGATTCTGTTTGAATTTGCGGCTGTTATCGTTTGTCAAAAAAAAAATCTACAGACACACACACACACACACACACACACACACACTTTTCGAAAAATGAATTTTTTTCATGTTTTGAGTTTAGTACAATCAGAATCTGCAATAATCTCGAACACGATTTTTTTTTCCATCACCATACTTCCATTTCCTTAAGGAACATGGAAGTAAAATATCGGTATGGAGAACCATACATGACTTCCATGTTCTAAGATTTATATTTAAAATCATATTCGAAATGAAATATTTCCGTAGAAACTACGTCTTTCTACTTATTGCTTCAGCATTAACCACAGTAAGGTGGTCACAAACGTATACCACCTCACGTTTTCGCACTCGATTTTCACTGATGTTGGCAGTCGATGGCACTGCAGAAACGTCTGGTTTTACAGAAAACATTGGACTACGGCTAAACAGCCCGGGAAGCAATTTTAACAAATAACTACTTCTTTGTTGCCGATAACGTAGTCCACATACAAAATATCGGCATGGAGAACCATACATGACTTCCATATTCTAAGATTTATATTTAAAATCATTTTCAGCCAAACAGCCAGGCTGTGTCTTACCTGCCATTTTATTGCTGTATTAAATGAAAAATATTATATTACATTAAAATGAGAAAATTATAATTTTATTGCCTGGCAACAAAATTATTTTATTTTTAACAATTACCATTGTTTCAAAAAGTTTAAATAAATTTTCAAGTACTTTACTCTTGTTAAAACGTAAAAGGTTGCAGGTAAACTACCCCTTCCCCTTAACCGATCTTCACCAAAATCGAAAGTCGTTGAGACCGCTACAATTGAGGTACGTATGAAAATAATTATTTGATTCTGTTTGAATTTGCGGCTGTTATCGTTTGCCATAGAAAATACGCTTGATAAAAAAACGTTGCAGGTAAACTACCCCTTCCCCTTAACCGATCTTCACCAAAATACAATAGGTCTTGAGTACTCTACAAATCAGGGCTGTATGCAAAACATTATTTGATTCTGTTTGAATTTGCGGCTGTTATCGTTTGCCATAGAAAATACCCTTGTTAAAAAAACGTTGCTGGTAAACTACCCTTTCCCTCAACCGATCTTCACCAAAAACAATAGGTCTTGAGAACTCTACAATTTAGGGCTGTGTGCAAATAATCTTTTGATTCTGTTTGAATTTGCGGCTGTTATCGTTTGCCATAAGAAATACCGTTGTTAAAACATAAAACGTTACAGGTAAACTACCCCTTTCCCTTAACCGATCTTCACCAAAAACAATAGGTCTTGAGTACTCTACAAATCAGGGCTGTATGCAAAACATTATTTGATTCTGTTTGAATTTGCGGCTGTTATCGTTTGCCATAGAAAATACCCTTGTTAAAAAAACGTTGCAGGTAAACTACCCCTTTCCCTCAACCGATCTTCACCAAAAACAATAGGTATTGAGAACTCTACAATTTAGGGCTGTATGCAAATAATCTTTTGATTCTGTTTGAATTTGCGGCTGTTATCGTTTGCCATAAGAAATACCCTTGTTAAAACATAAAACGTTACAGGTAAACTACCCCTTTCCCTTAACCGATCTTCACCACAAACCATAGGTCTTGAGTACTCTACAAATCAGGGCTGTATGCAAAACATTATTTGATTCTGTTTGAATTTGCGGCTGTTATCGTTTGCCATAGAAAATACCCTAGTTAAAAAAACGTTGCCGGTAAACTACCCCTTTCCCTCATCCGAACTTCACCAAAAACAATAGGTCTTGAGAACTCTACAACTTAGGGCTGTATGCAAATAATCTTTTGATTCTGTTTGAATTTGCGGCTGTTATCGTTTGCCATAGGAAATACCCTTGTTAAAACATAAAACGTTACAGGTAAACCACCCCTTTCCTTTAACCGATCTTCACCAAAATCAACAGATCTTGAGAACTCTACAATTCAGGGCTGTATGCGAAAGATTATTTGAATCTGTTTGAATTTGCGGCTGTTATCGTTTGCCAAACAAACAAAATTACCCTTGCTAAAAAAAACCCGTTGCAGGTAAACTACCCCTTTCCCTCAACCGATCTTCACCAAAAACAATATGTCGCGAGTACTCTGCAAACCAGCGCAGTATGCAAAAAATTATTTGATTCTGTTTGAATTTGCGGCAGTTATCGTTTGCCATAGAAAAAAAAATCTACAGACACACACACAGACAGACACACAGACCCACAGACAGACAGACACACACAGACACTTTTCGGAAAACGACTTTTTTTCATGTTTTGAGTTTAGTAGAATCAGAATCTGCAATAATCTCGAACACGATTTTTTTTTGCCATCACCATACTTCCATTCCTTAAGGAATATGGAAGTAAAAATTACCCTTGATAAAAAACTATTGCTGGTAAACTACCCCTTTGTCTTAACTGATCTTCACCAAAAACGATAGGTCTTGAGAACTCTACAATTCAGGGCTGTATGTAGAATATTATATGATTTTGTTTGAATTTGCGTCTGTTATCGTTTGCCATAAAAAATACCCTTGATAAAACAAATAACGTGGCTGGTAAACTACCCCTTTCCCTTAAGCGATCTTCACCAAAATCAACAGATCTTGAGAACTCTACAATTCAGGGCTGTATGCGAAACATTATTTGATTCTGTTTGAATTTGCGGCTGTTGTCGTTTGCCAAACAAACAAAATTACCCTTGATAAAAAAATCCGTTGCAGGTAAACTACCCCTTTCCATCAACCGATCTTCACCAAAAACAATAGGTCGCGAGTACTCTACAAATCAGGGCTGTATGCAAAAGTTATTTGATTCTGTTTGAAATTGCGGCTGTTATCGTTTGCCATAGAAAAAAATCCACACACACACACACACACACACACACACACACACACACACACACACACACACACACTTTTCGAAAAAAAACGACTTTTTTTCATGTTTTGAGTGTAGTACAATCTGAATCTGCAATAATCTCGAACACGATTTTTTTTGCCATCACCATACTCCATTTCCTTAAGGAACATGGAAGTAAAATTACCGTTGATAAAAAACCGTTGCCGATAAACTACCCCTTTACCTTAACCGATCTTCACCAAAAACGATAGGTCTTGAGAACTCTACAATTCAGGGCTGTATGCAAAATATTATATGATTTTGTTTGAATTTGCGGCTGTTATCGTTTCCCATACAAAATACCCTTGATAAAACAAAAAACGTGGCTGGTAAACTACCCCTTCCCTTAAACGATCTTCACCAAAAACAATAGGTCTTTAGTACTCAAGAAATCAGGGCTGTATGCAAAAACGTATTTGATTCTGTTTGATTTTGCGGCTGTTATCGTTTGCCAAACAAAGAAAATTACCCTTGATAAAAAAATCCGTTGCCGGTAAACTACCGCTTACCCTCAACCGATCTTCACCAAAAACAATAGGTCGCGAGTACTCTACAAATCAGGCCTGTATGCAAAGAATTATTTGATTCTGTTTGAATTTGCGGCTGTTATCGTTTGTCAAAAAAAAAAATCTACAGGCACACAGACACTTGTCGAAAAATGACTTTTTTTCATGTTTTGAGTTTAGTACAATCAGAATCTGCAATAATCTCGAACACGTTTTTTTTTGCCATCACCATACTTCCATTTCCTTAAGGAACATGGAAGTAAAATATCGGTATATAGAACCATACATGACTTCCATGTTCTAAGATTTATATTTAAAATCATATTCGAAATGAAATATTTCCGTAGAAACTACGTCTTTCTACTTATTGCTTCAGCATTAACCACAGTAAGGTGGTAACAAACGTATACCACCTCACGTTTTCGCACTCGATTTTCACTGATGTTGGCAGTCGATGGCACTGCAGAAACGTCTGGTTTTACAGAAAACATTGGACTACGGCTAAACAGCCCGGGAAGCAATTTTAACAAAAAACTACTTCTTTGTTGCCGATAACGTAGTCCACATACAAAAAATTCTCCCCTCCACCATCAACTATAATTTTTAATAATAGAAAATTACCCCCACCCCGTTCACCTAACTTCTTCATTTATAGATATTTCATCTACGTTTCTACAGTGGATTACTATGAGCTTCTTATCAGGATACTTTATTTATTAAAATTAAGTACTTTACTCTTGTTAAATCATAAAATGTTTCCGGTAAACTACCCCTTTCTCTTAACCGCTCTTCTCCAAAATCAACAGACATTGTGTTCTGTATAATTCAAAAAGGTATGCAGAAGAGTAGTTGATTCTGTTTTAATGTACGGCAGTTATCGTTCGTAAAAAAAAAAAATACCCTTGATAAAACATAAAATGTTGCTGGTAAACAACCCTATTCCCTTAACCGAACTTCACCAAAACCAACAGGTCTTGAGAACTCTACATTTCAGGGCTGTATGCAAAATATTATATGATTCTGTTTGAATTTGCGGCTGTTATCGTTTGCCATACAAAATACACTTGATAAAACAAAAAACGTGGCAGGTAAACTACCCCTTCCCTTAAACGATCTTCACCAAAAACAATAGGTCTTTAGTACTCAAGAAATCAGGGCTGTATGCAAAAACGTATTTGATTCTGTTTGTATTTGCGGCTTTTATCGTTTGCCATAGAAAATACCTTTTTAAACATAAAACGTTGCTGGTAAACTACCCCTTTCCCTTAACCGATCTTCACCAAAAACAAAATATCTTGAGAACTCAACAATTCAGGGCAGTATGCAAAACATTATTTGATTGTGATTGAATTTGCGGCTGTTGACGTTTGCCATATAAAATACCCGTGTTAAAACATAAAACGTTGCCGGTAAACTACCCCTTTCCCTTAACCGATCTTTACCAAAATCAACAGATCTTGAGAACTCTACAATTCAGGGCTGTATGCGAAACATTATTTGATTCTGTTTGAATTTGCGGCTGTTATCGTTTGCCAAACAAACAAAATTACCCTTGAAAAAAAAACCGTTGCCGGTAAACTACCCCTTTCCCTCAACCGATCTTCACCAAAAACAGTAGGTCGCGAGTACTCTACAAATCAGGGCTGCATGCAAAAAATTATTTGATTCTGTTTCAATTTGCGGCTGTTATCGTTTGCCATAGAAAATAAATCTACAGACACACACACACACAGACAGACACACAGACAGACACACAGACAGACACAGACACTTTTCGAAAAACGACTTTTTTTCATGTTTTGAGTGTAGTACAATCAGAATCTGCAATAATCTCGAACACGATTTTTTTTTGCTATCACCATACTTCCATTTCCTTAAGGAACATGGAAGTAAATCACCATACTTCCATTCCTTAAGGAATATGGAAGTAAAATTACCCTTGATAAAACATAAAATGTTGCTGGTAAACAACCCTATTCCCTCAACCGATCTTCACGAAAACCAACAGGTCTCGAGAACTCTACATTTCAGGGCTGTATGCAAAATATTATATGATTTTGTTTGAATTTGCGGCTGTTATCGTTTGCTATACAAAATACCCTTGATAAAACAAAAAACGTGGCTGGTAAACTACCCCTTTCCATTAAACGATCTTCACCAAAAACAATAGGTCTTTAGAACTCAAGAAATCATAGCTATATGCAAAAACTTATTTGATTCTGTTTGAATTTGCGGCTCTTATCGTTTGCCATAGAAAATACCATTTTAAAACATAAAACGTTGCAGGTAAACTACCCCTTTCCCTTAAACCGATTTTCACCAACACCAATAGGTATTGAGAACTCTACAATACAGGGCTGTATGCAAAATATCATTTGATTCTGTTTGAATTTGCGGCTGTTATCGTTTAATATAGAAAAAATATCGGTATGGAGAACCATACATGACTTCCATATTCTAAGATTTATATTTAAAATCATTTTCACCCAAACAGCCAGGCTGTGTCTTACCTGCCTTTTTATTGCTGTATTAAATGAAAAATATTATATTACATTAAAATGAAAAAATTATAATTTTATTGCCTGGCAACAAAATTATTTTATTTTTAACAATTACCATTGTTTCAAAAAGTTTAAATAAATTTTCAAGTACTTTACTCTTGTTAAAACGTAAAAGGTTGCTGGTAAACTACCCCTTCCCCTTAACCGATCTTCACCAAAATCGAAAGTCACTGAGACCTCTACAATTCAGGGACGTATGCTAAAAATTATTTGATTCTGTTTGAATTTGCGGCTGCTATCGTTTGCCATAGAAAATACGCTTGATAAAAAAACGTTGCTGGTAAACTACCCCTTCCCCTCAACCGATCTTCACCAAAAACAATAGGTCTTGAGTACTCTACAAATCAGGGCTGTATGCAAAACATTATTTGATTCTGTTTGAATTTGCGGCTGTTATCGTTTGCCATAGAAAATACCCTTGTTAAAAAAACGTTGCAGGTAAACTACCCCTTTACCTCAACCGATCTTCACCAAAAACAATAGGTCTTGAGAACTCTACAATTTAGGGCTGTATGCAAATAATCTTTTGATTCTGTTTGAATTTGCGGCTGTTATCGTTTGCCATAGGAAATACCCTTGTTAAAACATAAAACGTTACAGGTAAACTACCCCTTTCCCTTAACCGATCTTCACCAGAAACAATAGGTCTTGAGTACTCTACAAATCAGGGCTGTACGCAAAACATTATTTGATTCTGTTTGAATTTGCGGCTGTTATCGTTTGCCATAAGAAATACCCTTGTTAAAACATAAAACGTTACAGGTAAACTACCCCTTTCCCTTAACCGATCTTCACCAAAATCAAAAGACCTTGAGAACTCTACAATTCAGGGCTGTATGCGAAACATTATTTCATTCTGTATGAATTTGAGGCTGTTATCGTTTGCCAAACAAACAAAATTACCCTTGCTAAAAAAAACCCGTTGCAGGTAAACTACCCCTTTCCCTCAACCGATCTTCACCAAAAACAATAGGTCGCGAGTACTCTGCAAATCAGGCCTGCATGCAAAAAATTATTTGATTCTGTTTGAATTTGCGGCAGTTATCGTTTGCCATAGAAAAAAAATCTACAGACACACAGACAGACAGACAGACAGACAGACAGACAGACAGACAGACAGACAGACAGACAGACAGACAGACACACAGACACTTTTCGGAAAACGACTTTTTTTCATGTTTTGAGTGTAGTACAATCAGAATCTGCAATAATCTCGAACACGATTTTTTTTGCCATCACCATACTTCCATTCCTTAAGGAATATGGAAGTAAAATTACCCTTGATAAAAAACTGTTGCTGGTAAACTACCCCTTTCCCTTAACCGATCTTCACCAAAAACCATAGGTATTGAGAACTCTGCAATTCAGGGCTGTATGTAGAATATTATATGATTTTGTTTGAATTTGCGTCTGTTATCGTTTGCCATAAAAAATACCCTTGATAAAACCAAAAACGTGGCTGGTAAACTACCCCTTTCCATTAAGCGATCTTCACCAAAAACAACAGGTCTTTAGTACTCAAGAAATCAGGGCTATATGTAAACACTTATTTGATTCTGATTGAATTTGCGGCTCTTATCGTTTGCCATAGGAAATATCATTTTAAAACATAAAACGTTGCAGGTAAACTACCCCTTTCCCTTAAACCGATTTTCACCAACACCAATAGGTATTGAGAACTGTAAAATACAGGGCTGTATGCAAAACATCATTTGATTCTGTTTGAATTTGCGGCTGTTATCGTTTACCATAGAAAAATATCGGTATGGAGAACCATACATGACTTCCATATTCTAAGATTTATATTTTAAATCATTTTCAGCCAAACAGCCAGGCTGTGTCTTACCTGCATTTTTATTGCTGTATTAAATGAAAAATATTATATTACATTAAAATGAAAAAATTATAATTTTATTGCCTGGCAACAAAATTATTTTATTTTTAACAATTACCATTGTTTCAAAAAGTTTAAATAAATTTTCAAGTACTTTACTCTTGTTAAAACGTAAAAGGTTGCTGGTAAAATACCCCTTCCCCTTAACCGATCTTCACCAAAATCGAAAGTCATTGAGACCTCTACAATTCAGGGACGTATGCAAAACATTATTTGATTCTGTTTTAATTTGTGGCTGTTATCGTTTGCCATAGAAAATACGCTTGATAAAAAAACGTTGCTGGTAAACTACCCCTTCCCCATAACCGATTTTCACCAAAAACAATAGGTCTTGAGTACTCTACAAATCAGGGCTGTATGTAAAACATTATTTGATTCTGTTTGAATTTGCGGCTGTTATCGTTTGCCATAGAAAATACCCTTGTTAAAAAAACGTTGCAGGTAAACTACCCCTTTCCCTCAACCGATCTTCACCAAAAACAATAGGTCTTGAGAACTCTACAATTTAGTTCTGTATGCAAATAATCTTTTGATTCTGTTTGAATTAGCGGCTGTTATCGTTTGCCAAAAGAAATACCCTTGTTAAAACATAAAACGTTACAGGTAAACTACCCCTTTCCCTTAACCGATCTTCACCACAAACAATAGGTCTTGAGTACTCTACAAATCAGGGCTGTATGCAAAACATTATTTGATTCAGTTTGAATTTGCGGCTGTTATCGTTTGCCATAGAAAATACCCTTGTTAAAAAACCGTTGCAGGTAAACTACCCCTTTCCTTAACCGAACTTCACCAAAAATAACAGGTCTTGAGAACTCTACAATTTAGGGCTGTATGCAAATAATCTTTTGATTCTGTTTGAATTTGCGGCTGTTATCGTTTGCCATAGGAAATACCATTGTTACAACATAAAACGTTACAGGTAAACTACCCCTTTCCCTTAACCGATCTTCACCAAAATCAAAAGATGTTGAGAGCTCTACAATTCAGGGCTGTATGCGAAACATTATTTGATTCTGTTTGAATTTGCGGCTGTTATCGTTTGCCAAACAAACAAAATTACCCTTGCTAAAAAAAAACCGTTGCATGTAAACTACCCCTTCCCCTCAACCGATCTTCACCAAAAACAACAGGTCGCGAGTACTCTGCAAATCAGGCCTGCATGCAAAACATTATTTGATTCTCTTTGAATTTGCGGCAGTTATCGTTTGCCATAGAAAAAAAATCTACAGACAGACAGACACACAGACAGACAGACACACAGACAGACAGACAGACAGACAGACAGACAGACACACAGACACTTTTCGGAAAACGACTTTTTTTCATGTTTTGAGTGTAGTAGAATCAGAATCTGCAATAATCTCGAACACGATTTTTTTTGCCATCACCATACTTCCATTCCTTAAGGAATATGGAAGTAAAAATTACCCTTGATAAAAAACTAATGTTGGTAAACTACCCCTTTGTCTTAACCGATCTTCACCAAAAACGATAGGTCTTGAGAACTCTACAATTCAGGGCTGTATGTAGAATATTATATGATTTTGTTTGAATTTGCGTCTGTTATCGTTTGCCATAAAAAATACCCTTGATAAAATAAAAAACTTGGCTGGTAAACTACCCCTTTCCCTTAAGCGATCTTCACCAAAATCAACAAATCTTGAGAACTCTACAATTCAGGGCTGTATGCGAAACATTATTTGAGTCTGTTTGAATTTGCGGCTGTTGTCGTTTGCCAAACAAACAAAATTACCCTTGATAAAAAAATCCGTTGCAGGTAAACTACCCCTTTCCATCAACCGGTCTTCACCAAAAACAATAGGTCGCGAGTACTCTACAAATCAGGGCTGTATGCAAAATTTATTTGATTCTGTTTCAATTTGCGGCTGTTATCGTTTGCCATAGAAAAAAAATCCACAAACACACACACACACACACACACACACACACTTTTCGAAAAAAAACGACTTTTTTTCATGTTTTGAGTGTAGTACAATCAGAATCTGCAATAATCTCGAACACGATTTTTTTGCCATCACCATACTTCCATTTCCTTAAGGAACATGGAAGTAAAATTACCGTTGATAAAAAACCGTTGCCGATAAACTACCCCTTTCCCTTAACCGATCTTCACCAAAAACGATAGGTCTTGAGAACTCTACAATTCAGGGCTGTATGCAAAATATTATATGATTTTGTTTGAATTTGCGGGTGTTATCGTTTGCCATACAAAATACCCTTGATAAAACAAAAAACGTGGCTGGTAAACTACCCCTTCCCTTAAACGATCTTCACCAAAAACAATAGGTCTTTAGTACTCAAGAAATCAGGGCTGTATGCAAAAACTTATTTGATTCTGTTTGAATTTGCGGCTGTTATCTTTTGCCAAACAAAGAAAATTACCCTTGATAAAAAAATCCGTTGCTGGTAAACTACCGCTTTCCCTCGACCGATCTTCACCAAAAACAATAGGTCGCGAGTACTCTACAAATCAGGCCTGTATGCAAAGAATTATTTGATTCTGTTTGAATTTGCGACTGTTATCGTTTGTCAAAAAAAAAAAAATCTACAGACACACAGACACACACACAGACACTTTTCAAAAAATGACTTTTTTTCATGTTTTGAGTTTAGTACAATCAGAATCTGCAATAATCTCGAACACGTTTTTTTTGCCATCACCATACTTCCATTTCCTTAAGGAACATGGAAGTAAAATATAGGTATGGAGAACCATACATGACTTCCATGTTCTAAGATTTATATTTAAAATCATATTCGAAATGAAATATTTCCGTAGAAACTACGTCTTTCTACTTATTGCTTCAGCATTAAAAACAGTAAGGTGGTCACAAACGTATACCACCTCACGTTTTCGCACTCGATTTTCACTGATGTTGGCAGTCGATGGCACTGCAGAAACGTCTGGTTTTACAGAAAACATTGGACTACGGCTAAACAACCCCGGGAATAAATTTTAACAAAAAACTACTTCTTTGTTGCCGATAACGTAGTCCACATACAAAAAATTTTCCCCTCCACCATCAACTATAATTTTTAATAATAGAAAATTACCCCCACCCCGTTCACCTAACTTCTTCATTTATAGATATTTCATCTACGTTTCTGCAGTGGATTACTATGAGCTTCTTATCAGGATACTTTATTTATAAAAATTAAGTACTTTACTCTTGTTAAATCATAAAAAGTTTCAGGTAAACTACCCCTTTCTCTTAACCGCTCTTCTCCAAAATCAACAGACCTTGTGCTCTGTATAATTCAAAAAGGTATGCAGAAGAGTAGTTGATTCTGTTTTAATTTACGGCAGTTATCGTTCGTAAAAGTAAAAATTACCCTTGATAAAACATAAAATGTTGCTGGTAAACAACCCTATTCCCTTAACCGATCTTCACCAAAACCAACAGGTCTTGAGAACTCTACATTTCAGGGCTGTATGCAAAATATTATATGATTCTGTTTGAATTTGCGGCTGTTATCGTTTGCCATACAAAATGCCCTTGATAAAACAAAAAACGTGGCTGGTAAACTACCCCTTTCCCTTAAACGATCTTCACCAAAAACAATAGGTCTTTAGTACTCAAGAAATCAGGGCTGTATGCAAAAACGTATTTGATTCTGTTTGTATTTGCGGCTTTTATCGTTTGCCATAGAAAATACCTTTTGAAACATAAAACGTTGCTGGTAAACTACCCCTTTCCCTTAACCGATCTTCACCAAAAACAAAATATCTTGAGTACTCAACAATTCAGGGCAGTATGCAAAACATTATTTGATTGTGATTGAATTTGCGGCTGTTGTCGTTTGCGATAAAAAATACCCGTGTTAAAACATAAAACGTTGCCGGTAAACTACCCCTTTCCCTTAACCGATCTTTACCAAAATCAACAGATCTTGAGAACTCTACAATTCAGGGCTGTATGCGAAACATTATTTGATTCTGTTTGAATTTGCGGCTGTTATCGTTTGCCAAACAAACAAAATTACCCTTGAAAAAAAACCGTTGCCGGTATACTACACCTTTCCGTCAACCGATCTTCACCAAAAACAGTAGGTCGCGAGTACTCTACAAATCAGGGCTGCATGCAAAAAATTATTTGATTCTGTTTCAATTTGCGGCTGTTATCGTTTGCCATAGAAAAAAAATCTACAGACACACACACACACAGACAGACACAGACACTTTTCGAAAAACGACTTTTTTTCATGTTTTGAGTGTAGTACAATCAGAATCTGCAATAATCTCGAACACGATTTTTTTTGCCATCACCATACTTCCATTTCCTTAAGGAACATGGAAGTAAAATTACCGTTGATAAAAAACCGTTGCCGATAAACTACCCCTTTCCCTTAACCGATCTTCACCAAAAACGATAGGTCTTGAGAACTCTACAATTCAGGGCTGTATGCAAAATATTATATGATTTTGTTTGAATTTGCGGGTGTTATCGTTTCCCATACAAAATACCCTTGATAAAACAAAAAACGTGGCTGGTAAACTACCCCTTCCCTTAAACGATCTTCACCAAAAACAATAGGTCTTTAGTACTCAAGAAATCAGGGCTGTATGCAAAAACGTATTTGATTCTGTTTGAATTTGCGGCTGTTATCTTTTGCCAAACAAAGAAAATTACCCTTGATAAAAAAATCCGTTGCTGGTAAACTACCGCTTTCCCTCGACCGATCTTCACCAAAAACAATAGGTCGCGAGTACTCTACAAATCAGGCCAGTATGCAAAGAATTATTTGATTCTGTTTGAATTTGCGGCTGTTATCGTTTGTCAAAAAAAAAAAATCTACAGACACACAGACACACACACAGACACTTTTCAAAAAATGACTTTTTTTCATGTTTTGAGTTTAGTACAATCAGAATCTGCAATAATCTCGAACACGTTTTTTTTTGCCATCACCATACTTCCATTTCCTTAAGGAACATGGAAGTAAAATATAGGTATGGAGAACCATACATGACTTCCATGTTCTAAGATTTATATTTAAAATCATATTCGAAATGAAATATTTCCGTAGAAACTACGTCTTTCTACTTATTGCTTCAGCATTAAAAACAGTAAGGTGGTGACAAACGTATACCACCTCACGTTTTCGCACTCGATTTTCACTGATGTTGGC
The DNA here is from genome assembly GCA_034769895.1 of Magicicada septendecula. NCBI lineage: Eukaryota > Metazoa > Arthropoda > Insecta > Hemiptera > Cicadidae > Magicicada > Magicicada septendecula. The sequence goes on along the minus strand of CM068376.1, from coordinate 199,943,489 downwards.
AGTCGATGGCACTGCAGAAACGTCTGGTTTTACAGAAAACATTGGACTACGGCTAAACAACCCCGGGAATAAATTTTAACAAAAAACTACTTCTTTGTTGCCGATAACGTAGTCCACATACAAAAAATTCTCCCCTCCACCATCAACTATAATTTTTAATAATAGAAAATTACCCCCACCCCGTTCACCTAACTTCTTCATTTATAGATATTTCATCTACGTTTCTACAGTGGATTACTATGAGCTTCTTATCAGGATACTTTATTTATAAAAATTAAGTACTTTACTCTTGTTAAATCATAAAAAGTTTCAGGTAAACTACCCCTTTCTCTTAACCGCTCTTCTCCAAAATCAACAGACCTTGTGTTCTGTATAATTCAAAAAGGTATGCAGAAGAGTAGTTGATTCTGTTTTAATTTACGGCAGTTATCGTTCGTAAAAGTAAAAATTACCCTTGATAAAACATAAAATGTTGCTGGTAAACAACCCTATTCCCTTAACCGATCTTCACCAAAACCAACAGGTCTTGAGAACTCTACATTTCAGGGCTGTATGCAAAATATTATATGATTCTGTTTGAATTTGCGGCTGTTATCGTTTGCCATACAAAATGCCCTTGATAAAACAAAAAACGTGGCTGGTAAACTACCCCTTTCCCTTAAACGATCTTCACCAAAAACAATAGGTCTTTAGTACTCAAGAAATCAGGGCTGTATGCAAAAACGTATTTGATTCTGTTTGTATTTGCGGCTTTTATCGTTTGCCATAGAAAATACCTTTTGAAACATAAAACGTTGCTGGTAAACTACCCCTTTCCCTTAACCGATCTTCACCAAAAACAAAATATCTTGAGTACTCAACAATTCAGGGCAGTATGCAAAACATTATTTGATTGTGATTGAATTTGCGGCTGTTGTCGTTTGCGATAAAAAATACCCGTGTTAAAACATAAAACGTTGCCGGTAAACTACCCCTTTCCCTTAACCGATCTTTACCAAAATCAACAGATCTTGAGAACTCTACAATTCAGGGCTGTATGCGAAACATTATTTGATTCTGTTTGAATTTGCGGCTGTTATCGTTTGCCAAACAAACAAAATTACCCTTGAAAAAAACCGTTGCCGGTAAACTACACCTTTCCGTCAACCGATCTTCACCAAAAACAGTAGGTCGCGAGTACTCTACAAATCAGGGCTGCATGCAAAAAATTATTTGATTCTGTTTCAATTTGCGGCTGTTATCGTTTGCCATAGAAAAAAAATCTACAGACACACAGACAGACAGACAGACAGACAGACAGACAGACAGACAGACACACAGACACTTTTCGGAAAACGACTTTTTTTCATGTTTTGAGTGTAGTACAATCAGAATCTGCAATAATCTCGAACACGATTTTTTTTGCCATCACCATACTTCCATTCCTTAAGGAATATGGAAGTAAAATTACCCTTGATAAAAAACTGTTGCTGGTAAACTACCCCTTTCCCTTAACCGATCTTCACCAAAAACCATATGTATTGAGAACTCTGCAATTCAGGGCTGTATGTAGAATATTATATGATTTTGTTTGAATTTGCGTCTGTTATCGTTTGCCATAAAAAATACCCTTGATAAAACAAAAAACGTGGCTGGTAAACTACCCCTTTCCATTAAGCGATCTTCACCAAAAACAACAGGTCTTTAGTACTCAAGAAATCAGGGCTATATGTAAACACTTATTTGATTCTGATTGAATTTGCGGCTCTTATCGTTTGCCATAGGAAATATCATTTTAAAACATAAAACGTTGCAGGTAAACTACCCCTTTCCCTTAAACCGATTTTCACCAACACCAATAGGTATTGAGGACTGTACAATACAGGGCTGTATGCAAAACATCATTTGATTCTGTTTGAATTTGCGGCTGTTATCGTTTACCATAGAAAAATATCGGTATGGAGAACCATACATGACTTCCATATTCTAAGATTTATATTTTAAATCATTTTCAGCCAAACAGCCAGGCTGTGTCTTACCTGCATTTTTATTGCTGTATTAAATGAAAAATATTATATTACATTAAAATGAAAAAATTATAATTTTATTGCCTGGCAACAAAATTATTTTATTTTTAACAATTACCATTGTTTCAAAAAGTTTAAATAAATTTTCAAGTACTTTACTCTTGTTAAAACGTAAAAGGTTGCTGGTAAAATACCCCTTCCCCTTAACCGATCTTCACCAAAATCGAAAGTCATTGAGACCTCTACAATTCAGGGACGTATGCAAAACATTATTTGATTCTGTTTTAATTTGTGGCTGTTATCGTTTGCCATAGAAAATACGCTTGATAAAAAAACGTTGCTGGTAAACTACCCCTTCCCCATAACCGATTTTCACCAAAAACAATAGGTCTTGAGTACTCTACAAATCAGGGCTGTATGTAAAACATTATTTGATTCTGTTTGAATTTGCGGCTGTTATCGTTTGCCATAGAAAATACCCTTGTTAAAAAAACGTTGCAGGTAAACTACCCCTTTCCCTCAACCGATCTTCACCAAAAACAATAGGTCTTGAGAACTCTACAATTTAGTTCTGTATGCAAATAATCTTTTGATTCTGTTTGAATTAGCGGCTGTTATCGTTTGCCAAAAGAAATACCCTTGTTAAAACATAAAACGTTACAGGTAAACTACCCCTTTCCCTTAACCGATCTTCACCACAAACAATAGGTCTTGAGTACTCTACAAATCAGGGCTGTATGTAAAACATTATTTGATTCTGTTTGAATTTGCGGCTGTTATCGTTTGCCATAGAAAATACCCTTGTTAAAAAAACGTTGCAGGTAAACTACCCCTTTCCCTCAACCGATCTTCACCAAAAACAATAGGTCTTGAGAACTCTACAATTTAGTTCTGTATGCAAATAATCTTTTGATTCTGTTTGAATTAGCGGCTGTTATCGTTTGCCAAAAGAAATACCCTTGTTAAAACATAAAACGTTACAGGTAAACTACCCCTTTCCCTTAACCGATCTTCACCACAAACAATAGGTCTTGAGTACTCTACAAATCAGGGCTGTATGCAAAACATTATTTGATTCTGTTTGAATTTGCGGCTGTTATCGTTTGCCATAGAAAATACCCTTGTTAAAAAACCGTTGCAGGTAAACTACCCCTTTCCTTAACCGAACTTCACCAAAAATAACAGGTCTTGAGAACTCTACAATTTAGGGCTGTATGCAAATAATCTTTTGATTCTGTTTGAATTTGCGGCTGTTATCGTTTGCCATAGGAAATACCATTGTTACAACATAAAACGTTACAGGTAAACTACCCCTTTCCCTTAACCGATCTTCACCAAAATCAAAAGATGTTGAGAGCTCTACAATTCAGGGCTGTATGCGAAACATTATTTGATTCTGTTTGAATTTGCGGCTGTTATCGTTTGCCAAACAAACAAAATTACCCTTGCTAAAAAAAAACCGTTGCATGTAAACTACCCCTTCCCCTCAACCGATCTTCACCAAAAACAACAGGTCGCGAGTACTCTGCAAATCAGGCCTGCATGCAAAACATTATTTGATTCTCTTTGAATTTGCGGCAGTTATCGTTTGCCATAGAAAAAAAATCTACAGACAGACAGACACACAGACAGACAGACACACAGACAGACAGACAGACAGACAGACAGACAGACACACAGACACTTTTCGGAAAACGACTTTTTTTCATGTTTTGAGTGTAGTAGAATCAGAATCTGCAATAATCTCGAACACGATTTTTTTTGCCATCACCATACTTCCATTCCTTAAGGAATATGGAAGTAAAAATTACCCTTGATAAAAAACTAATGTTGGTAAACTACCCCTTTGTCTTAACCGATCTTCACCAAAAACGATAGGTCTTGAGAACTCTACAATTCAGGGCTGTATGTAGAATATTATATGATTTTGTTTGAATTTGCGTCTGTTATCGTTTGCCATAAAAAATACCCTTGATAAAATAAAAAACTTGGCTGGTAAACTACCCCTTTCCCTTAAGCGATCTTCACAAAAATCAACAAATCTTGAGAACTCTACAATTCAGGGCTGTATGCGAAACATTATTTGAGTCTGTTTGAATTTGCGGCTGTTGTCGTTTGCCAAACAAACAAAATTACCCTTGATAAAAAAATCCGTTGCAGGTAAACTACCCCTTTCAATCAACCGGTCTTCACCAAAAACAATAGGTCGCGAGTACTCTACAAATCAGGGCTGTCTGCAAAATTTATTTGATTCTGTTTCAATTTGCGGCTGTTATCGTTTGCCATAGAAAAAAAATCCACAAACACACACACACACACACACACACACACACACTTTTCGAAAAAAAACGACTTTTTTTCATGTTTTGAGTGTAGTACAATCAGAATCTGCAATAATCTCGAACACGATTTTTTTGCCATCACCATACTTCCATTTCCTTAAGGAACATGGAAGTAAAATTACCGTTGATAAAAAACCGTTGCCGATAAACTACCCCTTTCCCTTAACCGATCTTCACCAAAAACGATAGGTCTTGAGAACTCTACAATTCAGGGCTGTATGCAAAATATTATATGATTTTGTTTGAATTTGCGGGTGTTATCGTTTGCCATACAAAATACCCTTGATAAAACAAAAAACGTGGCTGGTAAACTACCCCTTCCCTTAAACGATCTTCACCAAAAACAATAGGTCTTTAGTACTCAAGAAATCAGGGCTGTATGCAAAAACTTATTTGATTCTGTTTGAATTTGCGGCTGTTATCTTTTGCCAAACAAAGAAAATTACCCTTGATAAAAAAATCTGTTGCTGGTAAACTACCGCTTTCCCTCGACCGATCTTCACCAAAAACAATAGGTCGCGAGTACTCTACAAATCAGGCCTGTATGCAAAGAATTATTTGATTCTGTTTGAATTTGCGACTGTTATCGTTTGTCAAAAAAAAAAAATCTACAGACACACAGACACACACACAGACACTTTTCAAAAAATGACTTTTTTTCATGTTTTGAGTTTAGTACAATCAGAATCTGCAATAATCTCGAACACGATTTTTTTTGCCATCACCATACTTCCATTTCCTTAAGGAACATGGAAGTAAAATATAGGTATGGAGAACCATACATGACTTCCATGTTCTAAGATTTATATTTAAAATCATATTCGAAATGAAATATTTCCGTAGAAACTACGTCTTTCTACTTATTGCTTCAGCATTAAAAACAGTAAGGTGGTCACAAACGTATACCACCTCACGTTTTCGCACTCGATTTTCACTGATGTTGGCAGTCGATGGCACTGCAGAAACGTCTGGTTTTACAGAAAACATTGGACTACGGCTAAACAACCCCGGGAATAAATTTTAACAAAAAACTACTTCTTTGTTGCCGATAACGTAGTCCACATACAAAAAATTTTCCCCTCCACCATCAACTATAATTTTTAATAATAGAAAATTACCCCCACCCCGTTCACCTAACTTCTTCATTTATAGATATTTCATCTACGTTTCTGCAGTGGATTACTATGAGCTTCTTATCAGGATACTTTATTTATAAAAATTAAGTACTTTACTCTTGTTAAATCATAAAAAGTTTCAGGTAAACTACCCCTTTCTCTTAACCGCTCTTCTCCAAAATCAACAGACCTTGTGCTCTGTATAATTCAAAAAGGTATGCAGAAGAGTAGTTGATTCTGTTTTAATTTACGGCAGTTATCGTTCGTAAAAGTAAAAATTACCCTTGATAAAACATAAAATGTTGCTGGTAAACAACCCTATTCCCTTAACCGATCTTCACCAAAACCAACAGGTCTTGAGAACTCTACATTTCAGGGCTGTATGCAAAATATTATATGATTCTGTTTGAATTTGCGGCTGTTATCGTTTGCCATACAAAATGCCCTTGATAAAACAAAAAACGTGGCTGGTAAACTACCCCTTTCCCTTAAACGATCTTCACCAAAAACAATAGGTCTTTAGTACTCAAGAAATCAGGGCTGTATGCAAAAACGTATTTGATTCTGTTTGTATTTGCGGCTTTTATCGTTTGCCATAGAAAATACCTTTTGAAACATAAAACGTTGCTGGTAAACTACCCCTTTCCCTTAACCGATCTTCACCAAAAACAAAATATCTTGAGTACTCAACAATTCAGGGCAGTATGCAAAACATTATTTGATTGTGATTGAATTTGCGGCTGTTGTCGTTTGCGATAAAAAATACCCGTGTTAAAACATAAAACGTTGCCGGTAAACTACCCCTTTCCCTTAACCGATCTTTACCAAAATCAACAGATCTTGAGAACTCTACAATTCAGGGCTGTATGCGAAACATTATTTGATTCTGTTTGAATTTGCGGCTGTTATCGTTTGCCAAACAAACAAAATTACCCTTGAAAAAAACCGTTGCCGGTAAACTACACCTTTCCGTCAACCGATCTTCACCAAAAACAGTAGGTCGCGAGTACTCTACAAATCAGGGCTGCATGCAAAAAATTATTTGATTCTGTTTCAATTTGCGGCTGTTATCGTTTGCCATAGAAAAAAAATCTACAGACACACAGACAGACAGACAGACAGACAGACAGACAGACAGACACACAGACACTTTTCGGAAAACGACTTTTTTTCATGTTTTGAGTGTAGTACAATCAGAATCTGCAATAATCTCGAACACGATTTTTTTTGCCATCACCATACTTCCATTCCTTAAGGAATATGGAAGTAAAATTACCCTTGATAAAAAACTGTTGCTGGTAAACTACCCCTTTCCCTTAACCGATCTTCACCAAAAACCATAGGTATTGAGAACTCTGCAATTCAGGGCTGTATGTAGAATATTATATGATTTTGTTTGAATTTGCGTCTGTTATCGTTTGCCATAAAAAATACCCTTGATAAAACAAAAAACGTGGCTGGTAAACTACCCCTTTCCATTAAGCGATCTTCACCAAAAACAACAGGTCTTTAGTACTCAAGAAATCAGGGCTATATGTAAACACTTATTTGATTCTGATTGAATTTGCGGCTCTTATCGTTTGCCATAGGAAATATCATTTTAAAACATAAAACGTTGCAGGTAAACTACCCCTTTCCCTTAAACCGATTTTCACCAACACCAATAGGTATTGAGAACTGTACAATACAGGGCTGTATGCAAAACATCATTTGATTCTGTTTGAATTTGCGGCTGTTATCGTTTACCATAGAAAAATATCGGTATGGAGAACCATACATGACTTCCATATTCTAAGATTTATATTTTAAATCATTTTCAGCCAAACAGCCAGGCTGTGTCTTACCTGCATTTTTATTGCTGTATTAAATGAAAAATATTATATTACATTAAAATGAAAAAATTATAATTTTATTGCCTGGCAACAAAATTATTTTATTTTTAACAATTACCATTGTTTCAAAAAGTTTAAATAAATTTTCAAGTACTTTACTCTTGTTAAAACGTAAAAGGTTGCTGGTAAAATACCCCTTCCCCTTAACCGATCTTCACCAAAATCGAAAGTCATTGAGACCTCTACAATTCAGGGACGTATGCAAAACATTATTTGATTCTGTTTTAATTTGTGGCTGTTATCGTTTGCCATAGAAAATACGCTTGATAAAAAAACGTTGCTGGTAAACTACCCCTTCCCCATAACCGATTTTCACCAAAAACAATAGGTCTTGAGTACTCTACAAATCAGGGCTGTATGTAAAACATTATTTGATTCTGTTTGAATTTGCGGCTGTTATCGTTTGCCATAGAAAATACCCTTGTTAAAAAAACGTTGCAGGTAAACTACCCCTTCCCTCAACCGATCTTCACCAAAAACAATAGGTCTTGAGAACTCTACAATTTAGTTCTGTATGCAAATAATCTTTTGATTCTGTTTGAATTAGCGGCTGTTATCGTTTGCCAAAAGAAATACCCTTGTTAAAACATAAAACGTTACAGGTAAACTACCCCTTTCCCTTAACCGATCTTCACCACAAACAATAGGTCTTGAGTACTCTACAAATCAGGGCTGTATGCAAAACATTATTTGATTCTGTTTGAATTTGCGGCTGTTATCGTTTGCCATAGAAAATACCCTTGTTAAAAAACCGTTGCAGGTAAACTACCCCTTTCCTTAACCGAACTTCACCAAAAATAACAGGTCTTGAGAACTCTACAATTTAGGGCTGTATGCAAATAATCTTTTGATTCTGTTTGAATTTGCGGCTGTTATCGTTTGCCATAGGAAATACCATTGTTACAACATAAAACGTTACAGGTAAACTACCCCTTTCCCTTAACCGATCTTCACCAAAATCAAAAGATGTTGAGAGCTCTACAATTCAGGGCTGTATGCGAAACATTATTTGATTCTGTTTGAATTTGCGGCTGTTATCGTTTGCCAAACAAACAAAATTACCCTTGCTAAAAAAAAACCGTTGCATGTAAACTACCCCTTCCCCTCAACCGATTTTCACCAAAAACAACAGGTCGCGAGTACTCTGCAAATCAGGCCTGCATGCAAAACATTATTTGATTCTCTTTGAATTTGCGGCAGTTATCGTTTGCCATAGAAAAAAAATCTACAGACAGACAGACACACAGACAGACAGACACACAGACAGACAGACAGACAGACAGACAGACAGACACACAGACACTTTTCGGAAAACGACTTTTTTTCATGTTTTGAGTGTAGTAGAATCAGAATCTGCAATAATCTCGAACACGATTTTTTTTGCCATCACCATACTTCCATTCCTTAAGGAATATGGAAGTAAAAATTACCCTTGATAAAAAACTAATGTTGGTAAACTACCCCTTTGTCTTAACCGATCTTCACCAAAAACGATAGGTCTTGAGAACTCTACAATTCAGGGCTGTATGTAGAATATTATATGATTTTGTTTGAATTTGCGTCTGTTATCGTTTGCCATAAAAAATACCCTTGATAAAACAAAAAACTTGGCTGGTAAACTACCCCTTTCCCTTAAGCGATCTTCACCAAAATCAACAAATCTTGAGAACTCTACAATTCAGGGCTGTATGCGAAACATTATTTGAGTCTGTTTGAATTTGCGGCTGTTGTCGTTTGCCAAACAAACAAAATTACCCTTGATAAAAAAATCCGTTGCAGGTAAACTACCCCTTTCCATCAACCGGTCTTCACCAAAAACAATAGGTCGCGAGTACTCTACAAATCAGGGCTGTATGCAAAATTTATTTGATTCTGTTTCAATTTGCGGCTGTTATCGTTTGCCATAGAAAAAAAATCCACAAACACACACACACACACACACACACACACACTTTTCGAAAAAAAACGACTTTTTTTCATGTTTTGAGTGTAGTACAATCAGAATCTGCAATAATCTCGAACACGATTTTTTTGCCATCACCATACTTCCATTTCCTTAAGGAACATGGAAGTAAAATTACCGTTGATAAAAAACCGTTGCCGATAAACTACCCCTTTCCCTTAACCGATCTTCACCAAAAACGATAGGTCTTGAGAACTCTACAATTCAGGGCTGTATGCAAAATATTATATGATTTTGTTTGAATTTGCGGGTGTTATCGTTTGCCATACAAAATACCCTTGATAAAACAAAAAACGTGGCTGGTAAACTACCCCTTCCCTTAAACGATCTTCACCAAAAACAATAGGTCTTTAGTACTCAAGAAATCAGGGCTGTATGCAAAAACTTATTTGATTCTGTTTGAATTTGCGGCTGTTATCTTTTGCCAAACAAAGAAAATTACCCTTGATAAAAAAATCTGTTGCTGGTAAACTACCGCTTTCCCTCGACCGATCTTCACCAAAAACAATAGGTCGCGAGTACTCTACAAATCAGGCCTGTATGCAAAGAATTATTTGATTCTGTTTGAATTTGCGACTGTTATCGTTTGTCAAAAAAAAAAAATCTACAGACACACAGACACACACACAGACACTTTTCAAAAAATGACTTTTTTTCATGTTTTGAGTTTAGTACAATCAGAATCTGCAATAATCTCGAACACGTTTTTTTTTGCCATCACCATACTTCCATTTCCTTAAGGAACATGGAAGTAAAATATAGGTATGGAGAACCATACATGACTTCCATGTTCTAAGATTTATATTTAAAATCATATTCGAAATGAAATATTTCCGTAGAAACTACGTCTTTCTACTTATTGCTTCAGCATTAAAAACAGTAAGGTGGTCACAAACGTATACCACCTCACGTTTTCGCACTCGATTTTCACTGATGTTGGCAGTCGATGGCACTGCAGAAACGTCTGGTTTTACAGAAAACATTGGACTACGGCTAAACAACCCCGGGAATAAATTTTAACAAAAAACTACTTCTTTGTTGCCGATAACGTAGTCCACATACAAAAAATTTTCCCCTCCACCATCAACTATAATTTTTAATAATAGAAAATTACCCCCACCCCGTTCACCTAACTTCTTCATTTATAGATATTTCATCTACGTTTCTGCAGTGGATTACTATGAGCTTCTTATCAGGATACTTTATTTATAAAAATTAAGTACTTTACTCTTGTTAAATCATAAAAAGTTTCAGGTAAACTACCCCTTTCTCTTAACCGCTCTTCTCCAAAATCAACAGACCTTGTGTTCTGTATAATTCAAAAAGGTATGCAGAAGAGTAGTTGATTCTGTTTTAATTTACGGCAGTTATCGTTCGTAAAAGTAAAAATTACCCTTGATAAAACATAAAATGTTGCTGGTAAACAACCCTATTCCCTTAACCGATCTTCACCAAAACCAACAGGTCTTGAGAACTCTACATTTCAGGGCTGTATGCAAAATATTATATGATTCTGTTTGAATTTGCGGCTGTTATCGTTTGCCATACAAAATGCCCTTGATAAAACAAAAAACGTGGCTGGTAAACTACCCCTTTCCCTTAAACGATCTTCACCAAAAACAATAGGTCTTTAGTACTCAAGAAATCAGGGCTGTATGCAAAAACGTATTTGATTCTGTTTGTATTTGCGGCTTTTATCGTTTGCCATAGAAAATACCTTTTGAAACATAAAACGTTGCTGGTAAACTACCCCTTTCCCTTAACCGATCTTCACCAAAAACAAAATATCTTGAGTACTCAACAATTCAGGGCAGTATGCAAAACATTATTTGATTGTGATTGAATTTGCGGCTGTTGTCGTTTGCGATAAAAAATACCCGTGTTAAAACATAAAACGTTGCCGGTAAACTACCCCTTTCCCTTAACCGATCTTTACCAAAATCAACAGATCTTGAGAACTCTACAATTCAGGGCTGTATGCGAAACATTATTTGATTCTGTTTGAATTTGCGGCTGTTATCGTTTGCCAAACAAACAAAATTACCCTTGAAAAAAAACCGTTGCCGGTATACTACACCTTTCCGTCAACCGATCTTCACCAAAAACAGTAGGTCGCGAGTACTCTACAAATCAGGGCTGCATGCAAAAAATTATTTGATTCTGTTTCAATTTGCGGCTGTTATCGTTTGCCATAGAAAAAAAATCTACAGACACACACACACACACAGACAGACACAGACACTTTTCGAAAAACGACTTTTTTTCATGTTTTGAGTGTAGTACAATCAGAATCTGCAATAATCTCGAACACGATTTTTTTTGCCATCACCATACTTCCATTTCCTTAAGGAACATGGAAGTAAAATTACCGTTGATAAAAAACCGTTGCCGATAAACTACCCCTTTCTCTTAACCGATCTTCACCAAAAACGATAGGTCTTGAGAACTCTACAATTCAGGGCTGTATGCAAAATATTATATGATTTTGTTTGAATTTGCGGGTGTTATCGTTTGCCATACAAAATACCCTTGATAAAACAAAAAACGTGGCTGGTAAACTACCCCTTCCCTTAAACGATCTTCACCAAAAACAATAGGTCTTTAGTACTCAAGAAATCAGGGCTGTATGCAAAAACGTATTTGATTCTGTTTGAATTTGCGGCTGTTATCTTTTGCCAAACAAAGAAAATTACCCTTGATAAAAAAATCCGTTGCTGGTAAACTACCGCTTTCCCTCGACCGATCTTCACCAAAAACAATAGGTCGCGAGTACTCTACAAATCAGGCCAGTATGCAAAGAATTATTTGATTCTGTTTGAATTTGCGGCTGTTATCGTTTGTCAAAAAAAAAAAAATCTACAGACACACAGACACACACACAGACACTTTTCAAAAAATGACTTTTTTTCATGTTTTGAGTTTAGTACAATCAGAATCTGCAATAATCTCGAACACGTTTTTTTTTGCCATCACCATACTTCCATTTCCTTAAGGAACATGGAAGTAAAATATAGGTATGGAGAACCATACATGACTTCCATGTTCTAAGATTTATATTTAAAATCATATTCGAAATGAAATATTTCCGTAGAAACTACGTCTTTCTACTTATTGCTTCAGCATTAAAAACAGTAAGGTGGTCACAAACGTATACCACCTCACGTTTTCGCACTCGATTTTCACTGATGTTGGCAGTCGATGGCACTGCAGAAACGTCTGGTTTTACAGAAAACATTGGACTACGGCTAAACAACCCCGGGAATAAATTTTAACAAAAAACTACTTCTTTGTTGCCGATAACGTAGTCCACATACAAAAAATTCTCCCCTCCACCATCAACTATAATTTTTAATAATAGAAAATTACCCCCACCCCGTTCACCTAACTTCTTCATTTATAGATATTTCATCTACGTTTCTACAGTGGATTACTATGAGCTTCTTATCAGGATACTTTATTTATAAAAATTAAGTACTTTACTCTTGTTAAATCATAAAAAGTTTCAGGTAAACTACCCCTTTCTCTTAACCGCTCTTCTCCAAAATCAACAGACCTTGTGTTCTGTATAATTCAAAAAGGTATGCAGAAGAGTAGTTGATTCTGTTTTAATTTACGGCAGTTATCGTTCGTAAAAGTAAAAATTACCCTTGATAAAACATAAAATGTTGCTGGTAAACAACCCTATTCCCTTAACCGATCTTCACCAAAACCAACAGGTCTTGAGAACTCTACATTTCAGGGCTGTATGCAAAATATTATATGATTCTGTTTGAATTTGCGGCTGTTATCGTTTGCCATACAAAATGCCCTTGATAAAACAAAAAACGTGGCTGGTAAACTACCCCTTTCCCTTAAACGATCTTCACCAAAAACAATAGGTCTTTAGTACTCAAGAAATCAGGGCTGTATGCAAAAACGTATTTGATTCTGTTTGTATTTGCGGCTTTTATCGTTTGCCATAGAAAATACCTTTTGAAACATAAAACGTTGCTGGTAAACTACCCCTTTCCCTTAACCGATCTTCACCAAAAACAAAATATCTTGAGTACTCAACAATTCAGGGCAGTATGCAAAACATTATTTGATTGTGATTGAATTTGCGGCTGTTGTCGTTTGCGATAAAAAATACCCGTGTTAAAACATAAAACGTTGCCGGTAAACTACCCCTTTCCCTTAACCGATCTTTACCAAAATCAACAGATCTTGAGAACTCTACAATTCAGGGCTGTATGCGAAACATTATTTGATTCTGTTTGAATTTGCGGCTGTTATCGTTTGCCAAACAAACAAAATTACCCTTGAAAAAAACCGTTGCCGGTAAACTACACCTTTCCGTCAACCGATCTTCACCAAAAACAGTAGGTCGCGAGTACTCTACAAATCAGGGCTGCATGCAAAAAATTATTTGATTCTGTTTCAATTTGCGGCTGTTATCGTTTGCCATAAAAAAAAAATCTACAGACACACACACAGACAGACAGACACAGACACTTTTCGAAAAACGACTTTTTTTCATGTTTTGAGTGTAGTACAATCAGAATCTGCAATAATCTCGAACACGATTTTTTTTGCCATCACCATACTTCCATTTCCTTAAGGAACATGGAAGTAAAATTACCGTTGATAAAAAACCGTTGCCGATAAACTACCCCTTTCCCTTAACCGATCTTCACCAAAAACGATAGGTCTTGAGAACTCTACAATTCAGGGCTGTATGCAAAATATTATATGATTTTGTTTGAATTTGCGGGTGTTATCGTTTGCCATACAAAATACCCTTGATAAAACAAAAAACGTGGCTGGTAAACTACCCCTTCCCTTAAACGATCTTCACCAAAAACAATAGGTCTTTAGTACTCAAGAAATCAGGGCTGTATGCAAAAACGTATTTGATTCTGTTTGAATTTGCGGCTGTTATCTTTTGCCAAACAAAGAAAATTACCCTTGATAAAAAAATCCGTTGCTGGTAAACTACCGCTTTCCCTCGACCGATCTTCACCAAAAACAATAGGTCGCGAGTACTCTACAAATCAGGCCAGTATGCAAAGAATTATTTGATTCTGTTTGAATTTGCGGCTGTTATCGTTTGTCAAAAAAAAAAAATCTACAGACACACAGACACACACACAGACACTTTTCAAAAAATGACTTTTTTTCATGTTTTGAGTTTAGTACAATCAGAATCTGCAATAATCTCGAACACGTTTTTTTTTGCCATCACCATACTTCCATTTCCTTAAGGAACATGGAAGTAAAATATAGGTATGGAGAACCATACATGACTTCCATGTTCTAAGATTTATATTTAAAATCATATTCGAAATGAAATATTTCCGTAGAAACTACGTCTTTCTACTTATTGCTTCAGCATTAAAAACAGTAAGGTGGTCACAAACGTATACCACCTCACGTTTTCGCACTCGATTTTCACTGATGTTGGCAGTCGATGGCACTGCAGAAACGTCTGGTTTTACAGAAAACATTGGACTACGGCTAAACAACCCCGGGAATAAATTTTAACAAAAAACTACTTCTTTGTTGCCGATAACGTAGTCCACATACAAAAAATTCTCCCCTCCACCATCAACTATAATTTTTAATAATAGAAAATTACCCCCACCCCGTTCACCTAACTTCTTCATTTATAGATATTTCATCTACGTTTCTACAGTGGATTACTATGAGCTTCTTATCAGGATACTTTATTTATAAAAATTAAGTACTTTACTCTTGTTAAATCATAAAAAGTTTCAGGTAAACTACCCCTTTCTCTTAACCGCTCTTCTCCAAAATCAACAGACCTTGTGTTCTGTATAATTCAAAAAGGTATGCAGAAGAGTAGTTGATTCTGTTTTAATTTACGGCAGTTATCGTTCGTAAAAGTAAAAATTACCCTTGATAAAACATAAAATGTTGCTGGTAAACAACCCTATTCCCTTAACCGATCTTCACCAAAACCAACAGGTCTTGAGAACTCTACATTTCAGGGCTGTATGCAAAATATTATATGATTCTGTTTGAATTTGCGGCTGTTATCGTTTGCCATACAAAATGCCCTTGATAAAACAAAAAACGTGGCTGGTAAACTACCCCTTTCCCTTAAACGATCTTCACCAAAAACAATAGGTCTTTAGTACTCAAGAAATCAGGGCTGTATGCAAAAACGTATTTGATTCTGTTTGTATTTGCGGCTTTTATCGTTTGCCATAGAAAATACCTTTTGAAACATAAAACGTTGCTGGTAAACTACCCCTTTCCCTTAACCGATCTTCACCAAAAACAAAATATCTTGAGTACTCAACAATTCAGGGCAGTATGCAAAACATTATTTGATTGTGATTGAATTTGCGGCTGTTGTCGTTTGCGATAAAAAATACCCGTGTTAAAACATAAAACGTTGCCGGTAAACTACCCCTTTCCCTTAACCGATCTTTACCAAAATCAACAGATCTTGAGAACTCTACAATTCAGGGCTGTATGCGAAACATTATTTGATTCTGTTTGAATTTGCGGCTGTTATCGTTTGCCAAACAAACAAAATTACCCTTGAAAAAAACCGTTGCCGGTAAACTACACCTTTCCGTCAACCGATCTTCACCAAAAACAGTAGGTCGCGAGTACTCTACAAATCAGGGCTGCATGCAAAAAATTATTTGATTCTGTTTCAATTTGCGGCTGTTATCGTTTGCCATAGAAAAAAAATCTACAGACACACACACACACAGACAGACACAGACACTTTTCGAAAAACGACTTTTTTTCATGTTTTGAGTGTAGTACAATCAGAATCTGCAATAATCTCGAACACGATTTTTTTTGCCATCACCATACTTCCATTTCCTTAAGGAACATGGAAGTAAAATTACCGTTGATAAAAAACCGTTGCCGATAAACTACCCCTTTCCCTTAACCGATCTTCACCAAAAACGATAGGTCTTGAGAACTCTACAATTCAGGGCTGTATGCAAAATATTATATGATTTTGTTTGAATTTGCGGGTGTTATCGTTTGCCATACAAAATACCCTTGATAAAACAAAAAACGTGGCTGGTAAACTACCCATTCCCTTAAACGATCTTCACCAAAAACAATAGGTCTTTAGTACTCAAGAAATCAGGGCTGTATGCAAAAACGTATTTGATTCTGTTTGAATTTGCGGCTGTTATCTTTTGCCAAACAAAGAAAATTACCCTTGATATAAAAATCCGTTGCTGGTAAACTACCGCTTTCCCTCGACCGATCTTCACCAAAAACAATAGGTCGCGAGTACTCTACAAATCAGGCCTGTATGCAAAGAATTATTTGATTCTGTTTGAATTTTCGGCTGTTATCGTTTGTCAAAAAAAAAATCTACAGACACACAGACACTTTTCAAAAAATGACTTTTTTTCATGTTTTGAGTTTAGTACAATCAGAATCTGCAATAATCTCGAACACGATTTTTTTTGCCATCACCATACTTCCATTTCCTTAAGGAACATGGAAGTAAAATATAGGTATGGAGAACCATACATGACTTCCATGTTCTAAGATTTATATTTAAAATCATATTCGAAATGAAATATTTCCGTAGAAACTACGTCTTTCTACTTATTGCTTCAGCATTAAAAACAGTAAGGTGGTCACAAACGTATACCACCTCACGTTTTCGCACTCGATTTTCACTGATGTTGGCAGTCGATGGCACTGCAGAAACGTCTGGTTTTACAGAAAACATTGGACTACGGCTAAACAACCCCGGGAATAAATTTTAACAAAAAACTACTTCTTTGTTGCCGATAACGTAGTCCACATACAAAAAATTCTCCCCTCCACCATCAACTATAATTTTTAATAATAGAAAATTACCCCCACCCCGTTCACCTAACTTCTTCATTTATAGATATTTCATCTACGTTTCTACAGTGGATTACTATGAGCTTCTTATCAGGATACTTTATTTATAAAAATTAAGTACTTTACTCTTGTTAAATCATAAAAAGTTTCAGGTAAACTACCCCTTTCTCTTAACCGCTCTTCTCCAAAATCAACAGACCTTGTGTTCTGTATAATTCAAAAAGGTATGCAGAAGAGTAGTTGATTCTGTTTTAATTTACGGCAGTTATCGTTCGTAAAAGTAAAAATTACCCTTGATAAAACATAAAATGTTGCTGGTAAACAACCCTATTCCCTTAACCGATCTTCACCAAAACCAACAGGTCTTGAGAACTCTACATTTCAGGGCTGTATGCAAAATATTATATGATTCTGTTTGAATTTGCGGCTGTTATCGTTTGCCATACAAAATACCCTTGATAAAACAAAAAACGTGGCTGGTAAACTACCCCTTTCCCTTAAACGATCTTCACCAAAAACAATAGGTCTTTAGTACTCAAGAAATCAGGGCTGTATGCAAAAACGTATTTGATTCTGTTTGTATTTGCGGCTTTTATCGTTTGCCATAGAAAATACCTTTTGAAACATAAAACGTTGCTGGTAAACTACCCCTTTCCCTTAACCGATCTTCACCAAAAACAAAATATCTTGAGTACTCAACAATTCAGGGCAGTATGCAAAACGTTATTTGATTGTGATTGAATTTGCGGCTGTTGTCGTTTGCGATAAAAAATACCCGTGTTAATACATAAAACGTTGCCGGTAAACTACCCCTTTCCCTTAACCGATCTTTACCAAAATCAACAGATCTTGAGAACTCTACAATTCAGGGCTGTATGCGAAACGTTATTTGATTCTGTTTGAATTTGCGGCTGTTATCGTTTGCCAAAAAAACAAAATTACCCTTGAAAAAAAACCGTTGCCGGTAAGCTACACCTTTCCCTCAACCGATCTTCACCAAAAACAGTAGGTCGCGAGTACTCTACAAATCAGGGCTGCATGCAAAAAATTATTTGATTCTGTTTCAATTTGCGGCTGTTATCGTTTGCCATAGAAAAAAAATCTACAGACACACACACACACAGACAGACACAGACACTTTTCGAAAAACGACTTTTTTTCATGTTTTGAGTGTAGTACAATCAGAATCTGCAATAATCTCGAACACGATTTTTTTTGCCATCACCATACTTCCATTTCCTTAAGGAACATGGAAGTAAATCACCATACTTCCATTCCTTAAGAAATATGGAAGTAAAATTACCCTTGATAAAACATAAAATGTTGCTGGTAAACAACCCTATTCCCTCAACCGATCTTCACGAAAACCAACAGGTCTCGAGAACTCTACATTTCAGGGCTGTATGCAAAATATTATATGATTTTGTTTGAATTTGCGGCTGTTATCGTTTGCCATACAAAATACCCTTGATAAAACAAAAAACGTGGCTGGTAAACTACCCCTTTCCCTTAAACGATCTTCACCAAAAACAATAGGTCTTTAGAACTCAAGAAATCAGGGCTATATGCAAAAACTTATTTGATTCTGTTTGAATTTGCGGCTCTTATCGTTTGCCATAGAAAATACCATTTTAAAACATAAAACGTTGCAGGTAAACTACCCCTTTCCCTTAAACCGATTTTCACCAACACCAATAGGTATTGAGAACTCTACAATACAGGGCTGTATGCAAAATATCATTTGATTCTGTTTGAATTTGCGGCTGTTATCGTTTACCATAGAAAAATATCGGTATGGAGAACCATACATGACTTCCATATTCTAAGATTTATATTTAAAATCATTTTCAGACAAACAGCCAGGGAAGCAATTTTAACAAAAAAATACTTCTTTGTTGCCAATAACGTAGTACACATATACAAAAAAATTATCCCCTCCCCCTTCAACTATAATTTTGATTTATAGAAAATTACCCCCAGCCCGTTCAACTAGCCTCTTCATTTATAGATATTTCATCTACGTTTCTACAGTGGATTATTAAGATCTTATCAGGATACTTTATCAAAATTAAGTACTTTACTCATGTTACAACAAAAAATGTTTCAGGTAAACTGCCCTTTCCCCGTAACTGATCTTCACAAAAATCAACAGACATTGAGTTCTCTATAGCTCAGGCACATATGTAAAAAATAATTTGATTCTGTTTGAATTTACGGCAGTTATGGTTCGTCATATAAAAAATTACCCATGTTAAAACATAAAACATGAGATTTATAAAACATATCTAAGATTTATATTTAAAATCATTTTTGAAATAAAATATTTTCATAGAACCTACTAACGCTGGAGAAATCTGAGGAGCCAATCAGAGTTGGGCCTACCTGTCACTCTGCTGAATTGGTGGAAAGCCCTGTCACTGTCGTCAAAGTATCAACCTTGACAGGGTCCTCTTTTTCTGCAAAATGGGAGAGGCTTGAGATGGAGTGAGTGACATGGTTCCCACCTCAATGATGAACCCATTGTTTTATAAAAATATATTTAAATTTTGAAAACTGAAAATTGTTTTCTTGTAAATATTTATATTTTATAATCAAAATGACTTTATTTTTGTTACCTGGCAACAAAATTATTTTATTTTCAACAATTACTATTGTTTCAAAAAGTTTAAATAAATTTTCAATTACTTTACTCTTGTTAAAACGTAAAAGGTTGCTGGTAAACTACCCCTTCCCCTTAACCGATCTTCACCAAAATCTAAAGGCCTTGAGTCCTCAACAATTCACTAACGTATGCAAAGAATTATTTGATTCTGTTTGAATTTGCGGCTGTTATCGTTTGCCATAGAAAATACGCTTGATAAAAAACGTTGCAGGTAAACTACCCCTTCCCCTCAACCGATCTTCACCAAAAACAATAGGTATTGAGAACTCTATAAATCAGGGCTGTATGCAGAAAATTATTTGATTCTGTTTGAATTTGCGGCTGTTATCGTTTGCCATAGAAAAATATCGGTATGGAGAACCATACATGACTTCCATATTCTAAGATTTATATTTAAAATCATTTTCAGCCAAACAGCCAGGCTGTGTCTTACCTGCCTTTTTATTGCTGTATTAAATGAAAAATATTATATTACATTAAAATGAAAAAATTATAATTTTATTGCCTGGCAACAAAATTATTTTATTTTTAACAATTACCATTGTTTCAAAAAGTTTAAATAAATTTTCAAGTACTTTACTCTTGTTAAAACGTAAAAGGTTGCAGGTAAACTACCCCTTCCCCTTAACCGATATTCACCAAAATCGAAAGCCATTGATACCTCTACATTTCAGAGGTGTATGCAAAAAATTATTTGATTCTCTTTGAATTTGCGGCTGTTATCGTTTGCCATAGAAAATACGCTTGATAAAAAAACGTTGCAGGTAAACTACCCCTTCCCCTTACCCGATCTTCACCAAAAACAACAGGTATTGAGTACTCTACAGATCAGGGCTGTATGCAAAACATTATTTGATTCGGTTTGAATTTGCGGCAGTTATCGTTTGCCATAGAAAACAAATCTACAGACAGACAGACAGACACACAGACAGACAGACGCACACACAGACACTTTTCGGAAAACGACTTTTTTTCATGTTTTGAGTGTAGTATAATCAGAATCTGCAATAATCTCGAACACGATTTTTTTTGCCATCACCATACTTCCATTCCTTAAGGAATATGGAAGTAAAATATCGGTATGGAGAACCATACATGACTTCCATATTCTAAGATTTATATTTAAAATCATTTTCAGCCAAACAGCCAGGCTGTGTCTTACCTGCCTTTTTATTGCTGTATTAAATGAAAAATATTATATTACATTAAAATGAAAAAATTATAATTTTATTGCCTGGCAACAAAATTATTTTATTTTTAACAATTACCATTTTTTCAAAAAGTTTAAATAAATTTTCAAGTACTTTACTCTTGTTAAAACGTAAAAGGTTGCAGGTAAACTACCCCTTCCCCTTAACCGATCTTCACCAAAATCGAAAGTCGTTGAGAGCTCTACAATTCAGGGACGTATGCAAAACATTATTTGATTCTGTTTGCATTTGCGGCTGTTATCGTTTGCCATAAAAAATACGCTTGATAAAAAAACGTTGCTGGTAAACTACCCCTTCTCCTTAACCGATCTTCACCAAAAACAATAGGTCTTGAGTACTCTACAAATCAGGGCTGTATGCAAAACATTATTTGATTCTGTTTGCATTTGCGGCTGTTATCGTTTGCCATATAAAATACCCTTGTTAAAAAAACGTTGCTGGTAAACTACCCCTTTCCCCCAACCGATCTTCACCAAAAACAATAGGTCCTGAGAACTCTACAATTTAGGGCTGTATGCAAATAATCTTTTGATTCTGTTTGAATTTGCGGCTGTTATCGTTTGCCATAGGAAATACCCTTGTTAAAACATAAAACGTTACAGGAAAACTACCCCTTTCCCTTAACCGATCTTCACCAAAAACAACAGGTCTTGAGTACTCTACAAAACAGGGCTGTATGCAAAACATTATTTGATTCTGTTTGAATTTGCGGCTGTTATCGTGTGCCATAGAAAATACCCTTGTTAAAAAAACGTTGCAGGTAAACTACCCCTTTCACTCAACCGAACTTCACCAAAAACAATAGGTCTTGAGAACTCTACAATTTAGGGCTGTATGCAAATAATCTTTTGATTCTGTTGAATTTGCGGCTGTTATCGTTTGCCATAGGAAATACCCTTGTTAAAACATAAAACGTTACCGGTAAACTACCCCTTTCCCTTAACCGATCTTCACCAAAACCAGCATATCTTGAGAACTCTACAACTCAGGGCTGTATGCGAAACATTATTTGATTCTGTTTGAATTTGCGGCTGTTATCGTTTGCCAAACAAACAAAAAAACCCTTGCTAAGAAAAAACCGTTGCCGGTAAACTACCCCTTTCCCTCAACCGTTCTTCACCAAAAACAACAGGTCGCGAGTACTCTGCAAATCAGGACTGTATGCAAAAAATTATTTGATTCTGTTTGAATTTGCGGCAGTTATCGTTTGCCATAGAAAAAAAATCTAGAGACAGACAGACAGACAGACAGACAGACAGACAGACAGACAGACAGACACACACACACACACACACACACACACACACAGATTCTTTTCGGAAAACGACTTTTTTTCATGTTTTGAGTGTAGTAGAATCAGAATCTGCAATAATCTCGAACACGATTTTTTTTGCCATCACCATACTTCCATTCCTTAAGGAATATGGAAGTAAAATTACCCTTGATAAAAAACTGTTGCTGGTAAACTACCCCTTTCCCTTAACCGATCTTCACCAAAAACGATAGGTCTTGAGAACTCTGCAATTCAGGGCTGTATGTAGAATATTATATGATTTTGTTTGAATTTGCGTCTGTTATCGTTTGCCATAAAAAATACCCTTGATAAAACAAAAAACGTGGCTGGTAAACTACCCCTTTCCCTTAAGCGATCTTCACCAAAAACAATATGTCTTTAGTACTCCAAAAGTCAGGGCTATATACAAAAACTTATTTGATTCAGTTTTAATTTGCGACTCTTATCGTTTGCCATAGAAAATACCCATTTAAAACATAAAACGTTGCCGGTAAACTACCCCTTTCCCTTAACCGATCTTCACCAAAAACAAAAGATCTTGAGAACTCTACAATTCTGGGCAGTATGCAAAACATTATTTGATTATGTTTGAATTTGCGGCAGTTATCGTTTGCCATAGGAAAAAAATCTACAGACAGACAGACACACAGACAGACACACAGACAGACAGACAGACAGACAGACACACACACAGACACTTTTCGGAAAACGACTTTTTTTCATGTTTTGAGTGTAGTAGAATCACAATCTGCAATAATCTCGAACACGATTTTTTTTGCCATCACCATACTTCCATTCCTTAAGGAATATGGAAGTAAATATCGGTATGGAGAACCATACATGACTTCCATATTCTAAGATTTATATTTAAAAACATTTTCAGCCAAACAGCCAGGCTGTGTCTTACCTGCCTTTTTATTGCTGTATTAAATGAAAAATATTATATTACATTAAAATGAAAAAATTATAATTTTATTTTCTGGCAACAAAATTATTTTATTTTTAACAATTACCATTGTTTCAAAAAGTTTAAATAAATTTTCAAGTACTTTACTCTTGTTAAAACGTAAAAGGTTGCAGATAAACTACCCCTTCCCCTTAACCGATCTTCACCAAAATCGAAAGTCATTGAGACCTCTACAATTCAGGGACGTATGCAAAAAACTGTTTGATTCTGTTTGAATTTGCGGCTGTTATCGTTTGCCATAGAAAATACGCTTGATAAAAAAACGTTGCTGGTAAACTACCCCTTCCCCTTAACCGATCTTCACCAAAAACAATAGGTCTTGAGTACTCTACAAATCAGTGCTGAATGCAAAACATTATTTGATTCTGTTCGAATTTGCGGCTGTTATCGTTTGCCATAAAAAATACCTTTGTAAAAAAAATGTTGTAGGTAAACTACCCCTTTCCCTCAACGGATCTTCACCAAAAACAACAGGTCTTGAGAACTCTACAATTTAGGGCTGTATACAAATAATCTTTTGATTCTGTTTGATTTTGCGGCTGTTATCGTTTGCCATAGGAAATACCCTTGTTAAAAAATAAAACGTTACAGGTAAACTACCCCTTTCCCTTAACCGATCTTCACCAAAACAACAGGTCTTGAGTACTCTACAAATCAGAGCTGTATGCAAAACATTATTTGATTCTGTTTGAATTTGCGGCTGTTATCGTTTGCCATAGGAAATACCCTTGTTAAAACATAAAACGTTACAGGTAAACTACCCCTTTCCCTTAACCGATCTTCACCAAAATCAACAGATCTTGATACCTCTACAATTCAGGGCTGTATGCGAAACATTATTTGATTCTGTTTGAATTTGCGGCTGTTATCGTTTGCCAAACAAACAAAATTACCCTTGCTAAAAAAAAACCGTTGCCGGTAAACTACCCCTTTCCCTCAACCGATCTTCACCAAAAACAATAGGTCACGAGTACTCTGCAAATCAGGGCTGTATGCAAAAAATTATTTGATTCTGTTTGAATTTGCGGCAGTTATCGTTTGCCATAGAAAAAAAATCTACAGACAGACAGACAGACAGACAGACAGACAGACATACAGACAGACAGACAGACACACACACACACACACAGATTCTTTTCGGAAAACGACTTTTTTTCATGTTTTGAGTGTAGTAGAATCAGAATCTGCAATAATCTCGAACACGATTTTTTTTGCCATCACCATACTTCCATTCCTTAAGGAATATGGAAGTAAAATTACCCTTGATAAAAAACCGTTGCAGGTAAACTACCCGTTTCCCTTAACCGATCTTTACCAAAAACAATAGGTCTTGAGAACTCTACAATTCAGGGCTGTATGCAAAATATTATATGATTCTGTTTGAATTTGCGGCTGTTATCGTTTGCCATACAAAATACCCTTGATAAAACAAAAAACGTGGCTGGTAAACTACCCCTTTCCCTTAAACGATCTTTACCAAAAACAATAGGTCTTTAGTACTCAATAAATCAGGGCTGTTTGCAAAAACGTATTTGATTCTGTTTGAATTTGAGGCTCTTATCGTTTGCCATAGAAAATACCCTTTTAAAACATAAAACGTTGCAGGTAAATACCCCTTTCCCTTAACCGATCTTCACCAACACCAAAAGGTCTTGAGAACTCTACAATTCAGGGCAGTATGCAAAACATTATTTGATTATGTTTGAATTTGCGGCTGTTATCGTTTGCCATAGAAAATACCCTTGTTAAAACATAAAACGTTGCAGGTAAACTATCCCTTTCCCTTAACCGATCTTTACGAAAATCAACAGATCTTGAGAATTCTAGAATTCAGGGCTGTATGCAAAACATTATTTGATTCTGTTTGAATTTGCGGCTGTTATCGTTTGCCAAACAAATAAAATTACCCTTGATAAAAAAAACCGTTGCAGGTAAACTACCCCTTTACCTTAACCGATCTTCACCAAAAACAATAGGTCGCGAGTACTCTACAAATCAGGGCTGTATGCAAAGAATTATTTGATTCTGTTTGAATTTGCGGCTGTTATCGTTTGTCATAGAAAAATATCTACAGACACACACACAGACACTTTTCGAAAAATGACTTTTTTTCATGTTTTGAGTTTAGTACAATCAGAGTCTGCAATAATCTCGAACACGATTTTTTTTTGCCATCACCATACTTCCATTTCCTTAAGGAACATGGAAGTAAAATATCGGTATGGAGAACCCTACATGACTTCCATGTTCTAAGATTTATATTTAAAATCATATTCGAAATGAAATATTTCTATAGAAACTACGTCTTTCTACTTATTGCTTCAGAATTAACCACAGTAAGGTGGTCACAAACGTATACCACCTCACGTTTTCGCACTCGATTTTCACTGATGTTGGCAGTCGATGGCACTGCAGAAACGTCTGGTTTTACAGAAAACATTGGACTACGGCTAAACAGCCCCGGAAGCGATTTTTTTTGCCATCACCATACTTCCATTTCCTTAAGGAACATGGAAGTAAATCACCATACTTCCATTCCTTAAGGAATATGGAAGTAAAATTACCCTTGATAAAACATAAAATGTTGCTGGTAAACAACCCTATTCCCTCAACCGATCTTCACCAAAACCAACAGGTCTTGAGAACTCTACATTTCAGTTCTGTATGAAAAAATATTATATGATTCTGTTTGAATTTGCGGCTGTTATCGTTTGCCATATAAAATACCCTTGATAAAACAAAAAACGTGTCTGGTAAACTACCCCTTTCCCTTAACCGATCTTCACCAAAAACAATAGGTCTTTAGTACTCAACAATACAGGACTGTATGCAAAAACGTATTTGATTCTGTTTGAATTTGCGGCTCTTATCGTTTACCATAGAAAATACCCTTTTAAAACATAAAACGTTGCAGGTAAACTACCCCTTTCCCTTAACCGATCTTCACCAAAAACAATAGGTCTTGAGTACTCTACAAATCAGGGCTGTATGCAAAACATTATTTGATTCTGTTTGAATTTGCTGCTGTTATCGTTTGCCATAGAAAATACCCTTGTTAAAAAAACGTTGCCGGTAAACTACCCCTTTCCCTCAACCGATCTTCACCAAAAACGACAGGTCTTGGGAACTCTACAATTTAGGGCTGTATGCAAATAATCTTTTGATTCTGTTTGAATTTGCGGCTGTTATCGTTTGCCATAGGAAATACCCTTGTTAAAACATAAAACGTTACAGGTAAACTACCCCTTTCCCTTAACCGATCTTCACCAAAATCAGCAGATCTTGAGAACTCTTCAATTCAGGGCTGTATGCGAAACATTATTTGATTCCGTTTGAATTTGCGGCTGTTATCGTTTGCCAAACAAACAAAATTACCCTTGCTAAAAAAAAACCGTTGCCAGTAAACTACCCCTTTCCCTCAACCGATCATCACCAAAAACAAAACGCCTTGAGAACTCTACAATTTAGGGCTGTATGCAAATAATCTTTTGATTCTGTTTGAATTTGCGGCTGTTATCGTTTGCCATAGGAAATACCCTTGTTAAAACATAAAACGTTACAGGTAAACTACCCCTTCGCCTTAACAGATCTTCACCAAAAACAATATATCTTGAGTACTCTACAAATCAGGGCTGTATGCAAAACATTATTTGATTCTGTTTGAATTTGCGGCTGTTATCGTTTGCCATAAAAAATACCCTTGTTAAAAAAACGTTGCCGGTAAACTACCCCTTTCCCTCAACCGATCTTCACCAAAAACAACAGGTCTTGAGAACTCTACAATCTAGGGCTGTATGCAAATAATCTTTTGATTCTGTTTGAATTTGCGGCTGTTATCGTTTGCCAAACAAACAAAATTACCCTTGCTAAAAAAAAACCGTTGCAGGTAAACTACCCCTTTCCCTCAACCGATCTTCACCAAAAACAATAAGTCGCGAGTACTCTTCAAGTCAGGGCTGTATGCAAAAAATTATTTGATTCTGTTTGAATTTGCGGCAGTTATCGTTTGCCATAGAACAAAAATCTACAGACAGACAGACAGACACACAGACACACAGACAGACAGACACACACACAGACACTTTTCGGGAAACGACTTTTTTTCATGTTTTGAGTGTAGTAGAATCAGAATCTGCAATAATCTCGAACACGATTTTTTTTGCCATCACCATACTTCCATTCCTTAAGGAATATGGAAGTAAAATATCGGTATAGAGAACCATACATGACTTCCATATTCTAAGATTTATATTTAAAATAATTTTCAGCCAAACAGCCAGGCTGTGTCTTACCTGCCTTTTTATTGCTGTATTAAATGAAAAATATTATATTACATTAAAATGAAAAAATTATAATTTTATTGCCTGGCAACAAAATTATTTTATTTTTAACAATTACCATTGTTTCAAAAAGTTTAAATAAATTTTCAAGTACTTTACTCTTGTTAAAACGTAAAAGGTTGCAAGTAAACTACCCCTTCCCCTTAACCGATCTTCACCAAAATCGAAAGTCATTGAGAGCTCTTCAATTCAGGGTTGTATGCAAAACATTATTTGATTCTGTTTGCATTTGGGGCTGTTATCGTTTGCCATATAAAATACGCTTGATAAAAAAACGTTGCCGGTAAACTACCCCTTCTCCTTAACCGATCTTCACCAAAAACAATAGGTCTTGAGTACTCCACAAATCAGGGTTGTATGCAAAACATTATTTGATTCTGTTTGAATTTGCGGCTGTTATCGTTTGCCATAGAAAATACCCTTGTTAAAAAAACGTTGCAGGTAAACTACCCCTTTCCCTCAACCGATCTTCACCAAAAACAATAGGTCTTGAGAACTCTACAATTTAGGGCTGTATGCAAATAATCTTTTGATTCTGTTTGAATTTGCGGCTGTTATCGTTTGCCATAGGAAATACCCTTGTTAAAACATAAAACGTTACAGGCAAACTACCCCTTTCCCTTAACCGATCATCACCAAAATCAGCAGATCTTGGGAACTCTACAATTTAGGGCTGCATGCGAAACATTATTTGATTCTGTTTGAATTTGCGGCTGTTATCGTTTGCCAAACAAACAAAATTACCCTTGCTAAAAAAAAACCGTTGCAGGTAAACTACCCCTTTCCCTCAACCGATCTTCACCAAAACAATAGGTCGCGAGTACTCTGCAAATCAGGGCTGTATGCAAAAAATTATTGAATCTGTTTGAATTTGCGGCAGTTATCGTTTGCCATAGAAAAAAATCTACAGACAGACAGACACACAGACAGACACACAGACAGACAGACAGACAGACAGACACACACACAGACACTTTTCGGAAAACGACTTTTGTTCATGTTTTGAGTGTAGTAGAATCAGAATCTGCAATAATCTCGAACATTCTTGCCGGTCTTGAGAACTCTGCAATTCAGGGCTGTATGTAGAATATTATATGATTTTGTTTGAATTTGCGTCAGTTATCGTTTGCCATAAAACA
Organism: Magicicada septendecula; assembly: GCA_034769895.1. Taxonomy (NCBI): domain Eukaryota; kingdom Metazoa; phylum Arthropoda; class Insecta; order Hemiptera; family Cicadidae; genus Magicicada; species Magicicada septendecula. Next base: position 199,914,722 of record CM068376.1, on the reverse strand, counting down.
TACCCTTGATAAAACAAAACACGTGGCTGGTAAACTACCCCTTTCCCTTAAGCGATCTTCACCAAAAACAATAGGTCTTTAGTACTCCAAAAGTCAGGGCTATATGCAAAAACTTATTTGATTCTGTTTTAATTTGCGGCTCTTATCGTTTGCCATAGAAAATACCCATTTAAAACATAAAACGTTGCCGGTAAACTACCCCTTTCCCTCAACCGATCTTCACCAAAAACAATAGGTCGCGAGTACTCTACAAATCAGGCCTGTATGCAAAGAATTATTTGATTCTGTTTGAATTTGCGGCTGTTATCGTTTGTCATAGAAAAAAAATCTACAGACACACACAGACACTTTTCGAAAAATGACTTTTTTTCATGTTTTGAGTTTAGTACAATCAGAATCTGCAATAATCTCGAACACGATTTTTTTTTGCCATCACCATACTTCCATTTCCTTAAGGAACATGGAAGTAAAATATCGGTATGGAGAACCCTACATGACTTCCATGTTCTAAGATTTATATTTAAAATCATATTCGAAATGAAATATTTCTATAGAAACTACGTCTTTCTACTTATTGCTTCAGAATTAACCACAGTAAGGTGGTCACAAACGTATACCACCTCACGTTTTCGCACTCGATTTTCACTGATGTTGGCAGTCGATGGCACTGCAGAAACGTCTGGTTTTACAGAAAACTTTGGACTACGGCTAAACAGCCCGGGAAGCGATTTTTTTCGCCATCACCATACTTCCATTTCCTTAAGGAACATGGAAGTAAATCACCATACTTCCATTCCTTAAGGAATATGGAAGTAAAATTACCCTTGATAAAACATAAAATGTTGCTGGTAAGCAACCCTATTCCCTCAACCGATCTTCACCAAAACCAACAGGTCTTGAGAACTCTACATTTCAGTTCTGTATGCAAAATATTATATGATTCTGTTTGAATTTGCGGCTGTTATCGTTTGCCATATAAAATACCCTTGATAAAACAAAAAACGTGTCTGGTAAACTACCCCTTTCCCTTAACCGATCTTCACCAAAAACAATAGGTCTTTAGTACTCAACAATACAGGACTGTATGCAAAAACGTATTTGATTCTGTTTGAATTTGCGGCTCTTATCGTTTACCATAGAAAATACCCTTTTAAAACATAAAACGTTGCAGGTAAACTACCCCTTTCCCTTAACCGACTTAACCAACACCAATATGTATTGAGAACTCTACAATACAGGGCTGTATGCAAAACATCATTTGATTCTGTTTCAATTTACGGCTGTTATCGTTTACCATAGAAAAAAATTACCCTTGATAAAAAACTGTTGCTGGTAAACTACCCCTTTCCCTTAACCGATCTTCACCAAAAACGATAGGTCTTGAGAACTCTGCAATTCAGGGCTGTATGTAGAATATTATATGATTTTGTTTAATTTGCGTCTGTTATCGTTTGCCATAAAAAATACCGTTGATAAAACAAAAAACGTTGCTGGTAAACTACCCCTTTCCCTTAACCGATCTTCACCAAAAACAAAAGAGCTTGAGAACTCTACAATTCAGGGCAGTATGCAAAACATTATTTGATTATGTTTGAATTTGCGGCTGTTATCGTTTTCCATAAAAAATACCCTTGTTAAAACATAAAACGTTGCCAGTAAACTACCCCTTTCCCTTAACCGATCTTTACCAATATCAACAGATCTTGAGAACTCTACAATTCAGGGCTGTATGCGAAACATTATTTGATTCTGTTTGAATTTGCGGCTGTTATCGTTTGCCAAACAAACAAAATTACCGTTGATAAAAAAAAACCGTTGCCGGTAAACTACCCCTTTCCCTCAACCGATCTTCACCAAAAACAATAGGTCGCGAGTACTCTACAAAGCAGGGCTGTATGCAAAAAATTATTTGATTCTGTTTGAATTTGCGGCTGTTATCGTTTGCCAAAAAAAAATATCTTTATGGAGAACCATACATGACTTCCATGTTCTAAGATTTATATTTAAAATCATATTCGAAATGAAATATTTCCATAGAAACTACGTCTTTCTACTTATTGCTTCAGCATTAACCACAGTACTGTGGTCACTAACGTATACCACCTCACGTTTTCGCACTCGATTTTCACCGATGATGGCAGTCGATAGCACTGCCGAAAACTCTGGTTTTGCAGAAAACACTGGACTACGGCTAAAGAGCCCGGGAAGCAATTTTAACAAAGAACTACTTCTTTGTTGCCGATAACGTAGTACACATATAAAAAATTCTCCCCTCCACCTTCAACTATAATTTTTAATAACAGACAATTACCCCCACCCCGTTCACCTAACCTCTTCATTTATAGATATTTCATCTATGTTTCTACAGTGGATTACTATGAGCTTCTTATCAGGATACTTTATTTATAAAAATTAAGTTCTTTACTCTTGTTAAATCATAAAATGTTTCAGGTAAACTACCCCTTTCTCTTTTACCGATCTTCTCCAAAATCAATAGACCTTCCGTCGTCTACAATTCAGGGATGCATGCAAAAAAATATTTGATTCTGTTTGAATGTGCGGCAGTTATCGTTCGTCATGGAAACATTTCTCTTGTTACAACATAAAATGTTGCCGGTAAACTACCCCTTTCCCTTAACCGATTTTCACCAAAATCAGTAGACCTTGAGCTCTCTGCAACTCAGGAAAGGGTGCAAAAAATTATTTGATTCTCTTTGAATTTTTGGCAGTTATCGTTCGTCATAAAAAAATTACCCTTTTTAAAACATAAAACGTTGCTGATAAACTACCCCTTCGCTTAACCCATCTTCAAAAAAATCAACAGACCTTGAGTTCTGTATAATTCAAAAAGGTATGCAGAAGAGTAGTTGATTCTGTTTTAATGTACGGCAGTTATCATTCGTCATAAAAAAAATTACCCTTGATAAAACATAAAATGTTGCTGGTAAACTACACTATTCCCGTAACCGATCTTCACCAAAACCAACAGGTCTTGAGAACTCTACATTTGAGGGCTCTATGCAATATATTATATGATTCTGTTTGAATTTGCGGCTGTTATCGTTTGCCATATAAAATACCCTTGATAAAACAAAAAACGTGGCCGGTAAACTACCCCTTTCCCTTAACCGATCTTCACCGACACCAATAGGTATTGAGAACTCTACAATACAGGGCTGTATGCAAAACATCATTTGATTCTGTTTGAATTTGCGGCTGTTATCGTTTACCATAGAAAAAAATTACCCTTGATAAAAAACCGTTGCAGGTAAACTACCCGTTTCCCTTAACCGATCTTCACCAAAAACAATAGGTCTTGAGAACTCTACAATTCAGGGCTGTATGCAAAATATTATATGATTCTGTTTGAATTTGCGGCTGTTATCGTTTGCCATACAAAATACCCTTGATAAAACAAAAAACGTGGCCGGTAAACTACCCCTTTCCCTTAAACGATCTTCACCAAAAACAATAGGTCTTTAGTACTCAATAAATCAGGGCTGTTTGCAAAAACGTATTTGATTCTGTTTGAATTTGAGGCTCTTATCGTTTGCCATAGAAAATACCCTTTTAAAACATAAAACGTTGCAGGTAAATACCCCTTTCCCTTAACCGATCTTCACCAACACCAAAAGGTCTTGAGAACTCTACAATTCTGGGCAGTATGCAAAACATTATTTGATTATGTTTGAATTTGCGGCTATTATCGTTTGCCATAGAAAATACCCTTGTTAAAACATAAAACGTTGCAGGTAAACTATCCCTTTCCCTTAACCGATCTTTACCAAAATCAACAGATCTTGAGAATTCTACAATTCAGGGCTGTATGCAAAACATTATTTGATTCTGTTTGAATTTGCGGCTGTTATCGTTTGCCAAACAAATAAAATTACCCTTGATAAAAAAAAACCGTTGCAGGTAAACTACCCCTTTACCTTAACCGATCTTCACCAAAAACAATAAGTCGCGAGTACTCTACAAATCAGGCCTGCATGCAAAAAATTATTTGATTCTGTTTGAATTTGCGGCTGTTATCGTTTGCCATAGAAAAAAAATCTTCAGACACACAGACAGATAGACAGATAGACAGACAGACAGACACACAGACAGACACTTTTCGAAAAAAGACTTTTTTTCATGTTTTGAGTGTAGTACAATCAGAATCTGCAATAATCTCGAACACGATTTTTTTTGCCATCACCATACTTCCATTTCCTTGAGGAACATGGAAGTAAAATCTACAGACACACACACACACACACAGACACACAGACACACACACAGACACTTTTCGAAAAATGACTTTTTTTCATGTTTTGAGTGTAGTACAATCATATTCTGCAATAATCTCGAACACGATTTTTTTTGCCATCACTACTTCCATTTCCTTAAGGAACATGGAATTAAAAATTAATCCAAGAAATTTAAAAAAAACTTGTAAACTCTGGAAAATTTGTTCTAATACAGAATTCAAATTAAATAATGAAAAAAAGGAATTTTGTGTGTGTGTGTGTGTGTGTGTTTTTTTTTGGGGGGGGGCTAAAGGTGGGTTACAGGTCTCGGAGGTTGTATAGGATGCCGATTACTATGCAACACTAAAACTCTGAGAAACGCCGACTGTTTCTGATGAGAGAGTGAGAGGTTCCCGGAAGGGAACTCAGCTCTACCCACAAATCCTACTCTCACGTTCCCGAAGACGAAAGTTGCGTGGCCCCTGAGTACGTAATGTAACAGACGAGAGAGGGTGAATGGCGAGTTCCCGGCGCCAGAAAACTGGGACCCATCGGCTAAGGGAAGGGAACCCTAACAGAAAAATCCCTGGTCCTCCAGGTTGGGGGTTGGGCGGTAGGCTGGTAACCTACCCCCGGAAAAAATACCACACCACGGAACCTTCAAGAAAGCCTCGGATTGGACGGAAACAATGGCAACGACTACGGCAAAGAAATATGGAATACTCTTTAGGAACATGGAACGTCAGAACATTGAACAGACCCGGAGCACAAAGAGAACTCTGTGATGAACTCGAAAGATATAAAATTAGAATTGCCGCAATACAAGAGACAAGATGGTTAGGACAAGGAATAAGAGACACGAAGAGGCACACTATACTCCAAAGTAGAAAAAATAGTGGAACAAGAGAATTTGGAGTAGCCTTTATTATAGATAACAAAATAAAACAACATATAAAGGATTTTATACCAATCAATGAAAGGATGTGCAAAATCAGAATAAAAACTCATTTTTTTATCTTACAATAATAAATGTGCACTGTCCCACAGAAGACCAAGATGAGATTTTAAAGACAGAATTTTATCAAAAGTTAGAACAAATATATGACTCAGCACCTAGAAATGACATAAAAATTATTATAGGAGACATGAACGCTAAATTGGGAAAGAAGAAGAATACATAGGAACAACTGGAAAACACAGCCTGCATGACGAATCCAATGAGAACGGAAACCTCCTAATAGTCTTTGCGACTAGTAAAAATATGGTCATTAGCTCAACATACTTCCCCCGCCGAGATATATATAAAATAACGTGGATATCTCCAGACGGAGAAACAGGAAATCAGATAGACCATGTTCTGATAGACAAAAGGGCAGCAACAAGTATATTAAATGTAAGAAGCAGAAGAGGGGCATGCTGTAACTCAGATCATATGCTAGTGCAAACTACCTTCAGGTGCAAAATTAACCAGAACAAAAGCAGTAAAACAGAGAGAAAAGAAAGATTAAACATAGATAAACTGAAAGACCAAGACATCTGGGATAAACTTGAAAAAGAAATCAGCGAAAAACTTCAAGAGAAGGAAAACCCAACATTAGAATCACACTGGGAAAACATTAAAAACACTACAAAAACAGTGGCAAAAGAAATATTAGGAATAAACAAAGGAAATGAAACGGACCAATGGTTTGATGAAGAGTGCAAAAGGGCAATTGGAGAAAGAAACAAAGCACACAGATTATATATGACAAGATGGACATGAGAAAGAAAAGAAGAGTTCAGAATAAAAAGGAAGCTGCCAGATAAGACTTGCAGACAGAAAAAGAGAAAGTTCGAGATTAACAAAATACTGAAAATGGAAAAAGACTTTATAGAAAATAACTCACGAGATGCATATAAATTTATTAAAAATTTAAAACAAGGATAAAAACCAAATACAAATATAAGCAAAAATCAAAATGGAGAAATAATCAGTGACATAGAAGAAATTAAGATAACGTGGAAAACATACTTCAAAAGGCTCCTAATGGACGAAACAAAAGACAGAAATAGACAAGAGCCTAGAAGAGGAAATGAACACGATGACGAACCGCCACCATCAATACAGGAAATACAAGAGGCAATTAAAGCACAGAATAATAACAAAGCTCCAGGAATTGACGAAATTCCCTCTGAACTACTTAAGTGGTGTGGGAAAAAATTTGTGGAACAATTGCATGCCTTAATACTCACTATATGGAGTACAGAACAAATCCCTGATGATTGGAGGAAAACCATCATATGTCCTATACATAAAAAAGGGGACAAGCTATCATGCCAGAACTACAGAGGAATCTCTCTACTATGCTCCAGATATAAAATTTTTACATACATCATCAATAAAAGATTACAGCCATATGCTGAAGAGATTATTGGCGAATACCAGTCCGGTTTCAGAAAAGGAAGATCCACCATAGATCAAATATATACAGTCAGACAAGTTCTGAGTAAAGCGTGGGAACAAGATATAGACGTCTATAATATTTTTGTTGATTTTAGACAAGCCTATGATTCGATAGATAGGGATAAACTATCTAATATTTTATACGAATTCGACATACCAGTGAAACTGGTAAGGATGATATACTTGACAATGACTAATACAGAAGCTCAGGTACGAATACAAGGACACAAGACAGAAGGATTTGTAATCAATCGAGGGTTAAAACAGGGAGATGGGCTGGCCCCGACCTTGTTTAATCTAGCTTTAGAATATGTGATCAGAAAACTGTCAGTAGGAAGAAACAACGTACTGACAAACAATTCGGTCCAATTAGCAGCCTATGCGGACGACATCAACATAATGTGTAGGACAAAAAATGCAGCAGAGGAAACGTATTCTGAACTCAAAGAAAATGCTAGCAATATAGGCCTCAAAATCAACATAGATAAAACAAAAATATTAGTGCAGACTAGAAGACAAAGAAATTACTGAACAATCGACAATATCGAAATGGTGGACAACTTTAAATACTTGGGAACCATAGTAGAAAAAAACGGCACAGAAGAAGCCGAAATCCGAAACCGGATAGTCCAAGCCAATAAAGCGTATTTCGCCACATCAAGTATCTTCAGATCCAAAGACATCCACAGAAACACGAAGCTAAGGATATACAAATCAATAATAAGACCCATCCTAACTTATGGTTGCGAAACGTGTATCCTGAACTCCAAAGCAGCAAACACTCTCGATACCTTTGAAAGAAAAATATTATGAAGAATCCTGGGACCAGTTAATGACGTACATGGCTGGAGAATAAGATATAACTATGAATTGTATCAAATGTATAAAGAACCACCGTTAACACGGTACATAAAACTACAGCGTATAAGGTGGGCTGGTCATGTAGCCAGGATGGGAGAAGAAAGGATACCACAAAAACTATTGTATACCAGAATCCATGGAAAAAGACCAGTGGGAAGACCAAGGAGAAGATGGGAGGATGCGGTGGATGAGGATGCAAGAGAGATATTGAAAGTGCGTTCCTGGAGGAGGATGGCTGCTGACAGAGGAGAATGGAGGGGGGGAATTGAAGGAGGCCAGGGCCCAACAAGGGCTGTAGTGCCATAGAAAGAAGAAGAAGAAGTAGTGTGTGTTTTAATGGAGACATCTTCCCCCTTGCTCCTCAACCACTTTCAGAAAGTGAATAGACAGAACAATACCTGATCTGCAAATGGTCTTGAAACATACTTGTGATCTTGCAAAAGAGGATCATTCCTCTGTGTGTTTTAATGATAACTAGTTAACCAATGGACATGTCATGGACAACAAAATCCAAGAATTTACAAATGAATAATGAAAACACAAACATTAAAAACTAATAAGAAATCATTCAATAGACATAAAGAAGCAAATTAGTAAAATAGGTTGTTTCACAAAAAGTGAATGGAAAAGAAATGAATACACAATTTCAACTTTTTTAAACTGAAAACAAGAAATTCTTTAGAGTTAGTGTAATGTATTGTGTTACTGTAAGACAGAGCAGTGTTGTTAGCGTACTAATTAAGATGCATTAAATGTATAAATACAGCTAAATGGCCTAATAAGATATTCTTAGATGTAGTAATTCAGGTTAGGTCTAATTGCTCATTAGACTTTGTCTAAATTTTAAAGATGTTTAGGACCGTACATTAAAAACATTGCTTGCACTGTGCTGTAACTAAGGGATTTCATTACGGCAACAAACAAACAAAATTATTAAGTCAAATTACGGCTATAAAATTATTATGTTAAAAGGCAGTATCAGACTTAGTTATTTACTGTATAGTCGCGATGTGTAGAGAGACGCTCACGCGATCTAGTAGAGAGACTAGGCAACTTAATTTCCCCACCCCTGTCCCGCTAAGTGGTAGGGCTAGTTGTTCAGAGAGCGTACGGGATCTCGCTGGTCTTTTTTCCGCCTGCAGGGCAGCTACACGTGTTCTGTGCTGCATGTGATCAAAGAAAATTTAATTTTTTTTTTGTAATACCGGGCGGAAATTATTTACCATGGCTGGCTAAGAACCAAGGTGTGCCCTAGGGTATCTCCGGCTCGCTCAACCGTGACCAAATGATCAGGCAAAGATGAAATGTGAAGAAAATAAAGGAACTCGTAAGTATGTAACGTGCTCTGGCCAAAATTAAAGATATGTCTCTGATGAACTTTTCTGGTGTATGCTGTGTAAGTAAACTTTTATTACATTGATCAAAGCAATAATTCTAGACAGTGGACAGTGTTACTTCGGTTAAATGGAGAATTAACTTAATTCCTTGGTGTGCATATCTGTACCATCTGTACCACTTGATACTCTGGTCAAGTAATGACCTGGCAAGCTAACTTAAAAAAAAAAAAAGACATTTGCTTTAACTCTTGATTTCATCTTTACATTACTTAATATCCTGCAAACCCAGTTTATTTTAATGATAACGAATTTATATCTGAACAATAGTTTTTCTTTCAAAATACAGTTGAACAAGACTGGCATCTGAAATAATTTTTTTTATAGTGAGGACAGCTCCTTACAACTATAATTAGTAGGTGATAGTGATACATTATATGCAAAATGCAATTATAAATGAAAAACAAAAAAAAGAAAATAATACAAAAACGAAATGTGTTAAGCTACAACTGGTGAATTGGCATTTACTTAAACTATGCTGTGTGAAGGCACTTCTCAGCATTACTAGAATAAGTCATACATTGTTCCTTTATTTTCCCTGAGGAAGTCTCTCAGTTATTTATCAGTGTTGTCTATGTAACTGTCTTGTGTGTAAATTGTGAAGTGTATGTAAGTGTTAAAAAAGGAAATTATGTAGTCATATGTATTGAGTGTATAACCATTGTCATGACAGGTAGTGAAATATCCACCACATGTATTGAAGCTATGTTATATCCATACATGTTTTGGGATTTAGAATCAATTTTAATTTCTATTAATGAATTTAATGGAACTTAATAACGTTTTCTCAATTTAATATATTCTGAATTACATGAAGCATTGTCGTGACAGGTACTGAACTATACATCACATGTGTTGCACTTATGTTGAATAACTATGTGTTTTTGGAATTTAAAATCAATGTTAATTTTTCATATAAATGAATTTAATGGAACTTAATAACGTTTTCTCAATTTAATATATTCTGAATTATATTAATTATATATGTATATAATGATTCTGAAACATGTATTTAAAGTTTTAAGGATAGTTTGGAACTTTTTAAAATTACATTTGGTATCATGTTTTGAAATGATTTTATAAATAACAGTTTTGAAAAAGAGTAAAACCCTTAAGGTTTCATCATTGTGAGAATTTTGAAAGGAAATAAGAACCAATAAATGTTGATTGTTGAGTTTTGGAAATTGAGGTCACTGCATTAATTAATTAACCTAATGGTTCCCCAGCATGATGCTTTTCTTCTTCTAGGAGGCACCCTCCTAGTTCTAAACAGGTGAGCCGGTCGTCCAGGTAAGCAATAGAAATATAGATATATATTAAGAAAGTTAAAATTATGAAATTTGGAATAGTTTAAAGCGTTGTCAAGTCAATTCAATTTGCTTGATACTCGATGGTGGGGGGAAGTTGGTAATGGAGGGGATGTCAATAATAGCGGCTCAGCACATATGAGTAGGAATCAGATGTATTAATATAATATTACCCAACAAGATCAGGAACAATTTGTATATTAAATTAAGTAGTTAGTGGGCTTAAAAACCTGCAGTAGAAACTTCAGTTTCTATCAAACAAATAGGGAGAGAATTGAAGAGTTCTTGTTTGGAAATGTTATGATTTGTAAACATGTTTTCTCATAACTCATCTTAGAGTTACCGGTACTGGTTTTTTTCTTTATCCTTTGAAATATTGAAACAAAAATAGTGACAACTATAAACTAGTTGTCATTGTACTATTTCATGTTGTGTTTATAATCCTAACTGCATGTTTACAATTACCAGTACCCTGTCTTCGTCTATATGGAAAATAAATGGAAACAAGTTAATTTAAATACTATGTATTTTAAAAATCATAAATAAATTATAAAGAAATGTTGTTCTGTTACATATGTAACAAGTAAATGATAGAATAAAAGTTTATCATTTTTCAAACACTTCCAGGGAACTCGTAGACAATTTCCTTCATTTCTGTATGGGCAAAATTGTCAATATTTGTTAAAAGCTAACAGTACTTTCATCATTTTCATTTAATGTAAACTTTGTAGAAATTCCAGGTTAATATTTACCTGTGCTCCACCATACAATCTTGAAGTGAAATATTTTTTTTTTTATTCTTCTATGTTATATAAACACGCGAAAATTAATTTTAAACGGGGGTCGAAGCTATTTACGAAGAAAACAAATAAAATAAATACTCCCATAAGGATGCATGCAAAAGTGAATGATCGCCATATTGACTGTGTAGACGGTGAGCCGAATTTGACTGGAAATCATGTTGATGCGTTTCCAAAACAAAATTTACACGATTCTTACATGTTCAAAATTGCGTTGAGCCCAAACGGCGGTTTAAAGCTTTGCGTTGAGCCCACCGCGAGTTTATTATTAGTAACCTCGGAGGCGCCGTAGATTAAAGCATGTGCGGTGAGCCGGCTACCCAAAATCACTCTCAGCGGTGGATACTGTAGGAAACTGATGAGTCGGCCACCCACGAGTCTGAAATGTAATGCTTTGCGTTGTAGGCAATTGAATTACGTTAAGGCAAAATGTAGTGGTGATCCCACTAACTACTCAGTTAATATGGCGTATGGTGTAGCACAGGTAAATATTTACCAAATTCCATTTTTGCTATGTGTACATAGTTCTCGAAAAATTAGATAGGCATAACATTTTTTTTGTCTCTCTCAAGTTATATTGTTAAACGTAGACACAACCTCCAAAAATCGTCTCTGTACCGTAATTATGTGCGATAAATGGAAACTAATTTCTGTACTTCCAATAAATACAGCCTTTTAATGTACACTAACAAAGCAAATTTTCTTTAAGTTACATTCTCGTACATAACCTCCATAACGTGGCATTAGTTACTTGTGAATAAACTAGCGATGAGCATCGACGGCTGATGTTCCAAAAACATCGATGGTTAACGTTCGATGTTCGAAGGTTTTTACCATCGATGGTTCAGTTGCGATGTTTTCATACTATCGATGGTTTTGTTTCGATGTTTTCCTTTGAACACTTTTGTTTAATTTGTAATGAAGACTTTTTTTAAGTTGATTGTTAAATTTAGTTTATTTTAAATCAACAGATTTTTATTTTAGATATTAATGGCTAGTTTGCTCCCTAAACTAGGTAGACGATAGATACCATGTATATGAGCTACGTAGTAGCGTAGTGATGTAATATGGTAAAACCACAGAGTACGAATATGGGTAAAACTAAACAAAACCATTTTATAGGAGACGAGACCGTTACATAGGTTTCAACAGTTTCAAAGTTAACTTTAGCTTACATACATGACATACGTACGAAATAACGGTTTCTTGCTCTTTACGTTAGTCGTATTTGGTTTTCATTCAGATTTAGTTTTAGATTTTTTAGTTATTTTTCATACTCGGTGTAGCGTTTTTCTCTTTTAATTGTGATAGTGTTAGAACATAATTTAAATTTGAATTTTTAATATCATCGGCATCGTTCATAATTATCTACCCGTTAATTATCCCAC